>VZTD01003229.1:1072685-1258587 GCA_013397725.1 Rhagologus leucostigma | reverse complement strand
AAGGAAAGGAAAGGAAAGGAAAGGAAAGGAAAGGAAAGGAAAGGAAAGGAAAGGAAAGGAAAGGAAAGGAAAGGAAAGGAAAGGAGTAGCTAACACACCTAAAATGCTCACCCGATTGGGCCCAATTTGACTTAATGTCTTCATTAACAATTCAGACAATGAGATGAAATAAACTCTCACCAAATTTGTGGTCATTACCAAATCTGCAGAAGTGACTGATACACGGAGGAAAAGAGCTGCTAAAGCCTGGGATGGCTCAGGGAGGTGTTACTGCTCTCCGTAAGTACCACATAGGATGGTTTAGAGATGAAGCTGGACTATTCTCAGAGCTGAACAGCAAAAGAATGAGAAGGCTGAAGCCACTCCATTTTGATTAGATATAAAGAACATATTTTTCACCATTTAAATAGTCACATTGTGCAACAGTTTGTCCAGAGAGACTGTGGGGAATTCTTGCAGACTTTCAAAACTCAAATGTAAAAGGCCTTGAGCAACCTGATCTTATTTGACACGATTTGATTTGAACCTGATGATTCATAGATATCTAATCTGACCTAAATTATTCTGTGATTATATTATTTGAACAATTATGATAAAACCACATAAGTTGCTAATGTTACACATGTATTGCTATCACAGGTAACCATATATTAAATTATGTTTAAAAGGTAAGATTGCAGAGTAAAAGATTCAAAATTTAGAAGAGTTTAGAATTATGGCTGGCCATTAACCAATTAAACACTATGCATTTAAACCATGATACAATCCTTAATTACATGCATGAATCCATTATTCCACCACTTCAGTTACTGAATGGGATGAATCATATTCAGTGAATAGGAAGTAATTCAATATTTCTTCTCTTGAACCAACATGGTCCCAGATCATATTTGCTGTTGGCTCTAAAAAGCCACATTCCCATTCTAGGAATCTGTAAATGTAATACCAAGATGGAGCATCAAAATTGGCTTTGTGAGGTGAATTAGTTTCTACATTTAACAGAAAAAAAAAAGGCAAGGATTTAAAAGTTATTTTTCTTTAAATGTGTATGCTGCCTTTGGCATAGCAAAATCTACGCTGTGATAGGGTGTCCTGTGAGTTTCCATTCCATAATATATCAGGAAAAAACCCCATAATCCATGGGTTTATGGTGTGCTAAACCAGTACCACGTATCACCCATTCTTCCTAGGTTTCGACAATACCAGTTCTAACACCAGACCCTTATTTCATGCCTCAATTTATTCCTGATGAAATGGGTGGAATTGGAACTGTTGATACTGGCAATTAAAACAGAATACCCTGCTTTTTCATACTCATATGTCTTAATAACCCCCTTCCTTTGTTAAAAGAGAAACAGATCCAGCGTTCAGAAGCACTGATCTAATAAAAGACACCCAAACAGCAATTCAGCCACGGCACACATATTCTCCGGTGATCTAACCGCTTTGTGTGAAGGAAGGTTTTGGGCTAAAAAGCACGAAATGCTGACACACCACCTGCTGAGATGAAAGGGGAAGGGCAGGGAAGCTCCACACAAAGAGAAAATTAGCAGAAGACAACAAGCAGAGAAAGCACACAGCAGCAGATCCAGCTGAGGGGGATGTGGAGTAGGTGCACTGGCTGATTGGAAAAAAGAAGATCAGAGGCATCTGACGATGGGAGTTTTTAATAATTTTTTATCAATTACGGGATGAAAAGGATAAAGAATACTATTTTGATGACGCGTCAGAATAGCACCTAGATTAAAAATGCACTTAAACATTTCTTCTGCTTCAAGTATTAAACAAAGTTTAAGACTGTATAATTCAAGACATCAAAACATATTCTTCAGATAGTACAAGTCCCAAAGATAAAAAAAAAATCATTTGCAAGTCAAGGAGGATATGGCCCTACATGCATCTCACCTTTGCGTGGCATTTGGCGAGCATTTAATTAAGAGTGCATTTTGAACAAGAAGATTGCATCAAGAAAATAAGTTTCTAGAAATCAGAGATATCTCAAGTCATACATTATGGAAGCAAAACCACAGGTAATTTCCTCCTTTTTTCTTTTTTTTTTCTTTTAATTTAAAATTTGCTTCAGTTAGTGACATTCACACTGTAACAGCTCAATGAAGATCTTATACAAAATGTTAGCAAATGCCACTGCACTGCCTGTAGAGAATAAGGGGCTTATTGACATAGCAGCTTCCAGCATAAAATGTCATGATTGCAGTATTGACTAACAGCATATCAAAATAAACATCTGAAAGTCGAGGTAATACTTGAGGACAATCATCCTGAACCACCAGCTCTGCACTTAAACAACAAAAAACCCCCATGCCTACCTCCTGGAGCATTTTAAGATACAAACTAGAAATTCTGTTCGAGTGGTTGAGGCATAACATAAAGACTCTATCAATTTAGCCTTGTGTCTTAGGCAATTTAGCTCTTGACGTCTCATTATTTTCGCTCTGTATCTTCAGTATGCATCATTCTATGGGCATGGCAGCAAAGAGTATTTCATTTTACTTTATCAGAAATACTTGAGAAATTGTCTTGGGAATGGCTTTAACAGTGAAGCAATGTACAAAACAGTAACTTGCCTCTGCTACTGATTACTAAAACAGCACTGAAGTGTTTATAAAAATAAAGGTCATTCAGCAGCAGCTGAATCCACCCTATTTACCTTATTTGTATTGTAGATGACACAGGAAAAAAATAAATGAGCCACATTAGAATGACAGTGATGTTCTTCACTCATGAGGGTTTCAAAGCACACTGATGCTCTTGCCTTCTCAGGCTTCCCACTGACACCAGGTACTGGAGTTTGTCAGGAATTAATTTGTCCAGCAGAATAAAAATCCTTAACAGGAATAGAGGGTTTGGCCAGAGTCTTTCACAGTAATATGTGGACACATCTTTAGCAGATGATGGGTGTCTGAAATTCCTTCCCATAGTTAATCTGGTCTGTCCATCCATATTATTACTGAAGTAAAAGGAAATATGGATGGGAGTGCAGGATTATTTATCAAGTTTTATTTCTTTAAGTCAATACCAAACAGTTCAATTTATGTTACACACCTATATGTGACTATTTTCTATTCTGTTTCTAGGCTAATGCATAGTGGGGTTTTTTAAACACCAAAGTCCTAAAATGCATCTGTATTAAAAAACTGCTTAGACTCATCAGTGATTAACTGTTTTAAATAGTTCTTAACATGCACTTTACTGGACTTAGAAACAGAAGTAAAAATGTTAACTGCTCCACTAAAAGCTTTCAGTTCAGCTCTGAAGCGCAGCCTTAGCTGCCAGAGAAGGCGAGGTAAGCATAATGCAGGGTCAGATTTTAAACGGGGTTCTGGAGGTTTGTGGTGTCACTGCAAGTGAAATCTCCCTTGCCTCATGCCTCTGTGCTTCAGCTTTTCTACTGATCTGAAAACCTGAGACAAGCACAGCTTGCAACACAAAAATTCAGAAGTGAATGAAGACTGATCAGTGGACAACATGGGGATGTACCAACCATACGGCATCTGCTGCAGGTGCATTCTCTAGGGAGCTGGGCAGAAAAAAAAAACCCCAGGACAAAATCTTCTTTGTTGGAAATGAGATCCACACTTTTGGCAACTGACTCTGACAATTTAAAAATTAAATAATTGAAGTCTGTGTCTCCAAGTGTGGTGTGCAGGCCTTTTTTTTTTCCTTAAGAGGTCATGCTGTCCTCTAAATAATCAGCTTTTTATAACTTCTGGGACACTCACAGGTACCTGGATATTTGTGCAGGTTAAATATGGGCAGATTTTCATGCAGTCTGCAAGAACAGGAGCTCATGTCGGCCCCAGTTCTGTCTCCTGCCTATAAAAACACATTATTCGAGGTCAAGTAACATAAAATTGCTCAGCTGCTTGTGACAGACTGAAGCTGCAGTCCAGTAGCCTTCATCCTGCTCAAAGCAGAGAATTTTTCTCTTTGCACAGGCTGGTCCATAGCCCACAGCACATTTTAAAAGGACATGAACAACTTCCCACAAAATAGTAATTTTAAATGGTATCAGACATGCTCTAGAATTGGTGCCCCACAAACCTTTCCTTGTGGCCTGGCCTGGCCTTTGCTCATTGTGCCACTCTCCATTCCTGCTGCAGCTGACAGTAAATAAACTTCTCAGTTAAGCTGCTGAAGCGCTGTGAACATGCCCTAATTTCCAGAAATCATTCGCTTTCTTTTATGGCAGATGTATTTTGTGGCAGATATAGGCACATTGAGCTGGGTCAAACAGTCAAGTATGAATTAAATTACTTTTTTTTTCTTTCCCTGACATCAATAGCTAACCCAGTTTTAATCTGAATAGAGATATCAATAGTTTTTCAGTTACTACATGGAAGAAACATGAAACACTGATTTCTTTCTTTTAATTTTTTTTTTAAATGAGAGAGGTATCACTTTTTCATTCCCTAAAAGAAGATTCTCAATCAAAGTTACAGACTCTTACTGTGAAAGTACACGAATTTTTTAATTAGAATTTAATCTCAACTCAGCTTGGATACTTCCTTGTAAACAATTACAGGAAGCAAACCTAATTAGGCAGGAAGTAATAATGAAATAGGAAAGGTAGAATCTCAAACCAGAGATTAAAACCCCATTAAAATTTATGCTCCTTTACACCCCTGAAGAAGACAGATATTATAAACTGATATGGTAAGGAGGAAAATTTTTTTTAATTTTTTTTTTTCTATTGTACATATGTTTTTGTATCTACAGGGTACAGTTTCACCTGTTCAAAAAGCTGAACTTTTAAAAAACAAAATATGCGTTCTGGAGAAGATTCCAGGCACTTTCAAACTGTGGACTTTACATTTTTTCCCTCAGCTCCTGCGAAAGAGCCTCTGTTGAACAATTTCCTGACTTTGCCTGGGTCTGATGACAGGAGTGACTTTTAAGGCTCAAAGGGAAACTGCAAATCAGCTCCTTTTACAGAGGGTGAAAATTAACCAGCAACAGTGAGAAAAGCAAGTTCTGGCTACATGGCAATCTGCTGCCTTACGAAAACTAATAAATAAACCTCACACCTGCCATATAATTATTCCTGCAACCTAAAGATCTTGTCAGCAGGGAACTTAGGTGCCCAGAGAAAGCCTCTGCATCCTCAGATGTCTGCCTGCTTATATCTCCAAGGATGGAGACTCCACTTCTCTGGGCAACCTGTGCCTGCGCTTGGTCAGACTCACAGTAAAAAAGTGTTTTCTAATGTTCGGACAGCATCTCCTGTGTTCCAGTGTGTGCCCATCAACTCTTGTGCTGTCACTGGGCAACACTGAAAAGGGCCTGGCTCCGTCTTATTTCCACCCTCCCTTCAGGTATTTTCAATCTGCATTTCTTTTTCATCCTACAGAACAGCCTATCTTAACTTAGGAAATGCAGATAACAATTTGAGCATCATTATACTGCATCCTGAGGAAAACAGGCTACCAAATGAGAGCCAGAATGAGTTCTCATGACTCATTTGGCCCCCACTACATTTCCCCAATGTACTTTTAAAGCCTCACATTTTAACTCACAAAAAAGAATTAAGTTTGAATGCCAATACTATTAAACTCAAAAGAATTTTGCTTGCAAGGAATCTGTTTCATTAATATGAATAGAAAAAAAGCAGAGACATGGATTTTGAACTAAATTAGTAAAAAAATGAGAAGTACAGGTTAACTGGAAAGTAAACACGGGGAGAGCAAAATTCTATCTCCATTACACGTTGCAGCTCAATTAACTCCATCAGTATTGCCCATGTATAACAGAACTAAACTGACTGGTGTGCAATTTCAAAGCAAAATACCACTTCCCTTCTTTCCTCCCACCCAGAAACATGTGCTAGAATGGAAAAGACAAAATTAATTGCATAATTGAATAGGATGCCTATGATCTATTCATTGAGCAAGCAATGTTAAATACGCATGGGCTTCATTCATATTTTATTCTGAGTAACTCAGCGGCGCTGATCACAAAACATGTTTATTTCCTTGAACTGTCAACAGAATTTAAATTTCATGCAGTGCTGGATCACTAAATGAATGTGAAACTGGATCAGTATAACTTGGTGTGCCCTTTGCCCAAATAGTGGTAAAAGCGAAATGTTTTTCTTCACTTGTAGCATTGCTAAGAAGCTGTCTGCCTAGGTCACCTCACAAGAATGATTACTAAAGAACTAGCTCTTTAACTCCCTGTGGGGTTATTCTATCTCAGAAAAATTGGTTTTTCTTTGAAAAACTAGTCAGAAAATGCAATAAATATTTCACAATAATGTGTGTATAAAGTCAGCTACCGTGGAATAATTTATTGTGCAAAAGCAATTCAGATAATTTCCAAATGTAGACAAGCTATTGCATGCTCTTCCCTTTAGGAGGACAAGGACACATCTTTCTTATCTTCCAAATCTTCCTGAGTCACTCACAAGAGGAAAGCTGAAGAATCCTGTAGCAGAGGAACCCTCACAGCAAGTGATGGAGTAATTGCCATGAGTCTCCCTGGCATGTTTAGTTTCAGGGGCTTTGTAATCTGCTATTTTCTCAGAGATCAAAAGGAAAAATGATACACCAAGAAGACAAATATTTACTCAGTTTTAAGGAAAAGGTGCCAGCTGTGTTGTGTTGGCCCTTTATTCCCTCCCAGTTCTGTTCTGGTTTTTATTTTTAATTTATAGCCAGGGTTGGATACAACCTCCACAACAGATGTTTATTTTGAATATTTATGTAACTTGCATCTTGTGAGGGAGGAGAGGAAGGAAGTTGCCTCGTAACCCCCTTGCAGGGAGCTGCTTTTTGTCCTGTTCCTTTCTTTCCTTCCTGAGAACTGCTCGTTTGTTGCTTTACCTGAGAAGGATTTGTCAGCCCTGAGAGTTTCGTTTAATGCCAACTCTCCGAGCTCTCTGAAGTACGTCATTATCCAAGGCAGTGCTTCACCAGGAAGGAGCTTGTTTACTGCACATTCACTGGCAGGTTCTTTCACACATCCTGCACTACTCACTGCTCTGCCAGCTCAAAGACAGCATGCTTTCCCTCAACTCTGATCATGCCCTGACACTTCACCAGATTCGGGAACAACAAGGAGCTGTTGCCCAGCACTGATTATTGAGTTGGCCAGATGAGACATCAAAAGGATTTCAGCACAGGAGAGACACCAGCTGCGGTCTTGGCAAACAAAGGTAGATTTTCCCAGCCTTAGCTCCTCTGCAAAGATTATAAACACTCAGATCTGAAATGCAGGAGAATTTGAGCCTAAATAGCAGGAGAGAACACACTGCTTTCAGGCCTTACAAAGCTACAGGTTACTGACGTTATTTTTCTCTTATAGAAGCAGAGCCTCTTCACTTACTTGGTAAAGTGGAGCGTGGAAATTTCTAACACATACACAGAGAGCTGTGGGGAGCATTTAAACAAGTAACATTTGGTTTGAATAATAGATTTCCTTGAGCTGAGTCTAAATGAATGTGTATGAAATTTAATGGAAATATAATATTTAATATTTAAAGAGTCATGATTTCTGGACTAATGATTATATAATATTATTAGCATGCTGTTGTGTGAGGCTTTCAATTCATACAATTAGAAGATTACTCTAGCAAGAACTTAGAATAGAAATGCATTCATATAAGGCAACTAAAATAAAATTAGAAATCTGGATAAGTTTATACATTTTACCTCACCAGTTTTGTAAAATTCACATGTTTTAGACCCATCTTCATAATACTGGAAAATCAAACTCAAGAAGTTTTCCCAGCAGTGGCTACAATGACACAAAACCTCTCACCAGCAAAATGCATCCCTCTTCTTTCTCTTCATTCTCATTCTAGGGAAGTCCTTTACCATCTTCCCTTATCTTCCTCCCACTTTTTCACCATTTAATACCTTCACATAATTTTGATTTTTTTCCCCCAAACTTGTCATGCTCCATTCATGACACACGTGCATTCATTCCTGCATAATTATAACACTACAAAAATCTAAGAGGCAGAGGAGAAAACCTACTAGAGCTGCAGATTGCTCTGAGAGGGACAATGTCAGCTTACATTGTATTTTGGGTTTCTTTAGGACTGCTACAGCAGATCTAGCAGCACACAGCCTGGGAATTGTAGCAGCATTCTCTGTGCTCAGAGACCCCCCTGGGCAATGTCCTGTGATGGACTGAACAGCAAGACAAGGGCTTCAGAGATCTCATTCCACATCCTGTACCAGTGCTCAAAATTTCTGTGGATCTCACAGTCTTTTAAAATCCCTATTTCCTATCTTTTTGAGAGGATACAACAATCATCAGTCACACAGAGAGAGAGAAAAAGGGGAACAAGATGAGATCTATCCAAGCACTCTGAGACCACAGACTTTCTGATTTTGCTCTACAGTGAAATGTCAGTGTGGTACTGATTCCCCACAGCTCTTCAGCTGCTGAGGCAGAGGAGCTCTAAAGAGTCACGTGGTCCCAGAATAAAGTCAGGCCTTTGGTAATATACCCCATTTTTAGTCACTAGACCATACTTTGTTAATGCTATTTTCCTGCTGTTGTATTTTCAGTGCTTTAATGCAAGACCTGCTCCATGTGATGTTCACAAAAACGTTTAACAAACCAGTGTCTCTGGAATTCAGGCTTCGCTCTTGGTGGTGAATATCAATACCTCCTATTCTGTCAGTAAGGCTTTTATCCACTAAATGAACCCAGAGTGTTTCACTTCATACCTCCTTTCAGCCCTTTGGACATACAGCTGAAATGCTGACTTATTCACAAGGCTGGACTAACATCATCTTATCCTCAGAGGAAATGTACTGCTGACCAAGAACAGCAGGGGAACAAGAGAGGGAAGCTCATCTTCACTTCACTAAAGTATTCAGAATTTTTTTTTTCAGGTAGAGGTAATTTCCATGCAAATTAAGTGGAATATGCAAAACTATTAATAATAAATCTGAATAAGGCACCAGGAACTTATGAACAGATCTGTAGTTCTGTGAAAGCCTTTATCTTTCTTGTCAAAGTCTAAGTGGTCCAGTGCATTGGAAGCCTTCGGAAAAATGCCCTCTTGATGCAGTTCTTCATCCTCCCTCTAAAGAGCCACCTGGCAATGATTTGGAGGTTTCTCTGCTGTTCAACCCTTTGTTTTTATGCCTCTTCTAGATGCTTCTTTTATGCCAGACTACCCCAAGGTTCTCACTACTAGAAAGGCAGTTTCTCAGTAACTGTATTTTCATTTGCCACTTTCTAGCCTCAGACAATTTGAATAATTTTTCACAGCAGACCCCTCTGTTGTGATGACACACGTTATGTTTTTTTCTGTTCAAATGGAGAAAATTACTCTTCCCTACACTGTGGTGGAAATTTCACTGCTTTAGGAGCCCATCCAGCTTAGAGGATAGGACTTGCTTAGAGAGCCTTCTAACTGCATTTTTAAACATTAAAATAAATTGTTCTCATAAACCAATTGCAAATCGTTCTGTTTCTAGCCAGTGCTTACAGATATAAAGGTGAGGTATAATTGCCTCCAAACTCCCTAAATTTGTCCAGACTTTATATGGCCTATGCATTGCTTAGAGGTGACTACTGTAGTACATTTTTTAATGAGCAGTGAGATAGAACTTAGTTTTTTGCAGAATCTGAAATACAAAGTTTTTGATCTGACACGAACATGATTTTTCTGAACTAGGATTTTTCTCCACTGATCTTAGTTAGAGTTCACCAGAAGGAACAGTACAGTCCTACTGCTTTAAAATCAATTTAGTTTAATTTTAAATCTGCTAGGAATGATGAGATGTTTTCATAAAAATAACTCAGCAGTGATCTTTTAATCTTTTGTTCTGCTTTCAGTACTTATGACTATGTTAAAATGAACAGCCATTTGCAAGATGGGTGCCACTTTAATAATACCTTAAAAATACGGAATAGAATTGCATTAAAAATTCTAAAGAACATGAAAATATATGCAATGACTTTTGAGCTATTTTTAAAATTGCTTGGTTTTAGTGAATTTATTCTCCTGCCTAAGTCAGCACACACAGTGGAAGAAAAAGATGGGCTTAATGTCAGTGAGATGGTCTGGGGCAGGATGTTTGGCCCCCAGAGCAGCTGAGAGCAACCACAGAGGCTGTTCAGGCTTGGCACAGGCTCAAATACCCTGTGCCTGCTCAGTGTGGCCACCTGGCCAAGGAACAGTGTGGTCACAGGGCTTCCAGGACAAAGCACCTTAATAAAAAGGAGATTCCCAAAGGATTTGTTCTGTTTATACCAAGCTGCAACAAAAGGGAGAACAGGAATGAGAGGAATCAGCCATTCTATATTTATATTTGACAGAGATACGCCACCGGCATTGGTCACTTAAGTTATAAAGCCTACAATAAAGTCACCCAAAATATCACTTTGAGATCATCAATAAGAGTTTGTTACTAACACAGATTCTGGTTTGGTAACACAAGCAGAGGATGCTCTGAACTACAACACTGTGATCCACTTAGTATCCTGCTCATGCTATCATTCCTAAAAAAAAGTCTATTTATCGAGCAATTCTCAGCATCAGTTTGTTTGAACAAAAGCTGCACACATGGACAGCTTGGAGAAATGTGTAGGACTTTGCAGAGCCTTTATCAGGTATCTGTAACATTTTTTTAAAGAATGGCATATTAGTGAGGCTGTTCCTTGAGGAGATACTGAGTCTTGTCCATTGTTGAAATGTATCTTCTCTAAGCACTTACACTCATACAGTATGAGGGCTAAAAGATACCAGCTCAGAATAACAGCATTTCCCTTCTCTTTGCTAAACTGAACACGTCTACACAAGAGGAAAAGTAGCAAAGGATCACACACAAATTTCCATGTGTTTTATTGCTACTTTTCCTCCTAGCTGAAACCAAGTGTAGCCATAAGTACAGAACCTGAATCATTCTCTCTCAGCTGAGAATATCAAGCAGTAACATTAGAGATAAACTATCCAAAATGACATTTTGAGCAGTATGACTCCATCTTATACCCAGAAATAAGTGGTAGCAGTGAAGCTGTTTTAAGAATACGTATTCCTGTCTTAACACTTTGTTATTCCTTTAGCATTAACCAACTTAGAGTTAAAAACTTCTAGAGACCGTCTATCATGTAGAGGGCTGATAGGTCATGAAAACTCTTTTGCTGTCTCATCCAAGATTAAATAATCAAATGTGGTAATTCTGGTAATTGTGGTATACTGCATTAATCACAGATGTGGGTTTTTTCTGACAATCCTTCTGATGAGATGCTGAATTAGGGTTTTCACATTTTCTCATCTCTTCCCTCTTTCCCTTCATGCCTACAGCAATACCCTTCTGGCTATCCTCTTGTCACATGAGTTAGGATCTGAATGAGATACCTCCATAACACATTCAGATACTGAAGGAATGTGTTTCTGATTGCTCAGTAGTTACTACTCTCTAATCAGTATTGAATCAATGATAAAGTTACTGTGTGCTGTTTATCACAGAATACTGAGCTGGGAGGGACCCACAAGGAACACTGAATCCAACTTGGCCCGTACAAGGATCAAATTCATGACCTTGGTGTTACTGGCATCATACTCTCACCAACTGAGCTATCCAAATATATACATTTAGATATATAAAAAGAGATATATAAATAGCTGTGATACATAAACAAGCTTCTGATGGCCCAGGGCTGCTCAGTTCACATAAATATTTGCCATTAGTACTACTCAAAATGCATTTCATTTGGGAATGTGTGTTATTCCCACTGCTGCTGCTTTCATTCTCCTGTATTTTCTAAAAGCAGTGGTGTCAGACTTCCTACCTGGACCCTGCTGCATTAACTTTGACTTACTTTAGGATCTTTTCCATGAGATCCCCATTGTTCAGTGCCACAGTATTACTCCTCAGGATTGAGAGCAAACCTCCGTCCTCTGCTTGTCTCATTTGTGTGTGTGTACCATACACGGTGGTGCAGACTGAATGAGCACACAGAAGGGATCACATCCTTTTCTATCTGGGCATACTCTTAAAATCTAAATTCCTCTGGCAATCTGCCCAATGTCCTTCTCCACTGTACTGTTTTCTTAGCTTCTGATTTTGTAATTCTACTTTGTAAGTGTGCATGTGACATGGATACACTCTCAGGAGATGGGTTATGAAAAATTAAGCTCTGAATTGCAGAAATATTCATATGGAAAATGATGCCTTCTCGCTCATGATTGGCAGTAAACAAATTAGCTTATAATACCTCATTATTTTGTAACATTCCCAGGTCTGTAAAGACCAACAGTTGCACTAACACTTGCAATCTTTGCGTTATTAGGTTTCCTTTATTAGCTTCTATTTTAATTGAGAAGAAGTTTTCATAAATCCCTCTATTATTTCTCAAAGAGGATAGAGGCAGAAATAGCCACCTGTGGAATATTCCCCCTTCTCCTCCATGGAGGGCAGTATGTACTGTTGTTCATTTCAGTTTTCTATTAGCTTGACTTTCTACAAGAAAAACATCCTCAAAGGCCTGAAGCTCAAAATGCTACCCCACTCTGATAGCATCTTAATGTGCTCTTGTAATGGATTCTGGAACAGGTGGCTAATAAATTAACCAGAGGTATGCAATCTATTATTGACTGGCATCATTCCAACCACATAGCTCTCAAATGACAGCTTGTTTCATGTAAATTTTATTGTATTGCAGGTTCCATTTGTTACCAAGAGGCTTCCTTACAGATGGAAAGAAAATGCAAATAATATTTTCTACTTTACATAGGATAATGCTTGGAAAAAAACAAGCAAGCAGCATTTTCCTCTGGGCCCTTTACACTCTAGGATGTTAACTAGCAAAGTAAAGATGTTAAAAACATAGCAGCTTGGCAACAGAACAGATAAAAATAATACATAAAAAGTTGTTTGGTGCTTTTTCACACTACTAAACACAGCAACTCTGAAGCAGATTATGAAGCTCTGCACTAGCAGACCTCACAACACTGCAAACTTATCTTAATTTTGTCATGTAATACTGTACAGATTATTGAGTACATTTTAATTTCCCTCTTATACTGAGCCAAATGCCCTCCTTCGTACAGATTTCTGATCTCTCCTCACCCACTCATACCCATCCCTAAACAAGTAAAGCAAAGGCATCCCTGCTAAGTCTGTGGTCTGGCTAGCTTCCTGCTAGTCAGCTTACTTCCTCCTGGGTATGAAGCCATGAGAAGAATACTCGTAGGGAAGTTATTCTGGAAGGAGGGATTCTTATTAATGAAAGATTGCCAAAATATCTCTCCCTCCAATTCCTACATCAGCTTGCAGGATATTTCCTTGCAGAAATTCCTGCAGCACTGTAGGCAGGGCACGGAACAGGCCACATGAGCTGTGCGTGTCCAAATCATGCACAAGGATGGAACCACAGAGTTTGAGCCTGGTATATAAAGTTTAAAAGGACTGTAGGGCTTACAAAACAGGCACTAAGAAAAGTTGTGTATTTTCATAAGTAACAGAGATTTGAGTCTTCCCTTGAAAGTGATTGAATTTGGTCTGGGGAGAAAATGAATTAGAAATCAGTATTTCAAGCATGCATCGTGTTACGTATAGATCGTTGGAACGGGTGGCTTTACATGCTATGATTGGCATATACATATGTCAATTTTCTAACTTTAATGTCAAAGGAGACAAGGGGCTTGGCACCTTTTCCTGTGATACAGCTGAATAAATACATTCTTCTGAATTGATGATTCCCTTTGTTAATCCTTTCTACCTAACAACCTTGCCTCAATAAATCTGAAGGACAATGCACTAAAACCAATTCAAATATTTCCACAGATAGACCTATCTTGTCTTTTACCAATTATTTTGCTGTTTACCATTCTATGCTCTAATTCTGGAAAAAAAATTACTTCTGCTATGAATTGTAGTTATTGATTCTGTATTTTTCTGTCTTTACTCACTGATGTTTTTAAGCTGATCCACTACGTCTTTTAAAAGTTATTTTTCATGATAATCACAGCAGCTGAAGCATAATATTTAGTCATTTACAGAAAAGGGGGTTTTTTATAGAGAAAACAAAACAATTTTCTTCTTTCTTGGAATCACTTACATGGGGAAGAAATATATTGGTATTTATGATATTTAAAAACCTGAGCTTTGAATTACTATTTTAAAATTAAATAAAGACTAAAAATCAAGTACTGCATTTGTGAGGTAACAACCTCAAGAGCAGTTTGGTCACTCATAAGAAGGAAAGCACCCAGTGAAATTTTCACTGAAGTGTTTTGCTGAAGGCAACACCACAGAGAAACCTCAACCTGTCAAATACACATTTAGGGGTTTCCCTAAGCGAGTATCTTCACGGCATACATGGGGGGGAAAAAAAAAAATCTAATGTCAGTAATGAAATTTGCCAGTATAAAGCCATTTAAAAAAACAAGGAATCCTGTAATGTAGCACAAATAAAATAAGGAATGCTGAAATATGGCACATTTATTCTTACAGTTAATGAGTCCTGTTCTGTGGGAAGAGGAAACATTGTTTTCTAAGTTCTTTTTATCTGCCTCCCTACTGCCAGTGCTTTTTTACTTCTGTTCAATGTGCATACAAACTGAATAATCGCTATGGTTCTTTATTAATTTTGCTTTATAGAAAAATATAGACCAGATATATATATATACAGAAAAATAAAGACCATCAAAATATATATATATAAAATATATACAGAAAAATAAAGACTATCAAAATGGGCTGTCTTGATATTCCAACAAAGTTTAATAACAAAAGCCAGCTAATGGTTTGTACCTGTAGAACCTGTAAAGAAATACCAAAAAGCACGGTACGCTCCAGTGGCCTAAGGGAAGCCAGGTACCCTGAGAGAGAGAGAACTTCCGTGTTAAAACAGGAATACAGGAATGAAACTCCTGCTTCCCAATTAGCATTCCAAAGGCTTGAATCATGTGTCAGTACATCCTTTTCTGCCCACAGTTGGGATAATATCCCTGCAGACGTGGTGACAGTTACTCAGAATACACCACAGGATAGAGCATTTAGAACAAGAGCAACAAAACTGTCAGAAACTCATCTGTTCTCCCTCACATTAATTGCTTTTGGGATCTACTACCACAGGCCTCACATCTTCTTCCCACAGCACAGAACCTAAGCCAGAGGAACAGAGAAGTCCTGGGAAATCACATATCTCTGAAAATCATCAGTCTCACTTTCTGTCTAACATAAAGTTTATCCTTTCTCTGATTGATATCAATCAAACGATGCTGCCCGAGCAGGATCAGGGCACTGCCCTGCAAAGGAGTTTTGCACAGGCAGGCAGGGCTCCTTTTAAGCCTCATAAATTATGTAGAGAAAACATCAGCCAATCTTTTTCATTTTCCTGACCTCCCTTGTATTTTTTTTATTCTTCTGAATTCGGTTGTATTCTAATTACAGCTTATTTTTGCATTAAGTTGAGATGCAGTCCCTATCATTTGTTTACTGGGTTGCAGTAAGAAGCAAGGTCATAGTACTTATCAACTAACTAATGAGATATTAATGCTGGCAGTTTCGCTGATGTTTAGAAATGATTTTGAGGTGTGAGTTCAAGTTTATTCTGCAGAATTCCTGATAGTGTTACCTCACTTATCAATACTTTTTGTTTTACATAGATGAAATTAATCTAAAAGCTTAAATCTTAAATTTCATTGAGGCATTTAATTTGAAATTTGTGGATTTAATTTCAGGTTAAAAACTACATCTTGTTTTGTGACTTCTAGCTCTTTCCATATTTATAAAGTTTATTACGACAAGTACTTTTGTCAGGAAGGTACAATACCAAATATTTTCCAAAAACATTTTGATGTAATGATGTCATTATTGTAGCATTATATACACACAGTATGAATTAGTAACCAATATGTAATTATGTTACTGTTCTATCCCAAGGAAGATGCCCTTATTTCATCCTTGTTCTTCAGAAGACACAAAGAAAAGCTAAAATAGTTAGATGGTCAGGTTGATTTAATTATTCTGCTGTTCTGTTCCATGTTCGTCCCTGTGTCTTCTGTGTAGGAACTTTTATTCTTATTCTGAGCCACCGGGTGCTAACATGGTAAGAATAGATATTCACAACCACTGTACAGAACACTTGATAAATCTATCAGATACCATTATTGCTACATTCATCAGGCTGACATTTAAATTGTCTTGGTCTGTTTCAGTACAGTATCATCAGAAAATTTCAAACTGCCAACAGTACAGGTGAAAGTGCAGAAAACAGTGCAGAATACATTTAAGAGATATCTGAAATAATAGGATGAAGTAAAAACATTTGCATTATTTTAATCCAAGGGAAGAAGTCCTTAGTCTGAAAACTATTCAGAAAAATCAAATAGCTACTGACTACTTGTCTTGTAACTTGAAAAATCACTTATAAAAGAAAGTAATTTCGTGATTTTCCACTGTTTTTCTTGTCACTGCAAAGTATGCTCCCACCCTGGGTATTTCTACTCCACTGTGACAAATTGGCATCTCAGGCAGCTGTTCCTTTCAGTGTATAATATCAGCAGTCAAACAAATAGAAGAGCCATATAAAAAAAAGAGCCAGCTTTTTCAGAAGATGATGTAGATATGCTCCAATTGCATACAATTAAAAAGCGCAAAATTTAAAAAAAATAAAATGAAAAAATAAATAGGACATGATAAGTAAAGAGGTAATGAGGGAAGTAGAAAAGTAGAATTAAAAAAAGCTTAAATAAGCAAGAAACCAAAAATAGTCTCACAACCTTAGGGAGAATTTTGCGTTTCACTGTTATCATCCCACAATGGTTTTATTCCATGTGCAGACACTCCTGGAACTGTCTAGGTTTGAGCTCTCCAGGACAAAAAGCAAAGCAAGACATTCTCACTGAGCTGCCTCCAGCCCTGGAAGTCACACACACCTTCAGTCTCCAAAGGCCCAAGTTTTACGTTGAATTTTTATTACACTGAGCAAATTCCTGGCTAAGCCTCTGAAAATCATAAATGTTATAGCTTTTTTTTTTAAGTCTACTGCAAATAATAGAGGGCAATTTGAAGATCTTTGTAGAAAAAAGGAACATTTATCTTTCTAGAATGAAAGTCTAAAGTTTTGTTTCTGTGGCAGAGAGGATTTTGCGTTTTCTAAACCAAAAGTACCTAAAACTGACTGGATGGTGAGAGATAAACAGCAAGAAGTTCTCTTAAAGCAAATAAATATTTTGAAAGGGAAAAATCTTACAAATACTGTGAAATACACGACATTTCACTTCAGATGGTGACCCTGTAACCGATAAATGGTTCTTGAATTTACTCTGAATTCTATGGTATTGATAACTGTCAGAAAAATTAATTAATAGCTTAAGGGGATAATTGATCTGATCTGCTATAGCACATTTTCCATGCTAAATTGAAAAAAGGTAAAAATTATAAATCCCTCCATTGCCAATCAGAATAGTCCTTGAAATAATGAAGTTCAGAAGTTTCAGTAGAGGAATGATTACTTTATAAATAAAATTATCTCTGTCCAGCATATATACTGGCATGAGACATTTACTTCTGTTAATCATATAGACAGAGTAGGTTATCAGGAGAAATTTCCAAAGGAAATATACTTTTCTTCATTTCTCAATATAGGCAGGACTTAATACCACAGAAAAATCTAAAATAAGAAATTCTAGGAGCCAACTTCAAGGGAAGCAAAAGGCAAAAACCTCCCCGACTTCAGCAGTGACTGGAACCATATAGTTTCATTGTATGCTGCCAGTTATTTTTTTCTCTATTTCTAAAAGCATTTCCAAAGTTACTCTTTGAGAATCATTCCATAATATTAAAAAGAAAAAACCCCTCCAAAGTAGCATAAATCAATCATCTTGTATCTTGTGCTTAGTTAATGATTGACACTAAAAGATTTCATAATTGCTAAAAATAAAAACCCTTTATCAGGGAATGATGCAAAATCTCTGTAAACAAAGAACAGAACCATGACTGGATATAGCTGTTGCTAACATTCCATTTAAGCAGCAAACACATCTAGCAATTTATTTATCAGTCAGAATTCTGAGTCCCTGCTATTGACATTTGACAGAATCATGGCTATGGTATAGACAGCTTCTCAGACTTGTAATTTAAAAACCCTGCAATTTTAAATGGACCCTCCATCATGTCTAACACCTAATTATCTTGTCTAAGTGGTTTTGCCAGGCAAGGAAGATAAACAATTATCAAGGAGGGTGGTGAATTTACAATGTTCAAAAACTGACTGCATTTAAAGAAAGAATAAAGTTTTGACCCCTACATGCATGCTTAACTTAAACCTACGGCTTTTTTTGTTTTTTTTTTTTTTTTTTAAACACTCAATTAGTATCATTTTTTTCAATATTCATTATGACCAGTGAGATGAATTTACACAGCTTTGCTCAGGAGATTTAAGTGGTGATGAGCTGGGAAATCATGAAAACCATGAAAATGCTGTAGTTTACACTGGCAGAAACTTTGAAGGCTTTCCATGTTATTTGGGCTGTGAGACACATTCTGAACTTGCACATCCTCTCAAAATGATGGGGTTTATTTTTTTATTTAAAACTTAACTACTTTACTTTTTCTATATTCTATTTCCTACCGGTGTGCACTTCTAGAATCTGATGTGGTTTCAACTGTTTAAGTTTGCTGCCTTTCTCAGCCCACAACTCCGTGCCTTTTGGCCATGGCAGGGATGATCTTTAAGGTCCCTTCCAACCCCAGCCATTCTATGCTGATTTTCCAAAGTGTGCATTTTGGCACATGGATTTGTTATAGCCCTTTAGAAAAAAAACCGTAAGCATACAAATGTGGACACTGAAAAGCTTTGGCAGAGGGATTTTTCAGCCTTCTGCTGCATTCTGTGAGAAACATAAGGTTCTCACAGAAACTAGGCAAAACACTGTTAAGGGTTTTTGTAAACTATTTCTCTATCTTTGCACCTGTTGTTTGTCAAGGAATTGTTATGATATCCTAACAAGAAATATTTTGAAATGGGTGTTGTGTGGATTGACCAATCACCCTGATGGGGGGTTGGTCAGAGGTCCAATAATCCTTTGCCATGTTGGCGACTCAACTTATAAAAACTGATTTATAATTAATTAAATAAGCCATTTTCTCTGGACTCTGGTGTTGTCCTTTCTCCTCGTCCCGGGCTCAACAGCGACATACAAAGCCTAAAGGAAATCAATTGTACACTTCATTTCTTTATGGAAAACAGACGCAGTAAATAGAAGTGAGACCACTTTAAATTTACGATAAAGATGTGTTAACTTCATATTATATGTTCCCCAATTACAAGAAACACTCAACAGGATATTGTGCAATTGCACTCCAGGCTTGAATATTATATTTTACTGAAACCAGAAAAGTAATTTGTTAGGACAGGAAATGTTTCAAATGTCTGACAGTTGTTAGAAGATCTCTAGAATTATTTAAGTTTGGAAGTAAATAAATCTTTGAGACATCTCATTGCAGATGTGAACACAAAGTTTAAAGCACTGTGGTTAAATGACCATCCCCAATACCCCAGCACCACTCAAACCCTCTGCTGAGGTCCCAGTGGAGAGCACGTCATGGCAGCCTGTCCCTGGGGATGTCATGCTGCACTAGAATGTAATAGTTTAGCTAGCAGGAGAAATTGTTCACTGTGAGGGTGGTGAGGCAACTCAGGAGGTTGCCCTGAGAAGTTGTGGATGCCCCTGGAAGTGTCCAAGGCCAGGCTGGATGGAGCGCTGAGCAACCTGGGATAGTGGAAGGTGTCTCTGCCCACAGGAGGGGCGTTGGAACTGGATGATCTTTAAGGTCCTTTCCAACCCAAACTATTCCATGATTCTGTGATTTTTTTGTGCATGCTCAGGTCACAAAAGAAGCACTCAAGACAATACTATTGCACTTAGGGCAGCCTGAACAGCTCATTTGATGGTCTAGAAAGCGTTAATGTAAAAAAAGTGACTCCCAAATATTGTTTGCCCCATTTCCAAACACAGTGGCAAAGGTACAGGGACACTGTCCACAGCAGGCCTTCAGAAGGTCCAGAAGGAAGCACTTCCCACCACCTTTCAAACCAGACACGGTTGAGGGGGTGACTGCTGAGGAGGATCTCAATAGTTTCATGAAGGTACGAGAGAGATAAAACTTCCACCTCCTTGCATGGACACAATCACCAGCAGCACCAGCACATCACATTTGCTTGTTTGGCACCTGGTTTCATCCCAGAGCTTTGAAAGTGTACCTGAGACGGTACAAAGAACTGCCATAGTTAAGGAGTGAAGTCCATATTATTTATGGAAGTCATAACCAGGACTGTAGAAGACAACTGCTGCAAGCAAATTGACTTGTAAAAAAATACAGCAGATTTTCAGAAAATAATACATTTTCAGTTTGCACAGCAGAAACCAGTAAACTGCTGTGTACATTTATATACAGTAGCTGGAACTGTAAAAACACTAAGAAAAGCTGCTTCTCACAAGATTCTTGCCAGACATATTTGGCATGTTGATTAAAACCAAATAAAGTATTTCTGAAGAATTAAAAAGGCTGCAATTTGTACAGGATTATTTTCCTTATCCCCAATTGCTTTTTTTTGCCCTTTCATTGGTGAGGCAATTAAAATTTTAAATAAAAATTGAATGAATGCTAGGGAGCATTAATGCAGAACATATAAAGATGGAAACTGGCAACAATCTGTTCTAGCAACCAAAATTATGTCTTCTAGGCAAGCAAAGGCCTCTTTCTGAACTGACCTAGCCTGTAATCCCTTGAAAGTATATAGGTTGATACAAGTAATTAGCTCAGCCAAATAACTAAATATGCCTGTGCAGCATATTCTCAAACTAGGATTTAGCAACTGCAATAAAAATGGTTTTTTAAAACCTTGATTTGCAATGGAAATTGGGTTCCTTACCTGAACGGAAGAATTCCACGAAAAATAAGGTTAGCACCTCACAGTCTGATGGAAAAAGACACAACCTAACTAAGAATTCCTCTCTTTTCCTTTTACACTCAAGCATTTGACTCTAGGTAAGGACCACAGGAGAGATGGCAGTATTTAAAATAACAGTAGCAGTAGCACTAACAGTAGGAGTAGAGAGAATAAAATCGACAAAATAGGAATTGATGTGCTGCATTCTGATTACTGAGGCTTTTGCTATTGAGCCATAAATTGGAGAGCTTCCTCACAACTGATCTGAACACTATGGGTCTAAAAATCAACATGAAAATGCCAGAACTGTCACCATCTCCACTCTGTAGCATATGTCTTAACCTCTTTGCTCTTTGGGGTATTTCTATTTCTGCTCTGTGTTTCTGAGTACAAAGATGTCATTCAGTGTCTTCCCTGCCAGCATCCATTCTCACACCATTGTTTCCAGAGCTCCAAGCTGCCCAGCAAGTCACTCCTTTGTAACTCAAGAGTACAGAAAATGGGCTCTAATAATTTAATTCGCACGGTCGCACATAAATTGCATACGCAGAAAGCTTCAGAAGTTAACAAAGACATGGATTTGGTGATGGGGAAAGGGACTGCCTTCCCAGCTCTGCTTAGTGAAGTTGTCTGTTTATGTGAAGTATAGCGAAAAGATATGATTTCCCTATTTGCATTAGGGTGTTCTCAAGCCTTAGCTCAGTCCTGGGGACTTACTGCTTTCAGGACTTTTGCAGTTGTGGGATTTCATCTTGTTTTTCAACTGCTGACAAGCAGAAGAAAGTCAAAACAGAAACTGAGACCCTTCCTGAAAGAAAAACGTATCCTAAATCATGTACCCTAAAGAAAAATCACCTTCAAAAAGAGTTTTCTGAAAGTACAGCAAATATAACCACAGAATCACAGAATATGCTGAGTTGAAAGGGACCCACAACATCATCCAACTCCTGGCCCTGCACAGGACACCCCAAGAATCACACCATGTGCCTGAGAACATTATCCAAATGCTTACTGATTTCTGTCAGGCTTGGTGCTGTGATCAGTTCCGTGAGGAGCCTCTTCCACTGCCCAACCACCTTCCGGGTGAAAAACCTTTTTCTAGTATCTAGCAGAAATTATTTTTGTGTTCAATTACAAATTACTTATTTCAACTGAATTTAAACCAATTCCTAATTAGCTGATTTCTAGCTTAAGTTAACCTGGTGATCTTGCAAACCAAGATCATTACCCAGTAACTCACAAATATCAGAAACTTACTTTTGGCAAAACAAAGGTTTTACTGAAGATGCTAGATCTTCCAGAAATGACCTTGTCCAATTTTTCAGGGGACTTCTGAGTAAAATAACAGTTGCTGCCCAGAGTACATAAGTGCGAGTCTCTGACTGATAAAGGTCAGAGGGCATGCAGAAATCTTGGCTTCCCAAATAATGCACAACCCTTTCCAACACAGTGACTGTGTGAGGGAGGGTCTCTTCATCTCCATTTCCCCTGAGGTCTGACGTGACATGACAGCTCTGTCACCCACAGGCCTGTGAGGCGTGACATCCAGCAGGTTTGCTGTGATGCTGCTTTAACAGTGATTGAAGAGCAAAACTCAATTTGTAAAAGCTTTCATAATTCCTCCATACCCACCAAACACAAGAAGAAAATCTGTCAGAAGCTGTTTGTCCCAGAAGGGAGTGAGGGCTGACACCAGATGAGGAGAAAAGGCACTGCCATCAGCTGGCAGTGGGTGCCAGGAGCCACCCCAGGCAGCCTGTCCAGCCACCTCAACTCAGAGCTGCAACAGGAGCTGGGGCTTGGCCCCTTCATTCAGTTCTCGGCTCAAACTCCTGCTCTTAATGTCTTGCTGTGGCTCTGTGGGGCAGCTTGGGGACAACAGGGCTCACTGCTTATTCTCTGACACTGCTGTGCTGAGCTTGGCATGGTGAGATTCAATGTGCTAAAGCAAAGAGCTCATGCTCCCAGTGGCAGAAATGTCTCTGTTTCCTAAGCTGGACTTCAAAAATAGCCAAGGCGCAGAGAGATGTGGAATAGCACCAGGCCACTGTTCAGAGAACAAAGCTGGAGCTGGCCAAGTGTTGCTTGTAACAAAATGCAGAATGGGTTGAAAGGTGTCAAATTTTTAAATTTCTTTCTTTCTTTTTATCTCTCCGCATAAATATGCATACAAGCATGCATATATATTTATATATATGTCCATATGTGTGTTTGTGCATATTAAAATCAGGCCTGAAAAGCCTACAGTGAAACACTGTAATGAATTTATTCTGGCTTTGCCACTGTCTCTCTTCAGCAAAGTAAAAAACTTCGTAAAAGGAAATACTCCCTCTTAAAATGAAACAGAATTTCCCTCCTGCAAAAGCACTTTATGGGACCATGCTGTTTGCCCATCTTTTTGCTAATTCTTCACAAACGACTTTGAAGCAAACTGGAAATTTTCAGACAAATTTAGAGAAGTCCAAAAGATCTATCTCTGTAACTTTCATAAGAATCAACATCTGCATCAAGACAGACCCAAGAATAAATGTGTAGCTGTAAATGAGTTGTGGCGATTTCTGCCCCTATTCCAGCCAAATCACTAGGAAATAAAGGAAACAGCCCCAAGCACAAATGTGAAGGAAATGAAGTTATGCCAGTCCTGCTACTGCTACTAGAAATCATTTAGCCTTAAAAAATAATAAGAAATAAATTAGGAATATTTTTACAAAATCATAGAGATAATATGTATTAAAAGGAAGCAAAAGGCTGAAATTTTCTAGGCATGACTTTGGATAAAGACTTTATTCATGTTTTGATTTATTTATTTCCTATATTCAGACAGTGATATCACTGAATATGAGAAAATGTAGTTTCTAAAACTTTCCGCAAAAGGAAACCAAAACTTATTAAATTAACAAAGTTCAAATTAAAGACCTGTATTTATGAAGGCATGGTACAAGGATAATTAAAATTTCCAGCGATAAATTAAGTGGAACCAATTTTATCAGGAGGCATCGTGTTTTTTAGAATTGAGATGAGACTTCTGTTGCCAGCAAAAAAAGAAGAAAATATTGTGATTTTGACGTCAGTCTTTTAAGACATGACTCCAAGCTGATGCCTCACTTCTAAATGACTGCAGAGCAGTTAAATCTCTTTGTTAAAAAGCGTGCTGGTAAATCAGTTACACACAGACCCTCACTGAAAATGCCACAGCAGAATCTGTGATTGCTTCAGAATATGTAAAAATAATCTATTCCTAAACATGTTTCTTCCAAAAAATAGCGGTTTATACAGAACTACTCAGGCACATCAGGAGAAGTAACATAAGCAGCAAATGCCTGAAACCAACTCTTTTAAACAACGACTGAATACTTCTGAACTGCAAGATACACTAACTATAAACTGGCCTTTTCACATATTCTACTATGATATTAGCAGACTTTATATTTCAAAAAGGTGATTTTGAATGCAGCAAATGGTGGACTATTGAATTTCAGATAATGCTAACAAGCCAGGCTTTTTCTAAACACAAAGTTTTGTGTTTCTCTAGTGAGTTCATGCCCAGCTCTGTGAGCTTCAGTGAGCTGCACAGGGATTGAAAACTCTGAATTTCAAGGTCTGAAGCTCCCTTGTTCCAGTCCTAACACTGTTGTTCAAGTAGTAGGCAGGTATTACAGAACACCGGAGTTTCAACTGAGCAGAAAGCTGCCCCTTCAAAATCCTGTCAGAAGTTGTAGCTTTCTACGCAATCCATAGAAAAGGCTTTGCTTTTTTAATCTTTCAGTTTTTCTGTATCAGTTGGTGTGTCTTTATCTAGTATCTTGCAACATTTGTTCTGCTGCAAGGGAGGTCTTAGTTCTGCAAGAAAAGGTTTCCAAATTAATAGACCTTTTATCTTGTCATGATACTGGCCTAACACAATTATTTTAACAGTTTTAACTAATTTTAACTCTTGTTCCGATGCTCTACAACAAAACTGTAACTTGGAAAGAAATGCTTATGGTGGAATCCTCAAGTTTTGAAAACATGTATGGTAGGAATATTGGAAAACCATGAACTCTATAAGCAGAACCAGTGACAAAATTTGATTAAAGTAAGCAACAGTAACAAAATTTGATTAAAACTGTACATCTTTCTCCAAAATAAAGAGGGCTTGCACAGTGACAGATTGAGAGCATACAGCAATTATCTCACTTCATGATTCGCAAACTGGTACAAGACTCAAAACTGCAGAGGATACTGAATGTCTGCTGTGCATTCACTCATGGGTTAAAGCAATTTTTAACTTTCGGGCTGTGCCCTCTAAGAATAAGCAACAAGTGGCAAACTTCCCTAGACAACTGGTACCATATGGATGGATGGATATATGCATTACAAGTCACTCCAAGGCAGAACAACACCCACAAACAACACCATCAACTTCACAGTGGCAAATCAAATAAAGCAGGAGACCAGAAAAGAAGTGGAAGGGTGGAAAAGTGAGTACCAAGCAAGCTGCTCAGTAACGAGGAAAACAAAGCGTTCACTTTAGTATTCTTATTTATGCTTTCACACTTGCACTATGGGAGCTCTGTCTTAACTCATAATAAATGTTTAACTTCAAATACTTATGTCCTTGGTTTAGGAAGCAGACTTGCACTGATGCAGCATTTGTAGCTGGTTTGGGTTTTTTATACTTTTTCACCTGAGGCAAACAGATAAATATTTCATCACTTTATGTACTATCAAGGGCCTTTTCATGCTACTAATAAGGAAGCAATGCATTGCTAGAAAGAACAAACAACTGATTAGTTGTGAAATAGTCCCACTGATACTGAAACTAGCACTAAATCTGGAACTGTAGAAAAAGGAAGCTGTTGTCTGGTGAATCCCTGAACGTTGTTGTGTCTGCTTTTATATCTGTGCATTCTGGACAGAGAGTAAAATAAATGAGAGACTAGTTAAGATCTACAGCTTTGCTCGCTTCTTAAGGTCACACTCTCTTAATGAGTAATTGTTCATCCTGGCACTTGCTGCCACTAAAACAGTTGATAGCAACTGTAATACCGAGTCAGTAGTGATAGAGATGTATGTCCCTAACCCCCGACAACCTACAGCTGAGGGAGAACGATGTCTCGTGCATCTTTCAATTTTCTCTTATATTTTTCAGCTGGCAAACGCGTTTTGAAGGAAAGTCACCTTCACAGACACACAGCTACTGCCACAGATATACCCAGAACAAATGCCCATTTTTACAATCAGACTAATTTTTATTAGTATTTCTTTATTTTTGATATGTCAGATGGCATCGCTGCAAAGAAAAAAAATTGTTTTATGATGGCTTTTCCAATCAGCATCATCACTTTTATTCCAAGCTAGCAATTAACATCGTGCCTAATTTGTCACAATTTAAAATGAAGCATGTAGCAATGTTTAGAGGCAGTCATGACATTTGTGTTTGGCTGAGGCAGTGGTCACTAGCAGTCTCAATTTATCACTTTTAATTTAAACTCCCATGCCAATGATTTTCATTCTTAAAGCTATGAGTGGCATTTATGGATTTGAAAATCAAAGGGAAAATAAGCTACAGTTAGGAATTCAACCACTCAGATCAATGAAAACTTGTTTTATAAGAGAGTGCTCCAGTTAAATCCCATCTGCCTGACAGAAGGAATTTAATGTTTCAAACAGTTCCTTTACCACTTTAAACTGAGAATAACTTTTTATTGCAGCACTAAGCCACTACTTGCTGGACAGATGCAGACTATTGATGTTGTGTTCTCAGGAAATATTGTGAAGCAAGTAAAGGTGAGTGCATCAACCTAAAGAACCATGCACTAATAACCAAATGTCGATCCCTGAACTGTCTGATTGTTGCTACTGTTCTCTTTTCAGACAACAGATGCACTATTTCACTGCTGGAAGGTAGTAGCAAAAACTTAAGAGAAATTAGTAAATGGAAGAATGTACTTCATGCGAATTTATTGTGAAAATAAATGTCAGTTAAATTTCTGAACCACTTAGAAGGTGAATAATCTGGATTATTTTTGTCCAGTATCTCACAATTAGCAGTTAATTTAAATTAGAATTATTTTATATCACTTTAAAAAGTTCAATAGATAGGTACATATTTTTTTACTTTTATTACTTGCTAAAATATGTACTAAAATAAAGACTGACTAGAGACATCCACATGTCTGTGTATAGTGGTGTCATAAAAACACTCACCCATTCATGTCAGAAAAACTGAGAGTGAAGGAGAGAAACAGAAGCCCACATATTATTCCACACTACTCTACATTACACAGTAAGAAACAATCTCGTTCTATGGAAACTGGGAAGTAATTGAAAAATGTTAAAAAGAGACTTCATTTGGATATTTGGACAGAACGCTTTGTTTTGGTTTGTTTTCTAAACAGCCTTTCCTCGGCCATAGTTTTCCATCCAGAAGGAGATGCTACGATTTTTTAAATAATTCATAACCGTTCGGTGAATCAACATTTTTTGTTTTGAGATCATTATTGTCATCCAAACACCAAAGATTTTAGCTGTGAAATAGCCAAAGATGATTTGATGGCAACTCTCTCTCTCTCACTAGTCTCTCTGTAAATCCTTGAATTTACAGGATTATCGACCCCCACTCTACTACTCTGAGTTGGTTCCCTTCCTAATTTATAATCCAGTAAAGCAGCCAAAAGGAGCCTGCTGCACTTTGTAATGAAATGTCCCATACAAGAAATAAGCTTCAAGAAAAAAAAAACAACCCACACATAGAAAAGCAGTACCAATTAAAGGATTGATCATATACATTTTGTTTTGCATAAAATGGCTGTGAAAGTCACCAGAAGTAAAATAATCTCTTTTATTAAAATCTGGAGAATTCATATTACTGCAGACAAATTCATGCTATTCTTGTTTCCTGTTGCAAATATTGCAGTTTTTATAAGGACTATCTCATATTGCTGTAACTCACAATAATGGAATCTTTTCATACTTTCAAGTCCAAAGAGTATGCTGTAATAACATTTACCCTTATTCAATCTTTTTATCTTTAATTATTGTAAAGGTATCTAAAAAATCTCAATAGATAAGCAGGACTTTCCGAGTAGAAAGAACAAAAGATCAAAAAAAGTTCCATGGAAAATATGAAAATATTACAAAATATTTCTACAAAATTAAGTATTCTTATAGCAAACAGAAAGATATTAACATATTAACCTGTATTTAGTTTCAGTTAGACTAACGAATCAGTGACAAACCGTTATTGTCACATTATTTATACATATATTGAAAGACTTTTTTAATAATATATGGAAGCACATAGAAAAAAAACTACATATAGTAAGTATTATGCTTTTTTATCCTTCAAATATCTTTAATTATAGAAAAAATTCCGGATTGATATTTTAATTAATTTTAATCTTCCATCAACTGAGACTAATAGTGACTTGCTCATAAAAACTGACATATATTACGCCCACTCCAATTTCTTTGAAGATGTTAGCATTATTCTCCCTACAACTGCCTCAGAAAGCCACATTTTTAATGTCTGGCAATATAACCATTATCTTAAAAGGAAAACAAATTTTATTCACAGTGCTGCTTAAAAGAGCTTAGCTTTATTATGTTTATGAGAATGTAAGGATTATCTAGGAAGTTTATCCAGAATGCTGCCATAGATATGAATATGGAAGACCAATATCTGCATGGATTTTTCATGCAGTAGCCAGGCTTTTGGAATTGTTCAGCACCCAGAATTGTGGCTGTAACATCCCTGATGCTTAGCTAGAAATGTCAGGCCATCTTTATGAACCAGCTGTGTTACAGATCAGTGGTTAACAGAAAAGGAAAAATTATAAAAGGAGAAGATAATGAAGTAAATGTGATATTAGATAAGCTGCTGAACTGATAAACAGATAAAACCCCCTGCAGTATGTCCCTAACCCTGCACAGAACTGCACTGAGACACTTTGGAATGTGATGTAAAAACCTTAGGGTCCATGGTAATGCCTTAGTTGTGTGTTTGGGGCAGGGCTGGAGGTGTTGGGACCCAACTTAACTTCCTTTTACACCAGCTGCTATGGGTTGCACCACGAGAAACTGTTCACAGTGCAATTTAGCTTCAAAAATCTCACAAACATTCTTTTATTTAGCTGAGATTAATCAGTTTTTCAGTATTAGTGTGCTGTTGCATGCAGCAAAGGTTACCATTGACACTGGCACCACTGAACCTGATTGTTTCAGGAAAAGGTCAGGGACACGAACACAGACAAAACTCTGCTCTTCTGCTAGAGATAATTTCCCAGCACCAAAATAATCCACATCAGGGAACTATGCTAATACAGCTCTGCAGTCACATGTGTTCTCTGAAAAGATACAGATTTTCATCTCTCGTGCTCTCAACTTGCTTCTTTGACCAAAAAAAAAATAATTTCCAAATACAAGCGAGCATTTACAAAGCTAAATACTATTAAACAGCACGTTAGAAAAATGTGATTTTCTCTGTTTCCTTTCTCTGAAGATTTCCTATTCTAGTCAGAGTTGCATTATTTATAAACTGAAACCAATACTTTCTGTAAATTTGCATAGAGAGATGCTGAAATATCAGTTAAAATATTTTCCCTTTTAGAATAAATCATATCTATGAATGAGATAGCAAAAATTCATCTCATGTCTAGTTAGTAAATGATATTTCTAGCTTGACAGAAACATGTATGAATTGAGGAAAAAGGCAAACTCATATTTTCTCTGTTGTTGATAGACTGCAGCCCATCATCCTTGAACTGAATTTCCTCAATCCCAATACTCCCTTACTCTACCCTGTAAGTTTTCTTTTAGTCCTCATTGATCTTAAATTACAGGACAAAAGAAAGAATCGTTAGAAAATTTTAGAACAATCTAATTTTGTACAATGGAGCTTGGAGTTTAATATTATGTATATATTAACCAGTTACTGGAATCAGACAATTTGTTTCCCAGACAAATTTGAGCTAATATAATATAATGATCATTCATTTCTAAACTGTAAAACTCAGTACTGGAAACTGGTTGAACAACTTATCAGTAGTTTACAGGAACATACAACAGCTGTTTGCCATGTATAACAAGTCAGAATTTATAAATCACTTAGAAAATGCTCATTAATCTCTAAACACTTCAATACAATTATAGATCAAGCTCATGATTTAGAAGCTGTTGCATGCATTATTTAAAATAATATGGAAAATAAAAGTTTAAAAGTACAACTTTATATTCAGACAGAATAAGCACAAAGACAATTCTTGCAAATGTAAATTAATTCAAAGAATGAGATTTAATTAACATTGCAGCAATCTATATGGTTTGCCATTAACTGCAGCAGAAAAATTGTGACTAATTATCCAAGTACTGTGGATGAAGGCAAAAGAACTAAGCAAGAGTAGAGGAGACAAGAGGAGTGTTCAGGAAACATGAGCAGAGCTAGGACTACCTTGCATTTTTATCCAGTGCTTTAAAACTTCAGTTTTAAAATGTTGGGTGGTTCAATGTACAAAATGACATCGTTAGTTCTAGGAAGAAATCTGGTGATGAAATTTGTCCAATTTAATGAATATACCGGTTTTAAAAATTATTATTTTTTTTAGTTTATTTTTCATATTATAAATGCTTTCATTACCATGGCTCTTTCTTTCACTCAGATTTGCCATGGGAATGGTTCTGTGTGTCATGTTCCTTCTCCTTTTGGCTATCCTGACTCCATATGTAGACAGCAAAATAAAACACTTGTGTGTGATGCAATGTATGTCATTTTAGCAAGTGAAAACAACAAAACTAGAATAGTCTGTTCACCAGTCTGAACAGCCAGTCCTTCACAGAATTAGTTGCACTTGCTCCAGGTGAAGAAGTATGAAATGGATTTTAAATGGTTTTATTGAAAAAGTCCACTTTAGAACCTCTAGCCATGTCTTGAATAGCTGGTAATATCCCTGCTTAAGTGAAGGTTTTAAGGGAAGCCATAAAAGAAGAGAAACAAAGAAAACTATGCATGTTTAATATGCAAAAATCAGTTCTCAATGGAAACCAGAGATTGCATGCTAGATGGAAATAAGATTTAGCAGATTATGAGTTTGGCTTTTTTCCCCTTCTTTTGCTCCTGGCCGACCAGTGCACCCCTAATCTTGACACTTCTTGTCTCATTTCTCTGCCAGATGAGGATTCAGACTCAAATATGAAGTCTCGCTTCAGACAGGTGTTTTTAAATACAACATGCATTTCTAAATTAAATATTAAGTGTGCACACCCTGGCTACTATAAATGTTTCAGAGGAGCAAGCTTTATTATTCATTCATAGGAGCACAGCCGAAATTTTACCACAGTAGGAAAACATTTAAATATGTAACACAGATATGAAAATAGCAAACAGATGTCTCTCATTGTTAGTCTGGGCAGAAAGAGGTAAAAGCATGTTATTAGAAATATCTTGAAGCTAACAGAGCTGTAAAATAAACTTCTAAAGCTTAGGAAACGATGTAAATTTGAGTCTGCTCTCATTCCAAAGTGCACAACTTAATGCCATGACTGCGTATAAATTAAAACTATTTCCAGAATGTGAGCCTAAGGCAAATGCATATGGAAGAGTCAAGAGCTGTTGAGTGTAATGAAGAAACTACTTTTAAGAAGTAAATGAATCAGGCAAACTGTTAACAACATTATTGCTTTAAAGACCCTAAGTGTTATCAGAACTGGTTTGTAATTTCCCTTGTCCTTCATTTTGAATACACTGCCTAAAGATTTGTGTGAAAGTCATGACATGTACAAAAACAGTTTGTGTCAGATTGACCATTTATGATTAATGTCTTCCTTTACTACACTCGACCAAAATCACTCCTTTTACCAAGGATGCAACAGAAATCTTCATTTCACTTGTCATATACTGGAAACACCAGAGTTTCCTTTGGTTTCTTGTTGCTGTTGTTTTTTCTAGTTTGCTTGGTTGGTTTTGTCTTTTTTAATGAAATACCTTTCAGAAATGTTTAGGTAAACTTTGAAAACAGAAGGTTCCTGATGTAACTCTGAAGATTTTCCTGAGTTGGTCAATTAACATTTGTTGCAAAAGTTTCTAACTCACCAGTTTATACCTGAAATATCTTGTTCCCTATCCTGATTGGAATACTCAATAGTGACTCTCCCCACTATGTATCATCCATTGTGAGAGGTTCCGGATAACTGAAATGTGCTTAATTATCCTAACTTGGTTCTTAGGCCAGTTTGGAGATAGCACCAATGAGCTTATTTGACATTCTAGTTAAAATCACCACAGTCAATAAACACACATCTCATTCTTAGGGGTTTTATTCGTGTGCTGAATGCCCTTCACAGCTACTGACTACAATAGGAACAACCAAAATCAAGGTGTATTTCTTATCTCAGTGCTATGTGCCTGCCAATTTCTTTGTAATGACTATTTTACATATTTCTCCACAAACGCCCCTTTCACAAATTGAAATAAACTATTATTACTAAATATAAAATTGTTGCAGCACTTGGGCCTTGCATTTTAGTGCCTACAACTTAAATCAGAAATTTGCTGAAAATGCATGTCATGGACAAACTGCTAATGGTTATAAATAATGGTGTACTCCGTAATGAAAAAAACTATTACAGAAGCTGAAAGACCACACTGGTAAGTAAACGTGGGAAAAAAATAGAGTATTGATTAACCTTTCCCCTTCTCATTCAAACTAGGATTTAATTTTGTTCTCATATTGTGCAAGTTAGAGGAACGTATCTTAAAAGATATGCACTGGCTGACTCATGGCTAATTCTGGTGTATGGGAGACGAAAGTAAATGCAACCAGGTTGATTTCTGCTGCCTTAAAAAATGACTGGTCATCCACATTTTCCAGCAGAAAAAGAACATATCTGCTAAAAAATTCATAAGCATTAGAAAAAAACATTCAGGAAATAAATCAAGGTTGTTTCAAAAGCCACTTTTCTCCTATGAATACTGTATAGTAATCAGATATATGTGCAAAGAAACATCAGCTACAAGTGGTGTAACTGTACAGAGGTGACCAGCAGATGAAAATCTGTGATTAATAACTATGTTGCACAAAGACCTTGGCTCTAAACTCTTAATTCCGGCAGACCTGAACAAGTCTGAGAACTGAGATGCAGAATTTCTGCCTTGTGGTTTTCCTTCCAACTGAAAATGCTTAATTTATATACACACTGACATAAATATGCATGCATATTCACATCAATTAACACACTGAATATTCATTGCATAATGCTGAATTCCTTTTAAAAATGTATTGTTTAAATGTATTGTTCAGAAGTGAGTTAAAATAAACAGCATGCAACTCAAGCTTTTTTTTTCTAAAATTAGTAATCCCTCTTTACCATCTTCACATTGCATTCAGTATAGACATTTACAGGCTGTCCCTAGCCAGTTACCAAAAAGTTGATATTTCTCTTCAAATTTTTCACAAAAATAGCATCAGCAGGGCTGATAACAGTGCGATGTTTGGTGGAACTATCAAAGCAGCTGTAGACGTCCAGCGAACAAATGCCGTAAATTTCTTGTTTATTGGCATCTATGAAAACTTCATGTTCTTTCTTTCATGTGGGCTTGAGCTCTGGCAATGTGTGATGGAGGGTTTTGTTACTGTTTCATAACTGGCTTTTATGTGATCTACTATTCCAATAACCAGCCATTAGAAAAAGAGCTGTTCTTTTGGATTTATAAGCCATTAACACAAACAATTTGGGAGATGGTTCAAAGGGCTTCATCGTGTCCTTATGAAGAGCGAAGACTTCTTGACTTTAAAGTTACAAATGACAATCTTGTCTGTAGATATTTGAGACTCAGGCAGAAAGAAAGGAAAGTTGACTTTTGATTAGGCTGAAAGTTGGATGCCACTGTGGGAATCAATTTAGGATGAGTGAACAGGGAACTCCCCTGCCACCCCAGTGAGGATCCTGAAACTCTACTGTCACCAGCCAGAAGGATTAATCTTGATAAACTGTCCTGGTAGTGTTACTGAGACACAGAATGACAGTCAGATGAGGCTCTTAACCACTTACACCATCTCCACAGTGATTATACTACTATATGCCATTAATTCATGGTGATACGGTCATGTTTATTCCAGGAAGAGACACTGAAATCCTTCCACATATTCCTCAATTCCCACAGCAATGAGTGATAAGAGGTTGCTCTTTCTACAGACTACTCCACTGAACTACAAATATGTCTGAGGAGCCACCTGTACTAAGAATTGGTCTTAACTTATTTAGAAAAAGGAATTAGATGAAATGCTTTCAAACACTGGCAAGAGTTAATCAGATTAGGAAACATCACCTAGGATGTATCTGCCAATGGCTTACATAAAATAAAATGTATTAGACAACAGAATCCTGACAGATTTGCACTTTCGGAGTCTGACTGAAACTCTCAGCTGTCAACATCAGACAGACATAGAAAAATGAGACAGGTGTTGAATACAGTGGTAGGGTGCGTGCCCTCAGAGTGAAGCCTCTCGTGCCTCAGATTCTGCCAGCTGGTAGCAGGTCTTTGATGTCACAGAGACCAGAGTCACCCACAAACTGCAGAACTGAGAAAGAAGAGCTTTCCAGGATGCAGTGACGGAAGGAGTATTTCTCCAGTGTAAACCTTCCATCACTCGGGATATGTCTCATACTCCCACTCCTTGCAGTGTAATGTTAAAACCCTCTCTGTTCTAAAGGAATAGAACTTAGAATAGAATGCACACTGACTGAATGCATACATGGACTATTACTTGAAAACAGGAACTACTGTTTTAAGTTCTGTTTTGCTTAATTATTCATTATTTACTACTTTAATTATGCATGAAAAACCTCAAGTACTTCTCAATTTTCTTTAGGCAATGCAGACACTGTGGCATGCTAAGAAAGTTATATAGTGAGATGTCTCTTTCTTCCATTAGTCATAAGAGAAACATAAATTACAATTCAGCATATCATTCTCTGCTTCACACAATGATTTAAAGTCGATTGAGCACAATTACTTCGTAGTCAGCATATTTACTGCTGTATAAAACTTTCTCTCTCCCATAAAGAAAAGGCATCCAGGCACTTTTCTGAACAATAGCGTTGTAAAACACTTTTTGACGAGGCTTTTTGTGAAAACATGTTTTATCTTTCAGTTGTTTACAAATCACTTCAGCTGTGATTTGGGAAAGCGCTTAAAATGTGCTAAGGTTCCTCCTTGAGCAGGAACTTTGCTTAAATGCTTTTCTGAGCAGAATCGCGTTTATCTGTCCATTTATCTGAGTTTAAAGTAGAGATTATTCTGGTATCTCAAAACATTTTGAAACAAAGCTACTCAAGAGTAGCATATAGATCGCTTCCTTCATCTATCTGCAACATTTGTACCTCCTAACACACCCTGCCCCACCCTTGTTTGCCTCAGCGGCTGGACAAGACACAGCACATGCTGTGACTGTACAAGACCATAAATAAATATATTTTCTTTGCTAACCAGTCAGCAGACAGGCTGAGTGGTCAGTCAGCTGGTGTTTTTAATATAGAAAACAATCCTCATGTAGCTCAACTTTGCTTTTCAACTTGCAGACCTAACCAAGGGCTTAGTGACTGTAAGGAGTCATTCTTCACAATTCCGTTGAATCTTTTTCACTGTTGTCAAACTCATGTTGGCTAACAGATTTATTTATGGTGCCTGACAGACAATGTGACCACAGAAATTTTGTTTCCTTATGAAGCTGAGGGTTAAAAAACAAACACACAGATGTCAAATTTATGAGTACTTGTATGAAATTAAAGAAAAAGGTAATCAATATTATCAAGTGAATTTTACAAGATATTAATGTTAGTAATTATTTTTAGTATTTGATCAGGTCTGGTAACGCTTTAGACATCAAATTACAGAGAGGCTTAAGGGATGCAGTTTGCAAAGCCTTTTTAAACTGTTACTTTCCTTTAGTCTGCTCCTTGTCACTGTTAAAGCTGAGTACTGCACTTAATCTTGCTGGTACTTGTGACTGCATGAGGAGGCAGTTGAGATTTTAATATTAGTTGTGGTAGGGCTCTGTGCATAAAGATGAGATTTAATCACTTTTGAATTAGTTCACTTCTCCTTTCAGCAAATATTCCCCCTCTTTGATGCTCTCAGACTACTCTCTTTGCTAATGTGGCAGAATACAATTCTTCAGTTTCTGTGGATGCCCACAGAACTCTTCACTGAATTACTTTATTCAGCAAAATGCCAACAGCAACATTCTTCTCCAAAAAGAGAGAAAACCCCCTGAAGAACAAGCTAATAATTTTGCATGTTTAATGATGAATCTGTTGATTTCACACAAACCATCCAAAAGAAAAGACCACTAGAGGGAAGTAAATCCAATACGCTCAAAGAAAATAAAATGCCAGCAGTTACTCTAAATGATTGGAGCTAACAGAATGGTCTGGATTTACAACAGCTGAAGATTTTGGTCTATATTCCTAACAAAGATATGACAACTGAATAAAAACAATTTATGTATTTCTAAAGAGGTCTTGCACTTCATGCAATGTGCATACCAAAACCATTAAAACAGTGTGTAGGAAAAGACTGCATATAAAAAGGTAGTATGAACATGGGATAATTATGTTGTGTAAGTATAATTTACTATACACCTGTATCTTTCACATTAGACACATATCAAATGCAAAAAAAATGGATTTAAACCAGTATCTTTGGCCTTTTGGTAAAGTGGTCCTTCTAAAAATTAATATATTTTTGATTTGTTGTCATGTCATATGTTTAATCTTGGATCTTTGTTTTCTATAAATATGTGCACAAAACTGCAGCATCATGCAATAACTACTGTCCATTTCATCAGAATTAAGATTATAAGGAAAGACTGTAACAGTGAGTTTATAATAAAATCTCTGCAATGTTCCAAAGCTTTAATTCTACAGCTTACTTTTCTGGATACCCTAGCTTTTTCCATACTCCTTCTTATTTACGACTAAAAGTAACTCACAAAAGATGTTTATTGCTCTCTCAATACTTTCCATCAACAAAAAACTCCATGAATTTTCTTCCACATTTCATACAACATTGTATTTTTTTTCTTGTCCTTTTAAATATATAGTCACCATGCTTATGGTTTTATACAACTACACAGTCTGTAGGCCTACAGAAATGGTTTTATCTTTATAACTACGTTTTATAGATTACTCCATTTCATTTATTACAGCGCTTTCTCCTTCAAAGCTGTCTTTTCATATCCAGATAAACTGACAGATATTCTGAAAATCTGGTCTTAAATTCCCTGAAGCCTTTCCAATAGCATTTTTAGTAATGTAAGAATTATTAAAGGGAATGCAAACTGTCTAGAGTTTACTGTCAGTGTGTCAGAAATTATCAAAACATTGGTCTTTTCCCTGTTTTGAGTAAACTGCAGTGAAAATCTATATCCTTAAATCAGGGACAGACAATAGCAGAAGACATTATTTTTTAAAAGCCTACCACTTAAATACACATCACAAGCTGTGTTCACAAGCTGTTAACCACTTTAAAAATGAACTGTATTTCAGGTGACCTCCACCTGGGTGAGCTTGGTGACTTGCATTTAATACCACAGAACAAAACATCTAAAAGGAAGTTTACATAAGAGTACTTTCTGGTACCTCACTTTCTCCCTTTAGTGAGAAAGGGAAAGGGAGATGCAGGTTTCCAACATGATACATTGCCTCAGTGCTCCAGGCAGTTCTCAGTGCAAGGCCTATATATCATTAGGCATCTTACATAATTAGCTCTTCTGTTACCATCACGGACAGTGAGTGAGTGGGTTTTGTGCTTTTCCCAATCCATTTTCATGAATATTATTGGTACTACCATCACTGTCATCATCATCATCACAGCAAGCTGTTAATTTTTGTATGCCCAAAGGCAAACGAGTCATTACTCACTCATCAACAAAACTACTCGTCCCAGATTCACAGGTAAGCAGATTTTTGCTAGGCTGATCAGTGAAAGAACCCAGGGCCTCCCTACAGGTGGAACATAACAGGATCCTCCTGACCATTAGCACTTTTACTAAGCAGAAACAGATTATCAATTGTGTTCTACTAAAAACAGTAGTTCTGCCAGCTCAGTTCCTGTTCTACAATAAACACTTCAGCTACAGTTGCAATGTCACTGCACAGCAGGTAAAAAATGTTTCTGGAACAAATGTCAGCAAGGGATGATTTTGAAATAACCTCCTTGTCTACAGGTACACAAGCCAGAAGAGAGCAGTGCTATATGGATTGCATTGTTGCTAACCTATGATGCTGTTTCCTGGCACAGTAAGTATTTCAAAAGAAGAAAAAGTTGCAGAAATAAACAAAAAATAGAGAGCTCTTTTAGTTTCCCATGTTTCTCACAAAGACTCACCTTGGACATGAATTCAAACTGAAATGGGGGGAAGAAAAAGCTCAAAACAATAATGCAAAGTTTACAATTAAAGCAATAAAAAAAATCCATTACGATAGCTCACCTGAGGAAATGGCTCAAAGAGATGCAGAAGTATCTTAGAGTGAGGCACGCTGTATTAGTGCTATGAAACACAGACACCAAAGAATGTGAGTTCACTTTCACTCTGCCTTTGAATTGTGGAGTTGTAATGGACAACCGGTGGTGTTTTACTCTTGCAAAACTGAAATTGCAAAAGCACCAGACAGACTCCAGTCCTGATGAACCACTGACACAGGTGGTCTCAGATGGCTAAACCCTGCACTTAATTTTAAACAGAAAGGTATGGGTGTGTGCCCTGTGTAATGGGGTAAAGGGGCAGCTGCCAAAAGCATTTAACGCCCTCATCAGCAGAAGCTGGAAGTCCTCTGGAGAGCACTTAAAAACCTTCGGCAATCTGCAAAACACCCTAACTCACTGACCCACACTTCCAAGAAACAAAGGATCCCCACAGCGAGTGTACAGGTGACAGGGACAGACAGGCAGTGCTGGCACTTACCATCTTGGTCTGTGGTGACCGTGATAGCTGTGAACTGCTTGGGGGAGAAGCTCAGCTCTGAGACCCCGTTGGTGGCTTCTATCTCGAAGGTGTAGTTGACGTGCGACACGAAGTCGAGCACCGTCACGGAGGAGTTGATGAGCCCCGTGTGCCTGGGGATGAAGCGGATGCCTCCCCCACAGATCTCGCACTGGCTGGCGTCCGACCCGCACTTCTTGCAGATGACACTGTAGGTGAGGTCCTTTCTTCCTCCAGTGTCACTCGGGGGGCTCCACTCCAGCATCAGAGCTGTTTCGTTGATGTTAAAAACCACATTCCTCGGAGCAGAAGGTGGCCCTGCAGAGGAGGAAAGCCTGTTAAGACGTTGGTATCTACTTTGGAGAAAAAAATTGCCTTAAGGCAATTATTTGCAAATAAAAGATACAAGGTTATGTTTCAGTAACAGATTAAATGTAAAAATTAAGAATTATCTAAATACAATCCTTGAAAACATGCAGGAACAATAAATCGGTGACATCATAAAAAGCTGAATAATCTAAATAACCTAGAATTAATTCAGAAAGAATTTAAGGCAACACAAAAATGACTTGATAACACAAATTTTCAATAAATAGCTCTTGATGCTGTGGGATACTGGGGCAGAGCTCAAATCACAAAATTTATATCCTTATTTTATGTCTAGTAATGTAGGCTCTTCTGAGACTTAAAATCTTTGATATTTTATACGAGACAAATTGAGTAATAAATAAATAACAGCTTTGGAATAACGACAAGAGGTAAAACTGTTTGTATTAATTCTGCAGCGCTAGATATTTCTATCCTTCACTGCTTATCCCCAGGGATTTCTTTGCTGCTGTTCATTAACAGGGTTAGGTGGCAACAGGCCAAGACTATTAGGCACAAGAGACAGTTTACAAGTTTTCTTTCTTTCCCCCCGGCGTCTCATCAGCATCAGGATAACAGTGAAGACATCACCTTTGCAACTTAAAGGTCTAAAAGGATGACCACGAAACAGGAGAAAAAGTCCTTCTTTAAGGCTGCGAGGAGGAATGCAAAGACAGCTGCAGCAGGCAGAGGGCGGGGAAGCTCTCACCCAGCAAGCAGGTGGTACAGCTGTCTGTGCACTGCCAGATGAACCACAAGTGACCCATTTCCAATTTCCCACTCATCGCACAACAGTCAAGGAATGTCCAACAAGTTTTAAGCTGTTTACTGACTTACTGTGTAGGATCACATGAAAATCATCTGAGGCTTAATATATACATATAAAAATAAATATATAGAGTGATCTAGTGATTGTCCCCCTGTAATGAGCACTGGTGAGGCACCTCGAGTCCTGTGTCCAGTTCTGGGCCCATCACTTAAGGAAAGGCATTGAGGGGCTGGAGAGTGCCCAGAGAAGGGCAACAAAGCTGGGGAAGAGTTTGGAGCACCAGTCTGATGAGGAGTGGCTGAGGGAGCTCGGGGTGCTTAGCCTGGAAAAAAGGAGGCTCAGGAGAGACCTTATCACTCTCTACAACTCCCTGAAACTCCCAGGGTGCAGCTGAGGGTGGCGGGTCAGGCTCTTCTCCCAGGGAAAAAGTGACAGAACAAGGAGAAATGGCCTCAAGCTGTGCCAGAGGAGGTTCAGGTTGGACATCAAGAAGAATTTCTTCACAGAGAGAGCGGCCGGGCATTGGAATTTACTGTCCTCAGGGGTGGTGAAATCAAATTCCCTGGAGGTGTTCAAGAAGAGATGGGATGTGGCACTTAGTGCTGTGGTCTGGAGTGGGTGATCTTGGAGGTGTTTCCAACATTAATGGTTCTACAATTCCATAATTCCATATCACATTCCACAGTCTAACGGAAGAACTTTACCACCTAATTATTTTTTTAGATAGGAATTAATTAAGGAGTGAAGGAAAGGTAGAAATTTTGCAGGACATCTGAATAATCTTATCTCAATTTCTTATTACATTATTCTTCTTCCACTTAACGTGTTTCAACCAAGCACTTACAGATGTATGGTTCTCAAAACCAATTTGGACATAATCCCAAAATAAAAATTATGGTAAGAAACACAGACTTGGAAAAATGTGAGGCCTTATACTCCAGGTGTTGATATATGTGAGATGACTGTGGTAAACCCAACTGCTGACCTCTGGGTTTTTTGGGCTGAATGAGTTGAATAAGCATTGTATTCCCAGCTCTCAATAAAATCACAGAGCTTCACCAATGGTTAGCAGAACTTGGAAAACTTTCAGCTTGCTTTGCAGCTTTTGATGATTTACACAACCTGCCAACAGGACTTAAGAATAAACTTTTGATTGAGACACTGGTCAAACCTTGAGTGAGCTTCTCCTTATTTCAGAGTTCCTTAAGCAGACTGAAGACTGCAAGAAACATTTGCAAACGACACCAGCTAACTTTTACACAGAGTGTGACATTCATAATTTTTAAGTGATGCTTTTTATTTACTTATGTGGCATAAGCACAAGTATAAAAGCTGGAATGCTTGTAAATAAAAAAGTTGATGTGGTGTAGGAGTGATAATGTGAGCTAATAAACATTAAGCTTTTCTGTGAACTGTAGTTCAGCTACTTTTTGATTTCTGGAGTTTAGTTGTAACTTTTAACAACTCGGATTATGTTTTCATTATAATTAACCTTGCCCCGAAGTAAATGATGAGTTACCTGCTGGATTTCAAGCACTTGGTAATTAAAATATATGGAAGTGTTACATTGCTTTGCATTTTTTTAGTGGATAAGTTTAAAATCTTTTGAATGGATGAGCATTTATTAATATATGTATCTGTCCAGAGTTCATAGTTAATAGATCACCAAACTTCCCACAAAATCACTGTGAGGATGATGGTTCTAGCTACTCTGGCAAACAGTCCCGAGATCGGAATAAGCTAAAACCAGCACACATTACTCCAGCTTCAGTTCTTATTGTTTATGTTCAGAAGACAGTAATAATTATGTTTCCTCTAAAACCATGCTGTGAGAATTAAATAATGACTGGGTCTTAACAAATTCCCACTGTTAAAACCATGGAGGAGTTTTAGGAATATGGAGGATGAGCCGTAATCGCACTTCCATATGTGCATAACTTTAAGTGGATCAGTAATCCCCTTGAAATAATTGGTAATACTCATGCACTTAAAACTAAGCATCTGTGTAATTGCTTGAAGGATTGGAGTCAATGTTTTAAAGCTGGCTTAAATTTAATCTTACATAAACTATAGATAGTATGACAATGGGTCAGCACAGCTCATACTTTTTTTTTGGTATTATTTCATCAATTTTCGCAGGCCAAAACAGGATTTTTGTGAATCTGGGCAATAGGAGAGTTTTGTCTGGCTTTGTGGATTTTAATTTTCTATCAGGTTTTCCTTGTGCTATATAGAATGGCATCTATAAAAGAACCAATACACTAAATAAAATACTGTTTTAAAAATACATACTTTTCATTTGTACTAGAGAGTGAAGGTTCTTATAGTCATGATTCGGGACTTAGTCCTCAATTGTAAGAGAAAACATGTATTATTGTGCATTCACATTTCAATGAAAAAGAAAACATTATCAATTATGTTAGAGGTGTCTTAAAGTATATGACTGTCCTCTTGCAAATGCAGGAAAAACCCTCAAACACACTTCATACTCAAGGCCCCTCATGCCAATTTGCATAAGGATTAAATAGCTTTTTAATTGCTGTTAAATTATGCCAGTTAAACTGTGATTTCATGCAAATATTAAGCTGTAATGACGTGCAGTGAATCATTTACTAAGATTTAGAACTTGGAACAAAGAGAGACAATTAATTGTAATCCTCAGATTCAGCTAAATTACGTGTCACTGGGCTTTTATGAATGTGGCCTGATTGCTTTGTTATCACTTATAAATTATACAAAGATTATTTGACACATTGGAAAAAGCTGGCAGCAATAACCCTTCTGCAGACATCTGTAGGCAAAGCTCTCAGGGTTTTCCTTACATTGATTTTTAAGGAAAACAAGTATATTGGTGAAAATAAGGGATCCTTTCCTCACAGCAAAATTCATGACCTCAAATTTTATGCAAAAGAATAAAATACAGTTCAGATGGATGAGCATTACAAAAACATGCAGCTCTTCTGCTGAGATGGAACTCAGCCAGAGCGTGAGCAATGTCTTTTGCTTCATTTACAAATTACAATGAGGAAGTATTTTGACACTTTCTGTGGAGGAGACTGGTGTGGATGTCTTATGGTGAAGCTGGTCTGCTTTGAATGCAAGAGAGCTGAGTTTGTGCCTCATGCAGTGCTTTGCACCTCATCTTGTTTAACCTATCTTCTTCCTCTGTGAAGGCAAAGTGCATTTTCCTGTGTATGGAAGGAAGAGGAACAAACCCAGCACTGCAAAAGTCTGGTGAGGGCAATGCAGTATTTTACATGCTGGAGAGTGAAGACTGGAAAAAAATTTGTTGCTTTTCAAGTGAGAACTGTCAATTATACACTACTGGACTCTTGGAATTTTGTGTCATTTGACTACTGAAGTTACAGCAGAAGGGCAAAGACTAACCACACCTTAGGATACTCAGAATCAGCATCTGGCTGTGCCCCTTGAGTTTATAATTGCTTTTTGATATAAATATATATATATATGTATGTATATATATGTAGCTTAGATAAATAGTGTCACTTGATGTAGAATTACATTTTTCCCTTTTCACTTATTCTTTTCCTTTGAGGCAGGCAGGAAGAATGGAAGTCAGTGACTGCAAACCAATATCCCAAGTCTGAGCATAAGGATAAATTGCAAACAAGTGTATAAAAAGAAAAAAAAAATATATATGTGTATATATATATAAATAACAATAGAGGCAGTAAAGACTTCAAGTGTGTTGCCTGATTTTCCTGCTGAAATACAGTGTTGCCTCTTAAAAATAGAGGATACACTTTGTGGCAGAAGTTATTGAACAGAGCGTAAGTTTGCTGGGTTCAAATTGTTTAAGCGTAACATTAAAAGAGAGACATTCAGGCTCACACAGCTCAGACAACCAATATAAGCCTGCCTGACCTTGAAAAGATGGATCAATTCATCCAATTACTTTATAGTTGGAAATGTTAGACTTTATGTACAGAGTAATCAGACAGAGGATTAGATATGATGCTATTTGTTGCTCACTGTGTATGCAGGGAGATCACTGATAGACTACTTGCATATGGCACAGAAATACAATAAGAAGGAAGAGTAGCAGTGAGAGATTGATAAGCAGTGTAAGCCAAATGAAAAGAGCCGAGGAGAAGGAGATTAACAACATATTCTAATGTAATTTTCATTCCTCTTATTGAAATTAGATTTCTATTAGGGTGTTCCGCAAAGTGAACACTTTCCTTTAACAAAACGCAGCTACATAAAGTAAAAATGGGAGCTGTAAAATTTTGCAAAAGCACACACTACTTTCACAGACTTAATCAAAGTGGATTTGAAACTCATCTTGAAAGAAGTGGATGCCTATCTTAAATCAAGGTGGGGTTTTTTTTCCATAATGCTGCATCTGCAAGTTTCCCAGTACTGAGGAAGAGTTCCGGAGTTTGGAATACTGGTTAACTCTACATAGGAATGAAAAGAGAGGACAAAATATTTGCCTATCTTAGGCATATTACCTTGCAGGACATGGGGAAGCAAATAAAATGGGCATCAGTAAAGTCAGTCAAAATGTTTGAACGTGGTGATATTTGTAAGGGGAATCCACTATTCATTGTGTTTCATTTAAGAATAACTCTCATTTCAAAAATCCCCCCAAAAATTCTGTTTCTTATGTCACGTCTCATACGTCAAGATACAAATTCGAAAATGAACACTGAAAATGCAGATCTGCCCCAAAGGTGGTTATGTAAAAATGGCATTTCATTTCCGTACAGCATTTTCTGTCTATTTAGTCAAATTCCCTCATTTTCTTAAAATTTTTCAACTCCTTTTGTTACAGTAAAGCATGACAGTTTGGAAGGAACAATCTAAATTCCACTCATATCTGTACCTTTGTTTATTAAATTTAAATTAGCCACATCTGCACAGATCCACCAAAAGCAGTGAGGTTGTATTTATGACAGAAACATAATTTTAATAACTGAGAGACTAACTGGAAAGCAGTGGGGCTAAAGATATCACTTAGGGAATAATTTGGCCTGAAGACTCTTCATTACTGCTGATGTGCAAGATAAGAAGGCAGTCTGCCTGTCAAGAGCTTCAGTGTCATTTGCAGAGCTGACAATTAGTGAAATAATCATCATTGAAGGTGTAAGATGAATACATCTGCTGTGACAATCAATGAAGTACTGATACCTTGCAGCCTAGGCTGAATGGGAGGCAATGCATGGTAGCACTGAACCAAGAAACCAGAATGTGCTTCACTGTCTCCTTTACTTCTTCCTTCTCCCAAGTTGAGGTGAGATGAGGCACTGATACCCATGTTGTGGTCGATTTTTTCCCTGCCTCAACTCACTCAGTTACTTTGGCTGACGTCCTCAGCAGGAATGTGGAGGTCTGGCACCAAGTTTTTCTTGACAGTTCTCAGCCAAAGCGGCTCTCTGCACTTAAATTTGCTGAGAAAGCAGCAGGGTGTTGAAATAACTGCACTCTGATGCCACAGGGCTCTCATGCTCCTCCCTACCTTATCAACATATCAGGGTACCAGGGCTTAAAATAGTGCCCCAAAAGATAATTATGGAATCATAGTGCCATGTACGAGTAATTTTTTCTAAGAACTCTCAGCAATAAAAAAATCAATGACTTATAAGTAATATGGAGCTGCATCTGCGTTATGCATGAGCGAAACCCTCTTTGTAAGCAAGAAAGTGTCAAGAACGCCTGGGATGTGTTGGTTCTGAGAGTCAATTTTTAATGGCCTGAGCTTGAGGCACTGATTTGAGTGGAATTATTTGTAATCGCCATTTTCCTGTGGGAAGCCTGAAACAACGCCGTTTATTCCCTCATATACTTTGTGGACAATGCCAGACCTGTGTGCCCTGCTCCAGAGTGAGCTGGGACAGGGGGGATTCTTGCTGAAACCTGAGCCCCTGAGGTATCCAGAGGTTGGGACTTACCTTACCCTCTGAAAATCCTCTGGTTAAATTAGACAATTTTTTGCCTTGGGTCTGAGGGGTGCCATTTTTAGTGACCATCACCCTCATGTAGTGGATGGACAATGTCTTGTTCTAGGTAATGACCTCAGTGACTACGACTTTGTAAATCAGCTTCAAATTATCAGGTATATTCCCAATTTTCCCAGTCTAGTGTCATTGGAAAAACCAGCATGAGCAGAGGAAGTAGCTCAATTCAGTCAGCTCACTTATTTTTACGTGATGCTGCATAAAGCATCCCAAAACACGGATATGCACTGATGGTTATTGCAACAGCAATTTGTCTTTAGGTTTTTATCTCCTAAAGTCTTTAAGAGACTTTACTTAATCTGTTAAAATACTTCATGAATTTAACATGTTAGTGTTTTTAGAATTCTCTTAACTGTGGCACAAAAAGTACTAAGATTAAATTCTCTACCAAAAGAATTAACAGTGTTATACTGAAAACTGGGTGTCTTAGATGATTTTGCAAAGTCTTTAATCACCTTTAATAAATAAGTGATTTTAATAGCCTATTAAAATATAGTATTTCACCCACAGATTTTTAAATACTGCTGTTTGTTCCTAGTTTTGAGATTAAACACATATAGTTGCTTTACTATCAATAAATTAATCCCAGTGAGTAATGAACCACAAATGAAAACCTATAAGAAATATTTCATTAAGTGGTAAGAAAATGTATGCTATATACTTCTAGACATAAGATCATTGATCAAAGTAATAAAAAGCTCTTCTCAGAATTTCTGCCCCCAGATTGCTGGACATCAGGTTTGTCTTAAGGACAAATTTAGGTTAGTCAAAAATTACAAAAGTATGTATTCTAAAATTAATCAAAAAAAATCTAATGAATTTTCATTATCACAGTCGCACAAGAGGGAATAACTCTCTGTTAAAAGAAGGTGATGGTGCAAGAGGTTTTAATTATATCTCCTTCTGACTGGATACATCTTTTTTCCTTTCTTTATTATTTTCTTGTCTTTTTTGAGCATTTAGTTTCTGATTGGGTGGGGATTATATTCGTCTTATACTTTTCATTTATATCTGAGGAGAGAGCAGAGCATACTATATCAGTTTTTTTCTTTACATGACTCCAGCTTTTCGAAAGTTTTTGTACCAGCATATTTTCAAGTATATAAAATATGTATTATTGGTAGTGAAAACACCACATTGTTATCTATATGACAGTGATTACTCTCCTCCTATTGTAGCTCAGAATTACAAGATAAAAAGTCACCAAACTAAGAAACACAGGTATGTTTAGGGTTATCTAGACTAGACAGAAATACGCTGTTTGAATTTTGATTTTTAAAATCTCTTTTTGTTAAGTTAAATGGAATTCTTCACAAAATGTACAAAATCATAGGTTTTTTTTTAATACAAAACTAAATATATGAGGCAACAGAATGGCAGACACTGGTAGTGATCAGACTTACGGGTACATGCCATAGTTGGTGGGTCCTTCTCAGCTCTGAAATAACCTTTCTCACACTGACAAACAGAAGTTGCTTCTGTGTGAGTCAAACTGTGTGGAGGGCACTTGGAGCACTTCACATTTCCAGCAAATGCTTTATAGAATCCAGGCCTGCAAGCTGCAAAATAAGAAGATAAGTTTCATCAACAGAAGAAAATTTTGGTCGTAAGTAAAATCTGTTCCAAGCAGTTATAAGGCTGCTTATTTCCTTTCCAATCTAGATATAGATGCTGTTTTGATGATATAATTCATTTTATTCTGGTATATGGACTTAAAAAAAAAAAAAATCTGTTCTTGGTATATAACGGGAAATTGTTAAGAAAGACAACTTCCCAATTTATAGTCAGTCCTCAGTGCTGCTTGAAATTGCCTCTAAACAACTTCACTACTATCACTAAACGTTATCTATGTTTTATTTACATGTGTTAACAAAATGAGTGAGATAACTTCTTATCTGCCAGAGCTGTTTATATGGCTTCCTTACTGAAGTAATGGACAACTTGCAGTACTTAATATATTTACCCTGACAACATCTTGATGAGACGGGGATCCCTAAATATTTATGGCTGGGTCTGACTTGCCTACAGTGCCCCAAGAAACCTCTGACAGCAGGGCCACATCAGCTGGTTCCTGTTGGCACGAGAGGTTGGAGGATGAGGAAGGGATGAAATAAGCGATGAAGGAAGGAGATGCTGACACCCTCCAGCACAAACCTGCACAAGCCTGAGGCTACTCCTAATTGTGTTAGGAAACAACCTGGATAGCAGCCAGCCTTGAGACAGGGAATGTTGGGAAGCTCATCACTTCTCCAGTTACTGGGAGCTGCGGTCCCTGCTGTTCTCAACCACAGCACAAGCTCACAAGCATTTTTTTGCTGGCCTTTAACGCAGAAACAAGTCATTAAAATAAATCTTATCACAGATCTATCGGGCATGTTATTCTGAGATACCATTTAAAAATCATCCTCAGACTTCATCACACACATTTAAACAGAGATTTCTTTCTTTTCCTGCCAGCTACCACATTTGCACATGCCAGCATGTGTTGCAGTTACTGTCTTCTGGCTTCCCCATATGAAAACATTACAAACGAAAGAGCAACTCAGACATGTACAGATTTTACAGACTCCTCTTCCCCCTGACTCCTGCAGTGGTACAATGGAAACCAGTGCTATAAATATAATTTTGGGTTTTTCTCAGTTTGACATATTCAAGACTATTTTCTCTACGTTGCTAGAGGAACTAGGCAGTACTTCCTTCTCTTGTAATAAGACACAAAAAGATTTAAAATGAGGTGTTCTTAAAAACTATGCATTTAATGGATTCAGTGTCAGTTCATACTGAGTTATTAAAGAGTATTAGCTCATAGATAACATATACCCAGATCAGTTTTTCTTCTGATTCCAAAGGCTTTTCTTGATATCAAAGCAGCTTCACTAGCAGCTGAATGAGAAAAGGAGTGAGATGACACTGAAAAAGGTAACACTTGATTGCCTCTCAGAACCCAAGAGCCAATTTTTCAAATGCAATTTCAAGAGCTTAATTTTGACCCAGCAATTTCAGCAGTTCTCCTCCCAGTGTGTTGTTCTGACTTTGCTGAATAGACATTAGGTCGGTATCCTGCCCTGCTGTCACTGACTGGAAAAAAAAAAAAGGCTTTCTGGTGTTAGAGATAAAAGGGGTGGGAACAGCAGGGATTTTCCCCTTGAAAGTAGGCTACTGGTCTGATGCAATTGTGATTATAGTGAGTGGCAATTTTCCACTGATTGGAAAGACAGCAGGTTTGGTGCAGGGAAGAAGGCAGCACTGTAGATACAGGCTGTAGGCACTGACTCCTCTTAGCTTTGCCGGAAGGAAGAGAGGAGGTAAGGCAAAATTGGGGAAAAGGTGTTATGCTTGCCTGCTCCTTTCTTATCTTCTCATGCCCAAATCCTGCCCTGATAAATATTAAATTCTTGCTTTGTTTCATACATGATCTTTGTGAATAAAGAGCTGACAATTCCAGGTTACAGCTTCATTCAAAGCAAATGAGTGCTCTTTAAAATCCTTATTACTTCTGAAATTCAAGTCTGTCAGTTCTGAAATCATTCCTTCTTCTCTTTTGTCCCACAAACAACAGATCACTTTGGATCAAAAGAAACACAGCATTCTCTTTCAAGAGCAGTATTTTGTCTAAGCTCCAAGCAGTTCACTATTTCAAAATAAAACTCAAGGAGATTCATTCCCAATTTAAAAAAAAGCAAATGTTTTATTCTGAAAGAGTATTCTCTATTTTATTTAAAGTAATTATGTTTTTGACACAGTAAGTCTCTTAAAAGAAAGCACATAAATACTCATGGAAAAGGTGGGGGGAAAAATAATGGATTAAGGTAGATCATTTTACTTCTTTTGAAGTCAGCTCAAGTCCATCTATCCTGTAAGTCAGGTATGTATCAAATTCTGTGGCAGAGAAGCTACAAGAATATATTAGGGAAGCTTTTCAACGGAGAGGTTTACAAAGCCATTGACAACCCACTCCCCATCCAAATGCAGAATCCCATCATAATCATGATTACTGATACTTGCAAAAAAAAAAACCCAACAACCCAGCTCTTCATCAACAAGATAAAGTGACATAAGCTGAAAGCCCTAAAATGATCACAAGCTTGGGAAAACTCATCTCTCTGGGTAACTCAGAGCTGACTGCCAACATTCCCGGTGAAAGAAAATAAACTGTTACTCTGTCGAAGTCAAGGAATATGCAGCATGAGTCTGAAATACACCACTTCAGCCGCTGTGCATATCTAAGCTTAGACTTTGATAATAATTATTGTGTTTCTGTGGCAAATTAACCAAAATAATTGCTAAATTTACAGTTTTCCACAGAATAACGGTAAATGATTTCTAACGATGACTACTCAGAAAAATATAAGGTTTGTTTTTATCTGTGTTACCACAGAGTATTTTTTTTACCTTCCAAATCACTAGTATTATCCAACAGAAGTGACTTTGTGAGTTACTGATTATAAGAACTGTATGAAATTTGACTTTTGTAAAGCCTCAGGGAAGATAACATTGTCTTAAAGGTTTAGTAATTAGCAGGGTATCTGAATGAGCAATTCAAAGTTTTCTCCAATGAAATACGAGAGACCATACAGAGAAGCACTGATAATTTAATTGGCTTCATAAAAGATAACACGTTCATAAATGTGCTTTGCTGCAGCTTCACTAGGATTTGACTGAGAGGTTTGAAAAGCACGGAAGTTTTGTAATTTATATAATTTTCCTTATTTAATGTTCAGTAGCTAGCATTTAGTTTTGTTTGTTTGATCCATGGCCACCTGTGGGCTGCCACCCGCAGGGCCCACGGTGTGGGGACAGGCTCTGCCAGGCCCTGCTGGCCCCCACAGAGGTGCCAGGCCCTGTGGTGCCCCCACAGCCTCAAACAACGTCTGCATGTCTCTTATGGCAAGTGCAGAGAAAGCCAGACCTCACTGAGATCCATCTGGGAAACGGGACACATTCCCAACCCCAGGGATGTGGCCAAGGCTGCCCTCAGCATAGGCTGGCGGGACATGGGGCATGGTCTCCTGGCGTTATTTGAGCAGTGAGGAGGGAGGGTTTCACCTCGTGCTGGATGGGACGGCATTTTCAAGGATCTTTTGAATTGCCCAGTCCAGTAAATAAGGTCAAGGCTCCATCACTCCAAAACACAGCCGTGGGCTTTCTTGCAGAAGAGTCTTTACTGCTCGAGGCTTTTGCAGCCATTAAATTCTTCCCCAGCCTCAGGAGTGTGCAATGTATGGACACAAAACACAGAAGATGCAAACACAGTGGTCATCTGACTGCCCATACACCTTGTTCCTTCAAAAAAAAACAAAACAAAACAAAACAAAACAAAAAAACCCACAAACAAAAAAAACAACCAAAAACAAAACAAAACAAAACAAAACAAAACAAAACAAAAAAAAAACAGGCAGCATTTTCACTGCTCTGTGGGAGCACATCATTGTCAAAGATTCCAGTTTCACAACATCTGAATTGACCTCTACAGCGTTAGCTGAAGTAAGATGAGTCCAAAGGAAACTTAGGAACAACTTTTAGGTATGTCTGACACTGTTGGTCTGTGGGTGGGAAGGCATTTGTCATGAAAATGGATTTTTTATAGCTTGCTGAGAACTCATCAATCAAATTAAATCAAGGAAGACCCTGTTGTCATTTAGAATGAATGGCAACCATCAGTAGCTGTGGAAGAGGTGTTTTAATCTTTCTGAATCACACAATTTGTTATGCATTTCCACCTCATATATTTTTTTAACCTTGCTTACTGGATCCCACTAATGCCCTGTGAGACTGATATCTTTCATATTTGTTATATTCTGAATGATTTCAATTTTAAAGTCCTCTTACCCCTCTGCTATCTGATCACTTCATAAAAAGGGCAATCCAATAAGGCCTGTTCTATTCTACCACTGTGCACAAAGAAGGAACTATGATACTACTTTAACCAATTTATATTTTGGTAGAAGTGTCTAGAAAAGGAAAAAAAGTATATAGAAAAGAACATGAAAAAAGAATGCAACAAAAGTTGGATGCTGTATATTAAAAAAGGCAGAATACAATCACAAAATCAAGATTAGGATATTACAGAATTAGGACAATAAAGCTATGAGGATAACTTTTGATTGTGAGTACTAGCTGGTTAAATAATCTCAAATCTCTTCTTTCTCACATGATTCTTATTTTATTCAGGTCACGAATGGACTGCGAGGGGGATTCACTTTGGGTCATGTTCAAACTGATAGTGAGATGAGTTGCTAGAAACCTGAGGCCTTGTGAAGAATCCACAAGGAAGGCCAGACATCACAGATTATAAATTACCAAACATGCTGGTTAGTTCAAACCACAAAAATAAAAGACATTATGTATCAAGAAAGCAAAGCTCTAGTTTGATTTAGCTCCTACAGATAGTAAGGAGGGGACAGGTGACACCCCTAGCAAACTTAGTGACAGAATGACCCAACTTTGGGGGGACAATGGACTGATTTCTCTTTTTTATTTGTAATATGGGTTATATTTCTGGGAGCCTTGGTCTGCACTTAAATGCATCTGTGTTCATATGCTACAGTCAATCTCTTCTCTTGACAATATCTCTGCTCTCTAATATTTCTATTCTTAGATTTGGAGAACTGATAGGAGCATTACTCAAACCTTTGACTTTAGAGAGGAGCAGGGCAGAGGAGACAAAAAGAGGAAGGTGTAAGGCTGCCTCTTCAAATATAACTACATAATGAAAATAGGTAAATGAAATTAAATGTTCTTCCTCTTTGTTTCTAATTCTCTTTTCCCCAGTGACTTATTTTCTGTCATTCCCACACTTCAATATTCTATGGATGTTGTTTATGAAAACTACTAGAAGAAATGACAAAGGAGACAATTGCCACATATCAAACAGTATTTTCAGTTCACATCAGTGCAGTTTTTCTTTGTATAAAACACTTGTTTCAATACAATAACTTGAACAATTATTCAGGTCACATAGCGTGTTTTAAAAGAATCTGAGGTTTATTAAAAAAATACATACAGACAAGATACTAATGATATTAATTTTATCACTGCCTGTCATACTAGATGCAATCCAACAGCTCATCAAAGAGCTGGGGGCTGTGCTACACAGCCCAGGTGAATCCTCTTCTGCACAGATTCCTTTTTGTATTACCAAAAAACAACCACCCCACAACAACCTAAACAGAACAAAAACAAGCATCCTAAATACTAAGTTAGAATTTAAAAGTACGATTCTAAATGCATAGGTACTACTTAAACAAAGAGATGGAAAATGTTTTCAGTCCTGATAAAACTCTTTTTGACTTAATTCTTAGAAGTAGGTGAATTTTTCCCCCCCCAGACTAATATAGTAAATAAAATCTACTACTACAACAGGTAGATGGCATGTAAGAGTATGCCAGCATCAATGAATACAAAATTAGCAAAACAATAAGGAGCTGAAAAGAGGTTCATTTCATTGAAATATCAAGCACTGATACTATAGATAAAAACAGTATCTATAAAAAAACCCCTATTCATAAAAAAGGCTACACTGAGGGTCTGCAACCTTTGCAAATTACCCGTTAAACATGTTTTATAAAGTGTACTCATGAGTCAAAAGAGGGCTTTTCTTAAGAAAAAGTTGCTATATTGCAACTTACTGCAATTTTGTGTGTTTTTTAGTTCGGATACAGCTTCCTAAAGTCTCACAGAAGTGGCAAGTGACAAAACTGGCTGGAAGATTGAGGTACTTTATCAGTGATGGAAGAAGAGAGACAAAACCAACAGGATGCACCTTCACTGATTTGTGCTGCTGACTCTGTGGTGGGGATCCCTGAAGTCCAATAAACTGGTTGACATGGGAATTACAAATACTCAAATGCACTGCTCCTCACCCAAATTACTCTTTATTTCTGTTGCTATTTTATGGATAGACCCCATAGAAAAACCATAATTAGACAGATTTCATAAACCCTTGAAGGAGACAGTATAAATACTATTTTCTACACTGCATAATTTTTAAAGGAGCATCACTGTGTTTTAGGAAGATAGTGAATGAAAAGAATCAGTCAGGCTAATTAGGGCACACAATAGAAATGGTAATCGAGGAACGTGACAGCAGTGAAAAAGAAGGGAAGTAATTTCCTGCAACATATCAGTGCATACTCCAGGGATCAGGAAGGTCTGCAGAAAAAGAATGGAAGGAAAAGATCATTACATTTCCAAGGAGCCATCTCCAGCATCTCTGGTAATCACCTTTAAACAGAAAAGGAGAAATGTAACCCTGAGAACACTGCAGGGCAATGCAAAGTTACTCATTGACTCCCCAAATCTGTCCACAGTTGCTGTGAAAACTCTTTATTTTAAAGTATAATATCAGCAATGCTTCATTTTATTGTTCTTTTTTCTACTTTTTAATCATTGCTGCATTGTTGAAACTAGCTGGAAGGACTTTTGGGGGGAAGGGATAAAGCAGGAGTGTGCTAAGTTTCTCAGCACTGTAGTGAATGCAGCAATGAGAAATATAACTTATTGCAACTACAGAAGGAACCTGTGTTTGCTGGAATTTCTCTGTATCATTTCAGGAGGAATTAGCATCCAACCTGAAAGGCCATGAAGGCCTCACTTTTCACAGAATCATTCATGCTCCTATGTACAGCTGAACACTATCAGGAGATAGTGTTCAGTACCAAACATTTGACCGTACCAAATATTTCTTTCCGCAATAGAAAAAACCAGTCTGATCAGATCCATGTTGTGGCTAAATCCTTTTGCACATTATCTATCTCCCTGTGTCTGTTGGTGAGAACAGTTACAGAAAGATCATCTCCTGGTCCGAACATAACCAAATGCTAGAAAAATACCTTCCACTATTAGAAAGATTCAAAGTGCTTTGTACCAGATATATGTACAACATATAAAGTGCCTTCTTACCAGATACATGTACAAAAATTGCTGCTCTATGGAGAGCAGTTTGTCAATCATATTATATCCCTATGATATATATGATATCAAATGCTATCATATATGTATTATTCTCCCTCTCTGTCCCTTCTATTGAGATCATAAACTGTAGCTTGATCTATTGTTTTTTGATCTATTGTAGTTTTGGTTTTTTTTGATCTATTGTAGTTTATGATCTCAATAGATCATAAACTGTTGTCATCCCTCTCCCCATTTCTTCTTCTTCCTGCCCCTAGTATGTGAAACCTTTCTGTTTTCAGCTTTGTATACCTGGTAAGTAGTTTGTCATGGATTTCTCTTTTTCCTGTGCAAGAACAGCCCACTGGAATCTGCAGAGGCACTTTTCTCTACCCATAACAAATTAATCTGCTAGCCTGGGTTAATTAATTCCTATGATAGCCATTATTCAATTTGCTATGCACGTGGGGTTATTTTGGAAGCAATTTTTTCTGAGGCTGCTTCCACTTTCGTCAAAGACCAAAATTTCCAGCCTGATAGCTGCTGCAATGATGTTTTGTTGGCTGCCGTTATGTCAGACTGATTTTCTGTGTAAAAACAGTAATTCACCAGAGCAGTTCTCAAATAATTAATGTCACTTGGCTTCATGCCTCCGAAAACACTCAAGGTGTGCACTGAAATCCTACAAAAGCTCCCCCTGCCATGATTTACTACTTTATTACAAAACTGTAGAACAGCTTTCTAGAAAGGCACATCTTGAAGGAATGGAATATCCTTACAGGCACTTATTAACCATAAAAATCTGAAGAAAGCTGCAGTCTCTATTTACAAGGCTATAGTTTCTTGTTACGGCCTTATTATAACATTGCAGTTTTTAATGACTTAAGATCTAAAACGAAATTTTTTTGGGTTCACTGCTTTCACTACAGCAATTATTTTTATAATAGATCAGCTAAAGCTATGCAACTTTTTCTTCTACGTGTAGCTGTCTCTTTTACATTAGTATAATTAGCAATAGCAATGAGAATGTAACCTAACCCACTTTAAAAAATACTTTAAATAACCCAATATTTAAAAGGACAGGCTTAAAGTTATGCTTGCATTTTTAATTATGGTTACCAAGATTGCACATTCAGGTATAGATTTGAATGTGTGATTTATTTAAGGCCCTGCTTTATTTGCATGTACAAGTTAGGAGTTTGGGCACATGGACAAAATTACTGTAATCATGGGGAATATTTAAATGCCCCAATCCAGACAGGTAATTGTAAAGTTCAGTAATTCATATGCAAAAAATGCTGAAATGTTCTTATGAAATCAGGCATTTGGCCTTTGAAATAGAGTCCTTTTGGATGTGTTTGCAGAAAAGCTCACAGGCTTGATTTTTAAAGACACCAAACATGATTAGTGACTCCCAAACGATTTCAATTCTGACTTACCACTGAAAATAAAGTACTCATGGCTCTGTGAAAACCAAATACAATTTTCACTTGTATCATATCTGAATACCCACAAGCTCACAGGCAAATAATCTTGATTATTAAAAATTATTTTCAACCCATCTTTGTGTCTTCTACATTACTGTACTCAATTTTATGTAATCTTATTCTATTCTAGCAATGTTTTAAGGCATAGAGTAACACAATGTTGTACTTGTGAATAAAAATTATGTGATCTATGTCAGCAACTAACACACTATTCAAATACTAATTTCGCCGTGGAACCAACACATAAAATTCTGTAATTAGTCCAATCAAGTTTTCCTTTTCCCCACATCCATGTACCAAGAGCCACTTGCAGTACTTAGCCCCAAATTATAGTAACTACTGAATTGTATTTGCACAGGTACAGATGACACCAACATTCTTGTATTCTTTCTTTGTTTCATAAGCAAACACTGCCAACTTCTCCCAACCCATCACCACTACAGCATTTAGATTTATGTGAATTTCAGTGCATAGGCAATGCCTTGGTAACCCAAGGGAAAGCTCTGACTACTGTCTCAAATATTCATCTATTGGCCTTCTAAGACAGGAATACATTCCTTTGATGATGCAAATCCACCCCCATTTTAAAAGAAGCAAAAATCATGAAGGTGCCCTTTAGCTGAACAAGTTTCTAATTTGTGTTTCACCAAAGTAGTTATGTGGGATAAATCTTCAATCCTCGTGTCTAGAATATTTCACAATTGATGACAAGAATCAGAGTTAAGTATTTCTACTGAGCACACTGATATTTCACAGGAATCTCTCAGAGATGAACCATGACTTTAATATCAATTCTCAAATAAACAGGTTGATATGAAAAATGCTCCCTCTAGTAAGACTTCTAGTATTGATCGAGAAATTTGAGGTTAAGAACACAGGTAAGTATTACTTATAAAAACATATTAAATCTGCATAAAATCTGAATCTCTCCTAAAAGTGCTGAAGAAGTACCAGAGAGGCTTATTTCTAGTTTTCAGCTACACTGGATGCACACTAGAGTGTTAAGTACTTTCCAAATGAAGAACATACCATTATCCCCATCCTGAAAAATCCCAACCAAAACCTTAAGCTCAGAGAGGTCAGTGGGACTTATTCAAGATTTTCTAGCAGTTAATTATCCTGGCTACAGGGGCCAGGCCCTCACATGCCACAGGCCAGCTGGGGCTGTAGCTCTTTAAATGAGGAGCCAAACACCCCAAAACAGCACCATTAGGTCATCCTACAACTGAATTTACTTTATTCTTTTTTCCCCAGTTTTCTTCACAGCTGCAAACAGACAACCAGACAGATATTTGGCATGAAATTGACCTCTTAACTACAGATTGTTTAGCCAGAAAGTTATTTTTAAAAGTTATTAGCATTGCCCTAGTAGGACTGTGTGAATATGGTATCCTGCTATTCTTAATATGTAAAATCACATGACAGATTTTATTCTGAAAGAAGAATGTTTAAAGTTTTTAAAATGCATATGTGGTTTTGGTAACATTTCAGGTCAATCACACACATTTAAAAAAAACCTGGCAACAAATTTTATACATAATTTCAGATATTTAATGGATGATCAGACGTATCTGGGATAATCCCTCAACCAAAATACAAATAAAATCCAAAATAAGGATTACATAGTCCAGAAAAATGACAACTACTGATGCTGCACTGCCATTCCTCATCAGATTGTGAACTGAACTCTAGTAAAGTTTAACTCCATTTCAGCTTTTAAATACTCATTAAGAAGTGTGCAGGACAGTTTGCTTTTGAGCTGATAAATAGCTGCTGTTCTAGCTGAGGCGTGGACACATGACAGGAAGCAAGAGAGCTACAGCTCACTCACTGATCAATGGACTCTGGTTGTGTCTAAGTCTTACAGCAGTTAACATTACATTTATTTCACACCTGGGGGTGGCACATTGCTTGTATGTGGTCAATTTTCGCCTTTTTCCTTCACTTACATTCACATTTCTCATACTGTGAGCAAAATGACTGCGAGACAAAGGTCAGGGGCTGCAATTCTGACAGCAAATGAGACACTGCTGCCTTCATTCAGTATTTGGAACTGTAAAATTCAAGGATCTGTGTTCATTTAAAGAGTAACAGTGGACTGTAGCATTTGGTGTCTTTTTTATTTTACAGACTAATTTTTTAATAGAAAACTCAAGAGAGACAAACAGCCACTGTTAAACTCAGCCACGATAATGTAGCTACACTTGACGTGGACATTTTCAATTACTATATAAAGTCACATATCCACAGATGTTTAGTTTTAGAAAAAAAAGATAAATGATATATAAATATAGATATAGAATTATATTTGTCACCCCTTTGGCATAACATTTACAGAGTATTTTAACTATAACTTAGATATTTTAATCAGACTGTAGGTCATTGCTAACTATCACTGCGATCATCTATTCTCTTTTCCCGCATAAGAGATTTTTTTTTTTTGCTTAGAATGTTCCAGATCTATTTCAAGTACAGTGACATCATGGATCACTTGATTTATTTGCTTCTTTACTGGTTGCAGTCTAAAAATTTGAAATTTTTCTTGTCTACCACCATGATCTTATTCTCCTCCCAAGCTGCTTTTCCTGGCCTTTCCTTCTGTATTATTATTCCAGGATCTGCCTTTTTTAATCTATTAATACTGTTTTTATGAGTATTGGGACATAACATCCCACATATATTCTGTACTGATTTCTTGTTTTTTGAATTCACAAAACTACATTAATTCTATTTGGAAATAAAAAATATTTCTAGAGAGTCAGCCATATGAGGAGTGGCTGACGGAGCTGGGGGTGTTCAGCCTTGAGAAAAGGAGGCTCAGGGGACACCTTTTCACTCTCTACAACCACCTGAAAGGAGACTGTAGGAAGATGGGGATCAGTCTCCCAGGTAAAAACTGACAGAAAGATGAATTTGATAACTCAGAGAAACCAAAAAACCGAAATGGAGACCCTTCCATTAGATGATGCTTAATGCCATTTGTGTGGTGCAAGAACTTTTGTTATGAAATGTAACATTGCTTAAAACAGAAAGATTATCTTATATTACCTAAGGATAATAAATAGCAATCTTTTCGATTTGGAACTCTTACAATGATAAATGTCTTAGGGTTCAACGGAAGCAGAAGCTCAGGTCAAAAATGGAAAATCAATATTAAATTAATACGTCCCATCTCAGTTATAAATTTGCATGTATACATTTCAAATCTATCACAGCTGATAAAGAGGAGCCTGACTGGCAGTCCAATTAAGAAAGGCACAGGACTGGAGCTACAGGTAATTTCATTTAGAGGTAGCACTGGTCTGGGAAAACATATACATCATCTCTGGTACGCTTGATATCGGCTCAGGCTACAAACCTATAATATTTCTAATAAACAGGAATTAATTAAACCTTCTCTCCATCCTCATCCCCCTTTCCTCCATCATATATTATAAATACTGTACTTGCAGAACGGATCCTAATCAGTCTCTTTCATATAGAATGGCTATGCATTCAAGGCTTGCAAACATCACACAAAGAAGCCCATCAGGTATATTCCCTGTCCCTTTTGATAATATTTGGAAGAAAAGAATGACCTCAGAAGCTTTTTTTTTTACAGAAGGACTCAAGACAGCAATCAAAAACATAAGAACAAAAAAAGTCAATACAAAGAGGATGTCTCTGAGTTACTATGTTATAATATTGCTGAAATATAAAATTGGAAGCAACCTCTGTTCAGTGGTACCTGAAGTGTTAGCCTTCACAATGCTTCTAGTACCTCCTTCATTATCCCAATTAAGTCTTTAAAATTTCATCCCTAATATTACAACTGCTTCTTTATAGACTGCTTTCTAACTGCAAAACTGAAGTACACACAATCTTAATGATGGTTGTGGAATAATGAGATTTGAATCAACTATGAGACTCCTAACCTTAATTGGCAAGAGGTGTGGGAAGATGGAAAATCTCCTTTCCCTATAATCTAATCAAACCCAGCAATATCAGCTTCCAGAGTGCAACGTCAGCCTTTCCCCTGAAGGGCTGAGCAGGAGGTTAGGAAAAAATAAATCGTAAACATTGATGTAAATACCAAAAGTTCATACTGGTCATGCTAAGTAAGCCACCTCAGCAACATTTGTGCTTTCTCTTGTACTCTCTCACTTGTGGTGCTGGTACTGCTTTCAGCATCCCACCACATCAGGCTGAAGCAACAGCTGTATTTTCCCAAGGGTTTAGTTGAAAATGGAAATGTTTCCATGGGAAGCCCACAAGAACTCAGAACCACTACAAACTCATCTGGTCAAAGTCAAAGCCAGGAGGAACTTTAAATTCTATTCTTAATTCAGAAAGAAAGTATTTCTGCAAGAGCTTTTAGAAGATACTCTCTAATAGAAGGCAGAGGAAAGAACTGTGGTTGTGACAGGAGTTGTGACAAACTGGAGTTTAGGGCTGTGCTGATATTGCATTACAGCTGCAACAACCCTCCTAACCCTTGATGCTAAAGCTCATCAGGTGCATCGACACCTCAGGACATTGGGGGAAGACACTGATTGTCCCTGAATCCTAATGAGCAGCAGTCACAGCTCACCTCCAGCAAGATGGAAGAGAGCTCATCTGAATTTCTAAGCCCTCGCTTTGATGCGGAATCGTACGAGAGCCATGAAGATGAGAGCACACTTCAGTACAATGTGACTTATCAGCAGATGCACCTGAGAGAGCTGAGAGACACAAACCAGTGCCTTCCCGCCCTCTCTAGGAACTGCCAAGGAGCCCACGGGGCTGGGGAGACACCACACCACACCACAGCTGAGGCAAATGTGAGGAATCCTCAAGACTCTTGGATTATCCCCTCTTGTAGCCAGTAATAAAGTGCTAGAATTAAAAAGGTAACTTGACTTTTCAAAAACAGATAGAAAGAAGGAACTCTCTTCACACCACAAACAGCAGTAATCCCTTTATGGCTCCTTGAGTTTACATATGCAAGTTTGCCTAGATTTCTAAAAACAGCCAAAAACCATAAAAAGATGAAGAGATACTTTTTTGTGTTAATCTCCACACAGATAACATAAGATTCTAAAATCCCCAAGACAATCCCCAAGGCAGGGATGTCTGTTTGCCTACAAAAATAATTCAATGACTACTAACAGTATCTATCATCTCTCTCATCTTTTCTCTAAAACACACAGAAGAAAAGGTGAGGTGTTCGATACACAGTGGAGTTAAGAAAGCAGCTGGAATTACTGCAATTTATGCATAACCAGCCAGACAAGCTGTTGCAGCTGATGGTTATGCATTTTAGCACAGCCTGCTGTTGGCACATTGTTTAAATAAAAAATATGATACCCACACATTCGAAGCAATGATGAGCTAATGAGCAGTTTCAAAGCAGTGGGCTGTTGCTTCCAAATTATTATTTGGACTCATTTTTGATAAGTTAGGGCTGGACTTTGTTTTATTAAGTATTATATTTTACGCAATATATCCTTTATTACATAATATCAAGCTGGAGGGAGGGATTTCAGCTAAAGTGCCAAATTGCCATTCTACTGGGCAAGCCTGGTATGCACTAATCAGAAACATGGAATGAGACTGATGTTTCTAGAATATTATGGCCTTCCTAGTGGCAGGGCAAAGCTGGCAAGGGTACCCTCAGGACCAATGTTAGTAGTGCACTGGCCAGGATTTAAAATGCTTTAACAAATTGAACATTATTTCATCAGATGCAATGTGCCATGGCTTCTGTCTTACCTTCACTCATCTCAGTGCACTAAAATAATTCAAGGGACATGGAGTTACTTTTTTTTCCTCTACTTCTTTGCCACATTAAGTTCAAGCAAAGCACAAAGAAATAGAACTGACCTGAACAAATGACTGACGGTTTCTCTCGGGCTTCAAAGGCAAAAAGGTGTTACAGGAAAAATGGAGCCTTTTACTGACTGTAGGCTTTACTCAGAATAGAAAGAAATAGAATTTGTTAGTACTCTAAGTGGAGAAAAACACCTGGCAACTGCCAGCATTTCCCTTGTATGAGACAATTTATAGGAACACTTAGGTACATTAAAATGCCCAGCTGTTGAATTGAAGAGGAGGTCTGTTCAGATGGTGATGCACTATATATCAAATGAGAAGTATAAACAATAATAAATATATAATAATATATTGACCCTAGCCCTTAGCAAACCCTAGCCCTTCATTTTGCAACCAGTTTGAAACCTGCTAACATTGACTAGAAATTGTTTTCACTGATCTAGTAAATTATTGTTAATTTATTGGGAACTTTGAAAAGGTGCATTCTGTGGCTTAGGCATTCATGGTCAAGAAGGAGGGTCCACTTGATGGAGTCTTCTGGACCAAAGGACAGTGGAAACAGTAGAGAAAGAGATAATTTGGTGTTGTCAGTACAGTCAGGGACCTGGACACTTCACGTAAGCACTTGCACAGAATATTAACTGGGCACTGCTAAGAAAACAGCCAACTAAAATTTAATCTGGTAAATTGGCAACCAGCCTGATTTAGATTTCTTCACTGTATGCCAGTATTTTTATTTTATTTTTATTACATAACCTAGGGGGTTTTGGGGGTTTATAACTCATATCTTTAAGCACTACAGTCCAGTTATGTCCATTTCAATTTGATAATTAGATAGCCTGTGGTATCACAGAATTCCCTATGACTGAAGTCAGTGCAGGAGCACTGGTGGCTCACTGAGTGCTCTGTGTTGTTGAGAAAAGGATCTTCTGAGACCTGCTCACAAACGAAGCAGAACTAATCAATCCCTCTTGGACAAGCTGATTACCTGGAAATCAATCAGTCAGGGAGCTTGTTCTGTCAGCCTTCAGGATATGAGCAAATACTAAATGTAACTTCCAGCAAAAGCAGCACAGAAAGCACATCTATGAGGCAAATATCTGTAATGCAGATACAGAGAGCACTGAAGCACAGAAGCTCTTGTTACTGTCCCAAAATACTCTGCTGTGACATGGGAAGCACAGACATTCCTATTCCATCAGTCAATGTCTCACAGCAACTAATTTTCCACCAGTGATCAGGAAGCTCACAGCACTCTTTCATCAGCACCCAGGGAACTGAACTAGGTCCTGGTGCAGAACACTTTGCCCTCCTGCTAATGCAGTTTGTGTTTCAGATTCTGTTAGTGACAAGCCTTGAATTCTGTTTGGGTTTAACATGGCATTACAGCTGCTGGGTGTTTCACTCTGTTACTGCCAGGTCCAGAGATAGCACAACCTGGGAAAGGAAAACAAGTGCCTGCAGCAACTGATTGACGGGCCTGAAACACCTGGGAGAAGACCATCACACAAGAAATAATGGCTTAGAGAAAAACAAATTAGGGGCCGATTTATATTCCAGGAGACATTTTATTGCCTGCCACTCTCCATCCCCCTGAAATATTGTGATGGATTAGGGTGACAGAAGAGAATTGCTAGGTGCTGGTAATGACAGTTTGAACAACGAGGTGAAGGAAACACACCATGCTCTGCCTCTCTCCAGAACACGGTGAGCTTATTGTGCAGGGAATACACCCCATTAGTCACTGGAGGCACCTCAAGGTGTGTTGTTCCTCTGTACATTCACGCTCTGGGCATCCCTAACCCCCAATTCTGGTGTAGGTTAAGGGCTCTATTCTAAGGTCAAAAACTAAGAGGGAATTGAAGCCTGAAGGCATTCCAAATAGCATTAGGAAATAACAGTACTAAGATCTTTCATTTGATTCCAATCCCCCCCCAAAATTATTAAAAATATCTAAAGCCATGTGAGCAGAGCTTTTCTGCCAAAGGAAAGTGGTAGCTGAAAAGGGATGGGAAGACTGGGCTAGGCAGGAGGTGCAGGTATAAATTCAGCCATGGCTTTCCTAGAGAATCAGTGGCCATGATCCAGCCTAGCCTCAGGTAGTGTGTTACCATGACAACTTGTCCAACAAACCAAAAGGTGGAGAGGGGAAACAGAAAAGAGAAGAGAACCTTTGTTTTATGGCCCACTGTCACTAAGGGAGATGATTAGAAGTGAGTCAGAATTCCCAAAGCAATGGAGCTATTAGTGGCAGTCCTGAGACCTCTCAGATCTATCACAAGAGGTCCTAGGACTGTCATAAAAAAAGGAAATCTTTCATCAGACTGGGAGATTTCCAGGGGTTTCAGGGTGCTTCCATAAAAAGCTTGCATCCCCTCCATCAGCCTGGCTTGCTCCAAGCTGAGTCTCTGATACCTGCTGGCTTGTCACTAGAGGGGACAGAGGCTTTCTGTGCCCGTGCTGCTCAGTGTGCACTAGGAGATGTAGCTTCAAGCATAGGTGTTCTGAAATAAGGTTCAAAATGTCACCCTTGAAAGAAATCCTCAAAAGCAGAGGATTTGAAAAGGAAGATGTGCTTGTCAGGTAAAACTGTGGCAGCTGATGATACACAGCAGCTGGAAGAATAAAGGGAAGAATAAAGGGCATGATGTCTTACCCTCATCTCAGGGGCCCAACTCTGGTGCAGTCCAAGCACTGAGCTTGTTTCACTTCATCCTGCCAAAATTAGTGTGAGTGTGAAGAAGAATAGGAAAAGAAATCCAGGGAGAAATCCAACAGCCTTTGGGCAACCCTTCAGGAATCAGCTTTGTGCTAGTGAACTGCCTGTTACATTTCCAGGGTTAGTCCAAAAATTGTGTTTATTCTCCACAGTTACCTGAATTGGGTCAAGCTACCAGTTTGCCTTATAATGCTCAGCAAAATCAGAAGCCTTTTGGAGAGGATTCCAATATTGGATCTGAAATCAAGGAAATGCCCCAAATACCTGGACAGTGGGGAAACAGATGGAATTTCTAATGTTTCACACCCATTTAAATCACAGTTCTCCATATAGTACTTTACATGTTCACCAGTCACCATTAAGAGAATTTTCATTAGGAGATTTCATTTATGTAAAAGAAAAAGATCCAAAAATGTATTAACTGAGTTGCAGGTGTGCTGTGAGGTGAGAGAGCAATTATCAAGATCATTATTATAGTACATTAGTGTCTAATGGTGTGTGATAAGGATTGTAAAGTGCCCACTGTGTACTTAGCTATCTTTCAGTTGGCATTCAGAGAAAAAAAAATATTACCTGTATTGTATGTATATGCTGAATGGCTGAGAAAATAGAGAGCAGTATCAAATGCTTACAGGTGTAGAGCAGAAAACCAACACATAAACAGAAAAAAACTAAATGCTCTTTCATTTTTACAAACAGCAGTGCCAGCTTTGGACAAAACGACCCATAAGAAAGTGCTCAGAGGGTGTCTTCAGTAAAGCAATTTCTGTTTCCTAGGGTCTCTTAAAAAAAAAGAAAAAAAAAAGGAGTGTGCGTGTGTGTCCATGTGCACACATGTAGAAAAGACCACCAATTTTATATGCAATTTTTAAACAAAATGCGTTTCTCTCACCACAATTGACTTTTTGAGCAAAAGCTGTTTGGCTGAATCAATTTAAACAGCAACATGGAGTTTGGCAGCAATCCATTTCTGCTGCGATTCTGCTGCTACCGAATCCATTGATCCTTTTAGCTACTGATTTGTTAATTTAATAAAAACCGAAGTTTTAGAATGTGAACAAATTCACAGTGCTGAGGAGACAGGATTTTGATAAGCTCTGCTGCCAGACTAAGCTGGTAACACTGTCAAATGAGAAAATCACACATGACTTAAAATATTAAAGATTTCCAATGTGGCAGATTGCTTAAAATACACCTCTAAATAGAAATGTGCCCTGTTAGGAAAAAAGCTCTCATAATTAAAAATGCATAATCTTAAAACAGCAGATCTACTCCCTTTGTCTTCTATCTATTAATACTAATGATTAAAGCCATTTTACTGCACTTAATGCTCCTATTTACTTTGAAAAGTCAAATCATCTCTAGGAGAAAAGAACAGATTCTATTCTTATTACAAAGAGAATTGCGACAACTTCTAACCAAGGATCAGGTCCTCCCCGAGACAGCTCCATGCACACCAGTCCTTCACTGGGCAGCTCCCAGCTTTTATTCTCAGTCAAGAGTATTTCCAAACGGGCTGAGAATCCACAGCCTAAACGTGCCATGCTCTGAGCAGATACACAATCTGTATCCCTGGCACTGGGATCAGCTGTCTTGCTCCCTCCTAGAGGCATCACTGCCACTAGGGTGCCCTTTTTTCCTCATTAATTCAGTGCCCATAAATGAACGCTGGCGACTCAGAGGGCCGCAGCTATGGCCGTGTAATAGGACTGCCAAAGTGACAGAGTGACCTCTCCTACCCATGGTGTTTAGAGCAGATCAGCAATTCACCACTGAAATAGATTTTTCCCTGGAAAAAATGCTAGTTTCAGAAAATGGATGGGCGGCGGGGGGGCGGGGGGGAGAAGAAGAAGAAGAAGTTGTAACAAATTTGTAACAACGTGCCTGTTTTCGCACCAGCTGTCCTGAAGAACTTGCTGGGGATCAACAACTTCAACTCCAAATGCTGCCAGGACAGAGGTACCTCTCAACAGCTTTAAGCAGCTCAGAGGTGAAATTCTCTGTGGACTGCATCAGACTGAGGTCCCTTAATACCGGCATAAAACTGAAATAAGCGAAGTATGTGAGAAACTGTAAATATTACTCTTGAGGAAAGTAAGTCTCCCACTTTTATTTCCTTAACAAGAATTAGCTACAACGTCGGTCACTGCTCAGTTTAGCCTTCTGTGACACTCATAGATGGCCACTGTCAGCTGCAGCAACACTTAAGAACAAGGGTAGAGTTGCATTAGTAAACCTTCACAAAACAGAATAAGGAGTGGAGGAAAATCTAACAATGCATAATAAACTCAAGCTTTATCATGGGCTTTCCGAGGAAAAGGTGAACAGAAGACTTGACATGGTCAGGCTTTGGCTGCTCAAACTCTTCTCCAAAAATCTGTAGTTGCCACAGCTGAAAAGTGCATTCCAAACACACCATTCTACCCATACAAGCAGTTTCTATGGTTTTTAATTACTGATGAAGGTTCATAGGCACTAGATGGGAAATGCAAGTGTATTTTTAAATGGCTTTCACGATTTCACGGCAGTCTTTTCTGAACTTTCTTCCACTGCAACAAAGAGGAGATGCACAACATTGCAGGGGAAAATTAGCAAGGATGTACATTTTCTCCCCCAAAAATTAAACTAGAAAGTGTGAGAATAGGGGGAACAGCCCCTAGACAACTTCCACTCACAAAAGTTGTTTGCTTTCCTCACGGCCTAACTATTGCTTTAGGACTTTGATCATTCCTATTATACCTAATTTTTATACTCTTCATATAATGTATCTATGTAGTATTGTTATAAGGTGTACAAGATACACAGGAAAGATTAACATCTTCCCATTCTGCAGCATGCTAATAGTGCCAGAATTCAAAGAGCAGCCTCCTGGGTGGTCAAGTGAACAGTATGAAATAAAACATTCAGGTGCCATGCCAGCAGCTGAGAACACTATTTAATGAAACGAAAGAGCAACAAAGAATTAATACATCACTGCTGAGACAAGAGCACCTTGATAAAGGAACTTCACACATTTTCCATTCCATAAAGGTTTGCTCTATTACTGCAAACATGAACATGGGTAAAGAGCACAACAGACAGGTCAAATTCAAGGAGAACTTCATGTTTGTAGAGGGACATGATGTGAAATTATGGAAAATGCCAAAGCCCAGAAACTCTGGGTAAGTATTAATGCGAGTCTTGAGGAAATCCATATACATACAAATATTCACCGGCCATGAAGTTTCAGTCTCAACAGAAGTAACCCAAGGTCAAAGCCATGAACGGTGTGCAGCCTGTGCAATAAAAATGTAAATATCCTCCATTCTATGGAACCACAAATGTGTTTAGCTACACTGTGCAACTGGTCATCAGCACAGCAAGGAAGAGAGGGATGAGTCTGTTCTTCACAGACAGGCAGAGCAGACACGGATTACCAGAACTATAGAAAATCAACTCTTGCTGTTATAGCTTTTCCTGTAGATTGCACACACTACATCTACAGACAAATCTGCAAGGATCAAAAAAACCAAGGACAAATAAAACTAAAAGTAGATAGCTTATTCATAGGCATCAGTAGTGAATAGAGGATTGACAAAACACCTGAAATTATTTTGAACTAATTAAAAAAACATTTAAAAGCTATTTGCTACTTTTCTATCTCAATTTATTTGTTATTTTGTACTGGGACAGCAACAGGTTGGTAATGTGACTTAATCAAAGCAGCTTTCCACAGGGCTTAAAGTCATTTTCCCTTCCTAGTCCTGATTCAATTTAAAATATATTGTCCTTTTCAGTGAAAATCTACCTTAATATGAAGATGGCTAAAACTGATAGTCATACCACATCTTAAATACTCCCAAACAAAAAGGTTTGTATTTCAAGCTCTGCACTGCAGGAGCTGTTCTTTTTGGGTATCTTTAAAGGAACTTGAATGACATCAACTTGATGCAAGACTGAGCCTTCCTCACATCTGCCTTAGCAACTCCAATCATGAACAACCATGAAACATTCAGTAAATTCCTCTGTTATGATTAAATCAGACAGAAGATGGGTTTTGTTTAGCTGCCTTCAAACCTGATGAATCCCAGAGCCATCAACAAGAAAATAAACAGTGTGATTGTGAAATGAAGTAGTAGATGCTGTACACTTAATATGCGTTTCTACAGCTCTTGGAACACTAAACTTACCTGGGATAGGTCATTAATGTGAGAATATTTCAGTATTCCCCCCATTCTTTCAAAAAAGCCATTGGTCACTGCTACCTTTTGTGTCTGAAGGAGATATAACATTATCTTACCTTCTAAAGAATAGTGACTAAAATAATACTATATTTTTTAGCACTTCATCCCAATAATAAAACTGAGTTCTGGTGTCATCCTAGATGATTAGGACAAGATGATTCCTGTACCTGATTCTCCAGCACAGAACACAAAAAGTCAAGAAACTAAACCTGAAGCATAACAAAGAATTAAAACTTCAGATATTTAAATTTAATACGCAGTTTGCAGTAGAAGTGGTCAACAGATTTTCTTCCAATAGAAATTAGTAACTTCAATATATACTTTTCAGAATCAATCTGGCTAGTTCTGTTGTAATAGTTAATGCAATTACAATAATAGGTTTTAAATGGGTTTATATTTCAAGTATGATTGTGCTGAATTGAATTATTCCCTACTTATCACACAAATATTGGATGAACATTCCTCATTTTCAACCCACACTTTTAAATTGATTTCCCTCCACTTCAGCATGATTAAATTTCTAAAATAAAGCAGGCAGATACTTCACACTCTCAAGTGCTGTCACAAGTAGTAAATCTTCTCTAGAATGTAAAAGTAACTGCAGTAAGTCAAACCTCTCTATACTAACATGCCAATGCCACATAGCTGAGGAAGTCTACAGAAGATTATCTGTTCTCAAGACCGGAATTTGACTTACACAGAACAATGCGATGTATTTTTTCAGGCTTTCCACTTAGAGATATTTAATTGTTGATGAAATGTTGTTAAGCATGTTTAAGGTGCTATGGAAAAGAAGAGTAAAAAAGCAAAATAAAATGGGTTGGATAATGATTTTCTCCTCAAACAATATGCAATGATCAGTTTTTTGTTTTTGATTCAAGCACAATTGGATGACTGGGGCTCAGAAATTAAGTAAGAGTCTGATGGACCCTTAGCAATGACAACTGGCAAGCAGCAGCAAGAAAAAAAATGAGTAACTTTTGATAAAGATGACCAAGGCCTTTGGATCTGTACACAGAGGTTTTTCTTATGGCTTTCTTCATGGTTTGAAGGAGGGACAGCATCAGAAACTGGGAAAGGCCACAACCAACAAGAAACAAAACTCCACTATCTTATAGAGCCTGTACAGGACAATTTTCTGCATTCTTTGACAACCAAATACTGCTGGAGCATCAGACCTTGTAGGAAAATCGACAGAATCGTGTTTGGATCTGTTTTTAAATGATCTGCATTAGAAATTATAATAATAATTCTTAGTAACAAATCTGAAATAAACAATCCATATGTTTCCTATAATAAAATATATCTGTATTGGATACTGAGAAAGGTCTGTAAATTATATCTTGTTTCACCATGAGAATTAAAAACCCTTCTTCCATCTTCCATCTTGAGAAGATGCCATCTTCCCCATGAGAATGAAAAAAACCCAAATCCTAAGTCAATATATCTTATTATTATTTGCCAGAAACCAAAGCAGGAATCATTCCTAATTCTGTTTCTGAGTAGCAGGAAGTGCTGTAGTTCATTATCTTCACCTTGTTTTTCACAGTCAGCTGCTAGAGGTTACAGTTTTCCAATACGTTCATTCTTCTGTTACAGTCGATGTTTATAAGGCCAGAGGAAAGAGTGGCTGCTCTGCTGTACTTTGAAAAGGAGCAGATGTGCTCCAGACCTCAAAGGTTATTGGTTATACGGACAGAGGAGAGGGAGAACTAAAGCTAAGACACCACAACCCCAGGGCTGAATACTGTTAAAACTTTTATTAGTTCCACATCCTCCAGAAACTCATTATCTGAAATAACATTTGATATTTCAAAAGAGTCACAGGGAGCATAAGAGCATCTTTTACTTTCTCTCCTTTTACATTTTCATGAAGAGTCTAAGTGTATTCAGTTTTAATAATACATTTTAAATTTTGTTGTTTGTTTGCGGAAGATGCTTCAGTTCAGTACTGCCTGTCAATAAATAGAAAACAAAAAAAATTCTTGATTTATAGAATCCCCAAATAATTCAAGTTGAAAGGAATCTGTCAATCATCAATCAAGTTGATCAGATACAATTTGCCCTTGATAATTTCACGATGGTTGCACCAAGCAACTTCTTGTTCTCATGTGCCTGGATGTGATTTTCAGGGGATTTCTCCACAGTATTCATCCTGATTGGCCTGGATACTCTTAAGTTCGTCTTTCTTGAAGAGGGCTGTGACATTTCCTGTCTTCCAGTCATCAGTAACCTCCACGGAGCACTGTGACCTTTAAAGGTGTCAGCAGCTTCACCAGGACCTTGCCTAGCTCCCCTGAGTGCATCCAGTCTGGTCTCATGGGCCAGTCTGTAGTGAGTTTGCGTGCTCCCTAGCCCCATTTTCCAATACTCTGGATGATGTTCCATTCCCACTGAGGCTCAGGGACTTGAGAGGCAAAAGAGCAAATGGTGCCAGTTAAGACCAGTAAAAAAAAACCAACCTGGCATTGCTCCTTTCCATCTTTATGTAATAACGATATTTTCAACTTCCTATCCCATTTGACTGCCAGAAGTCCCTCTGACTTACACTGACACTCCCCAGGCAGCTTAAATGCTTTACCACTGTTACACTGCCCTCGCCTCACCCCCAAATTTCTCATTCACTCTGAATGGCAAGAAGCAGTTCCCTTCTATCCTATAAAGTGACACATGCATAGATTTGTTACCTCACCAAACACTGCAAGACACAGACTGGCATTAAGAATCAGCTCATCTGTTTCCTTGAAATCTTGCGTTTTTCAAGCTGGTTTGGACTATAAATATTTTGGTCACATCCTGCTGTCTGCACTGGCACCAGCAGCAGCTCACAAGCTCTCCTCAGCTGTTTGCATGCTCAGAACCCTCTAGACACATGGCATTCCTAAGTACTTTGAAGTATGTCACACATGCCAAGTTTGAGATTCTCTGAGCTAAATTTTAATAATTTGCTTCACTACAGGCAAAAGAGAGGCCAGAGAAACCCCCTTATCCAATCTGTTAATTTTCTACTCTGTATTTTCAGTGGAGAATGTCTGATTTTCTATGGTTGAGTTTCTTTGTCTAATCTTACAGAAAATCATCAACATCCATCTGTTTATGCCCAACATTCGAGTGACTGACTTCTCTGTTCATTGAACGTGAGCCATCTTCTGTGGGATGCAAAGCAGAACATTTTTTATTACCCGATTTTTTAAATGCCCACGAAGTTTCATGCTGATTCAAGAGACTGCAACAACTTCATTTTTCACTTTAATTATTTGTGGCCATATTTTGTGAGAGCAATAGTTGTCACTTCAATTCTGCTCCTCTAAGTGATTTATATATATATATATGTAGTCTTCTGTTATCAACTTCCTGAAGTAACTGAAGCACGTAATACACTTCAGATTCATGTAGGTGGATTTGTGATTTCAATATTTTTTCTTTTTTTTAATGACTTATTTAGATTTAATTTCTGTGATTTCACTTTTTCTAGCAAATTGTGCACTTAATTCCTATAAATTTCCAGTCACATTATTACCACTGGTAAAGCAGACGTAACAGCTGCCACCCAAAGACATTCACTGTCCTGAAAATACACACAGATTATGCCCTACCCTTTATTTAAATTGCAAAGAAAATTCAGGGATGTAATTAAAATTTATATAATTACCTTTTAGAATCAGAAAAAAAAGAAACGTGAAGCAATAATTTTGGTGATAAAAACTCCACAAAAACTGTAAATACTTTAACCCCCTTTTTCAAAACAAATGGAAATTTTGTGTCTAAATTGTTAACCTATCAAGCATTTTGTGTTTTATATTCTGATTCATGTGAGATGCTTTAAAAAAATATCAAAGTTAACAACACATGAAAAATTTTGATTCAGAAAACCAACTGTGTAAAAGAGAAGTACAAAGTAAGCTAAAATAAGATATACTAATTTAAAATCATTTAAAGTATTCAAAAAAATAATAAGTCATTTGATTATACTATATTTTGTCTGTTAGTATCCTATAATGAAATTTCACAGATTTAATGTGGATCCATTAAAAAAAATCAAATTTGTATTTTTATTGTTCTATTAAATTAATTTTTTGCAGCTGCCCTAGAATAACTGGACAACAAATGCTTTTGTTCTGATTTGTAAAGGAAAGCAATACCAAACTTTTCTCTGCAACAGGAAACCAGTATTTTATCAGTAGGCACTGTGCACCCTCAGCTCTCTGGTTTGATGCTAAAAGGAAGCTCACACTGGGAGCCCAGAGTGCAAGGAAATGGTTCTAATCCTGATCAGGGCAGAGTCCTCCCTTCTGGTCCCACACATTCCCAAAATTGTCAAGTGCATCGAGCTGGTCTTGGTTAAAAGAGTCAGCCTGAGTCATTTTGCCTTGGAAAAGAATTATCATCTTCCTTAATGGGAATCTATTTTAATCAACTACTGTAAGACCTGAAGCTAAGATCATTCTTTTCTATTGCAGGAACCACCAAAGCCTTTGCACAGGTGACAAGCAGAGGAAAAGTATTTTATATACAGGGATCACGGATAAACTCCTTCCTCTCCCACTGATTCCTAGTGAGCTTGGATTTAATTTTAAACCAGTTTCAAAGCATGACAGCAGTGGAAAACACAGTAACAAACATCATTTAATCATGAAAGGATGTTCTGAGGAGCAACGAAAGCGTTACTTTTATTTTTGCTTCCCGATAAAGGGTGGGGAGTTGATCCTTGCTGCACTGAGAGTTTCAACAAAAAAAATCCCCAAAAAACCTGTTATTTTCTGGAGAGGATGGCACTCTAAACCATGGCCAAACTGGAAATCTCAGGAGCTGTCTGTAGCTTTCTGCCACGTTTCTCCTTTATTTATGCCACCTGCTGCTGTCCTGTCATAGCAGAGGCACAGCAGGAAACACCAATGAAAGGCAGAGGCACAAACACGCCCGGCTGGATTGTGCTTTCCCAGAGGAGCAGCAGGAAGTAAAAATGATAGGGATTATATTGCCACTTGCCCTGAGGCAAAATGTTAATAACGGAGGAAACAGCCTTATGCTTTCCTCTCCCAAGGGGCAGAAAAAGGGATCTTTGATCTGGGGAAATGGAGCTTTTTCTGCCCCTAAAGGTGGCTCAGTAGCTTATAAACACATATTACTGCATGGGGTAGTTACAATAGCAACATGTAATATAAGGACTAGATATTTGTCTCAGAAATGAGGTGCTCCTGCCTTCCAAGGTGGCATCAAAGCTAATCCATAAGTGGGGGTTTTATTCCAGGACAGCTTTTTTACTATGGCAAGTTCTTTTTTGGCCTTGATATTGCAAGATTATCACATCAGATAAGTGCTAAAATAAATACTATGGTCTGTGATTTTTAATCCACAAACATATTTCAATGGAATATAAGAATAAAACTAATTTTTAGATGACTAAAATTGACAAACTTAAGTCTAGACACTGAGAAAACAAACAGATTTTAGGCAGCCGTAATAACTTTCACTATAGCATTTTTTCAGTGTCATTTAACTTTCCACAAATGGTACCCAGGTTGTGATTATGAATTCTGAAGGAGGTACAAATAAGCACTGTGTGTTCTTTTTTTGGTGATAAAACCAGAAAACATGCAGCAGCAAAGGCATGTTCTTGAATATCATCCCAGATTAAACAAAAATCATCTCCCTACTTCACGATAGTAAATCTTTGTCAAACATTAATCTTGAAATACTAAAACATAAGAAAACGAATTGGATATGACAAAGGAATTTCCTCAGCATTAGAGATTTAGAATGACTGTAGAACACATTATGCTTTACTGTCCCAAATAATCATTGCTTTCTCCAGCAAACCTGTTGATAGGAAATATTTTAGCACCTTTGCTACTACTTTCTGTACTCAACAGGAACTTCTGAAATTACAGACATAAGAGAAGCCCTTAGGATCAATGTAGTTGATAGGATTTTTCATTTCCTCTGCATGGCTTTGGGTTGTGGAAACTTCTTTCCTCGTACTTAAATTGTACTTCCAGTTTAAGAACACGTGTATGTAACTCCCTATCAGTATTAAATGGAATTGTGAATATTTATTGCTGAGAGAAAAGTTCCTTGACTATATTGATCCCAGTGAGAAAAGCTACTGACTTGTGTTCAGCTGTTAAAGCCGATTAAAGTACAAAGGGTTCATTTTCCCTACCAAGGAATCACAAGGAATCTAAAACAGCTCCACCTCCAATACTACAGTAAAACCTCCTATCTAAATTCCATGGCAAGAATCAAACTTACCGGGGAAAAAAGAAAGAACACCCCTCCCTAAACCCAGAATACCTTCCTTATATTCGCATTTATATTTGTTTTTCAGTCTGTTTGTTTGTTTTCCAAAGAAAGCGATAAGAACTGTTCATTAAATTGAATCCAGGCTTGCCAAGACTAAGTCTTGACACCTGACTTGACACCTGAGGATGCTACAGGAGTTTAAATTAGGTTCTCAGAGAATGAGGAGACACAGGCTGGAGAGGTGGCAGTGACCCACATACAGAAGTGAGACAATGTTGGTAATTTTTCATATGTTTTCCAATCATGCTAATGACTTTAATCATTATAAAGGATTGGAAAAACAAAGCAAGTTATGGGCAAAATATCTCCTCTGCTTAGTCTATAGCAATTAACCTAAGCTAGCCAAGTAACATAAAGTAGAAAAGAAATAATGTATGTATATATAAAAGCACAAAGAAAATCTCCAAAATACAACATACTGACCTTGCACCAAAATCACCCATGTTTTCTACTAACTAGAAAGGCTCAGCTGCTGGTTCAGATACAGACATCCAAAGTCAGGTATGATGAATCTCACCCTGCTAGATTAGAAAGAAGGACTGGTCATTCAGCTCACCCCCCTGATAAATGACTGCTCCAGAACCAGAGATATATAGCACTCGGGAGCCAAATAATTACTGGCTATAGGCTCATGTCTATTGTTGAAGGGCCAGAATACTTCATGGCAGTATCTGCACGTGCCTCTGATCCTAATAGTGAAAAAAACCCGATAAATCTGTTTTCCCTGATAAGTAGCACTGTATTTTCAAGTTCCATTCCAATACAGGTAGAGCCCACAGTGCTCTCTGTCTCCTACATTCTGCACAGCTGGCTCTGCCCTGGGCTGCCACCCTGTCCTCATCCAGCTGCTGCCACACCACAGAGCCCTCATTCAAAAACTGCCACTCCTGGGCACCTCTGGAGGTGTTCAAGGCCAGGCTGGGTGGAGCTCTGAGCAGCCTGGTCTGGTAAAAGGTGTCCTGCCCATGGGAACAGGATAGTATTTATGGTCCCTTCCAACCCAAATCATCCAATGATTCTGTGATCTCAGTAATCACACCAGTATAGATGGTTGAAAATTTGCAGCTGCCAAAATAATTAAAGGTTTCACTTTATTCTTTTGCCTTTTCCTGCATTACACGTGCTAGCAGAAAATGTTTCAGCAGCCAAACTTGTTTCTTTGCTCACCCTTGAAAACCCACTTAAGTAAATATATGTTCTTTGATGCTCTGTGCTACCCATTACAGAGCTGCAGCACCATAAAGCTGAGAGGACTCTACTACATTCATCAGGAAATTTGGATTCTGAAGTGTGTATTTTTTTTTCTTATTCCCATGGGGAAAAAAACCCTGGCAGAACTACTTCTTTCACTTATCCTCCTGTACAAGTCAAAAGAGGAACTGATGATAAAGTGTATTTCAGAACATTAGAAAATGTAGTGTGAAAAGCATTTTTCAGATCTATAGTTCATAATGAAGTGTGCAGAATGATGATAAGGATGAGCTACCCTGAATAAGTACTAATTTCATTCCTCCTTATCTGTCACTGTACCATGTCATGGCATCAATTTCGGGTTATGATTACCTAGATAAAATCCTGCCCTTAACACCCTTCAGCATTTTGTGTGTGTGTTTGTGTGTGTGCAAAGCAATTACAGAGAAGATCATTTGTTTTCTTTTGAGTACAATCTCCATGCCCAAGGCACTGAACTAATGAATGAGACAAAAAGTTCACAGAATGAAAAATTGCAAGAACTTATGTTGCTGACTTAATTTATTATGAGGAAAAAAAAAAGGGGGGGGAAAAATGGGGAAGTGGAGAAGAAACAGGAAGAGTTAAGCATGTATTGTAAGACATCTTGAACAAAGGATCTTGGTTCTTCCCAGACAGAAATGAACAGGGGAAGGATTGCTCAGTTTGGTGAGAAACCAAATAATTTCTAAAACACTGGAAAGCAGAAAAGGAAAAAAAAAATTAGCTTGAAAACACAAGCTGTTGTTTGGTTGGTTTTTTTTCTTGCCAAGTGATTCTAATGGCACAAGCAAAGCGCTAGAAAATTCTGGATTTTCTGGAAGAAAAAGATGTTGCACGTGGATGTAGAACAATCCTACTCAGGGCTGATGGCATTTGCAGCCACTCTGAGTGCCCGCAGGTCGGATATGGAAGGCAGATGCTGACAAAAAAGGAAAGTCCTGTGTTTCTTTCCTTTCCTCTCTCAACTTGGCCACTTGGAGCAGCCTCCTTCCTTGTGTAAGATTCAATTATGAGTACACAGTGAGTTGGATGAGCCTGAAGAGTTAAGAGAAAAGCTCCGGGGTTTGACAGGTTCATTTTGTGTCAGCAAATGGCAGAGCTGATCTCGTTCGCTGTGTGGTTGCCAAATTACTACTCCAGGTGGCTGGGAAGCTGGGACAGGAGCATGTGGCGGATGAGACAGGCCATGGCTTTAGGCAGATACACAGCTGGACTGGAATAAGGGCACTGTGAAGTGCAACTTGAATTTCTCTGACCTACACAGTTCCTGTGCACAAGTCACCACAGGTATCATCCCCAGGGAAGGCATCAACACGAGCCGGGCCAGGGGTACAACCCGAAAGCTGGATCCTCCTTGTACCGGCTGCACCCAGCTACAGTTGTGACAAGTATCTGAAATAAGGGGTCAGAAAATCCCCCCAAGGATATCTGTGGAGCTGGGTGGACTCAGATCTAATGTGCAGCTCAAGCAGAGAGGGCACAGTGAGGGCTCAAAGGGCAAAGACAAAAAACAAATCAGGAAAGTGGAGGAGAATGTGGCTGAATAACAATTTTGGAAAATGTGCCTGTGGCCGGGAGCCCGTGAAGAGGAATGCAGAAATAGGGCACAGAGGGCTTATGTAAGGAAGGGAACTCTGATGGGAACAGAGGAGGAAAACTGCTGGAGCGTGTGAAGAGGGATCTGGACCCAAACAACGCAACCTGAGATGGGCACTGGGACCTCCTCCATGGACACAGGGTTTGGGAATGAAGAGAGCCAAGGTCTCAGTTAGAAGGGCAGGATGATGGCAGATGCTGAAGAGATCAAGCCAGCCGAGCAGGTGGAAAGGGACTAAGGAATGCACACCTACACGTGCACCTCCTTATCCACAAACATTAGGATGCCACTCAGAAATCCAAACCCTCCTACTTTGGTTCCAGCAAACTGATGGAAACCACTGAGCTGCTTATTTTCATTTCAGCAGAATATCCAACAGAGAGGGGCAACCCCCACTGCTCTCCATTACTCCCAGAGGAGGTGGAGGGAGGACAGAGTGGAGCTGAGACAGAGGGGACAGCAGGCCTTGGTGACATCAGGGACATGAACAGCCAGACGTGCATCTTGCTCTCCCAAATTTGCTTTCCTCCTAGAATCAGCTTCCTCCAGGTTATACATGGAAATCAGTGAGGAATAAACTTAAAATAGCGACAGCACTGTGGTCTGGTGAAATGTGACTTAATAGGATAAATAAATTTTTAAAATTTATATTTTATTATTAAATTTATTATATTTATATATTATATAATATATATTATTATATTTATTATTATTTGCTTATATTTTTGATTACAACAAGAACAACCGACTATTAATGGCAATATAATCTGTCGGAGACAAAGTTTGCCTTCTGTATACCTGTAAGTGTAGCTAATGAGCCTCGCAGGGTCTTTTTGATTGATACAAATTAAACTCCAATTCACCAGACATCTTTATGTTTAAATATAAAAGTTTTCTCCCATATATTGATATAAATTTAAATTCAATAATAAATACGCTTAATGCATTATTAATAGGATCCTGCATTTTGCTAAAAAATGCATATACTTAAAGATTACAGATTCAGTAAGCAGAAAAATCAGGTTTTTATATAAAATATAGCCAAATTTTCTCTCATTTTCAGATGAAATCAAATGCCACAGCCAGCCAGAAAAAAATACCTTTAACAAGTTATGCTCATCAATAGGAAAGCCAACATAAATTGAAGGTTTCTGACGGATTTTACATACCCTCTGAAATATCATTAAGCAAACTGTGACTGCCAAAGTAATAAACCTAAGTACCCAGAACACTTTGTACACAAAGCATTTCTAGTTACACAAACCCAACAGCACATCCAAGGGGTTTATTGGTCTCCTCTGTACATATTAAGGGGGAAAATGTGCTGTACCCCATACACTCACTCCCCATGAAACTGTAAATGAGAGCTGCAATTATCCAGCAATGCAACAGGCAAAACCAGACTCATCAATGCATTATACACAAATTCACACCAACACATTCCCAAACACGGTCAGAGAAGAATGGGAAAAGATCTGCAGAGGCTGTTTGAACCATTTAGAAATCCAGCAGCATCTCCAGACACCCAAAGAATCCAGAGAGCCACAGGGATATTTGCTCTACAGGGAAGCTCTGTCCCCTCGAGCCACGTCTGGCACAGCCCGTGGAGCAGCAGGAATTTCCAGTGTCAGAGTGCGCAGTGAATGCAAGACCTTCCTCCAGCTATAAAACTTTCCCAAAATTACTGCACTGGGGCTGTAAGCACCAAGTTTATAACACAGTACTGATCTCAAGCCTATTGAATTCAAAGGGAGCCCTTCCACTGATTTTGTATTAGCTTTGGCTTAGTCCCCTAAGCCAACTCATTGGCTAGACAAGCCAGACAAAAGAAGCAGGGAGCATGAAAAGGTGTTAGATGTAGACTTCAAATAGAAGATTTTGGGTTTAGTATAAGTTTTGGATGCAACAGAATGCTTAAGACAAACATCTTAATTTTTCAGAAAACAACTTTCTTACTTCTAATCATTTAAAAGATCAACTGTGATGATACTGCAGCTATAATAAGCCCTGTACCTGCTCTGTTGTTTGCAGGAGGAGTTAATGTAGTAAATGCTGAAGAAAACCAAGCAATAGGAAAATATATTTACAATTGGCCTTTTTTTCCCCTCAAATCCATAGGGCTGAGACTTTTAAAGTTCATGCTAGTATAGGCTCTGTGTTGATAGAATTTTTACCATCACAGTCTGTGGCTTACAAAAATGCAGAGAAGCCTGGTGATAATAAAAATGCGTTCAGAAGAGATTTTCTGAAGGCTTCTTTTCCTCTGATTCGAGTCTTGATTAAAAATGATCAGGTTCATGGCATGTTTATTCTCACTCATTTATTAAAAAGACAAATTCTAATTGGGGTGTGTGTGTATTCTTAAAGAACGTTATGAGGAAAAACATTTTTCTGTAACCTCTCTTGCTACAAAATGTTCTGGCCATTATGTCCAGCTCTGAGCTCCAGGGCAACTGGCTTCAGTCTCATTTCTGCAGGTGGCTTCAGCCAAATGACTTTGTCCTCTCAACTACAACATCTCCAAAGTGTTTCGTAAACATCTTGTAATTATCTCAATAATGGGATTTGCTCCTTGTAACAGATACATGTTTTTTTGTAAATAATCAGCCCAGGAGTGTGCCTGCACAGTCCTGATCTTTTCAGCTGCTCAGAGGTAAACACACAGATGGGAAGAAAGAACAGGCTGCTGTAATAATTAGCCTTGAAAATTCTGAGCAGGGGAAATGCACCAGCAGCATGTACTGAAAATATAAACCTAGGGGTTTTAGAGAAAGTTCGGCTCCTGCTGGTGCTCCTGAAAATTGTGTCAAGCATCAATCTGTACCTCTAAAAATCTGGCTACTCAATAACTGCTTCCTGAAGATTTTTGGAAAGATATATATGCACATCAAAGCAACTTCTAAAAATTAGACTGCTGTGCTTTTGGCAATTTTACCCTGATCCCAATTTTTACACCCCAGAAACTGCATAAAATCCATATGCCAACTGCCTGCTTCATACAGATTTGCTATTTTTCTGTCTGTGTGCTATAGACAATAACTTCTCATGATGATGTGCGCTGTGAAATTGCAAAAGCAGCAATAACATTTCCAGAAATTATTTTAATTTGAAAACTGAAATCCTGAAACTATGGGATTTTTAATTCAAAGTAACTGATTACCTTCTAAAATGGAACCACCTGCTAACACATATTTGGCTTTTTATGGTTAACCACTGCTGTAGAAGTTTTTACACCCATAGTGCACTGAAAGGGAGGAATATACATTTGTGTACGTATAAAACAGCAATGGGATTTGCTGCTGTTCTTTATCAAAATATACAATCAGGTTTGTCAAAAGTGCAAAACCCCAATGCTTTATGTCTTGGATGAATTACAAATAGATGTGAAGTTCTGTACTGAATTTGGACTTAATCTGGAATCAATAATGAGGAATTCCTCATTAATTAATGTGCAGTATAAGCTCATCAGAGTCAGTCTTTGTTCCCTGAGAGCCTCTGTAAACATTTATTTAGAGCCTCCAGCTCTTTCCATGTGATACCTGACCCCATATTGGCTATTGCTCAAACACATCCTATTTACTGCAGCCCAAGGTTTATGACAAGTCACTGAGCTGCTTGGAAACTCTACTTTGCATCCTTTTCCTGACAAGAACTGTTCTTCATAGGACTTCACCTTCGATTCCCCAATTACAACTGCTTCTTGCACAGGTTAGACAACCTTTAATCTATTTGATTTATGCCACAGTGATCTGCCCTGCTCTACTTCCTCCATCAAAATTTTGTGCAGTGTTCAAGGCAACACAGAAGACCACAGTAAAGGTACGATAAAAATTAATGAGGTAAGGAACACTAAGGGGTGAGAGATCTTAAGAGATTTAATTTCTTTCTATTTTGTAACCCAGTCACAGTCAGTGGATACTGGACACGAAGTGAATATAAAAGGTGAGGTGCATTCTTTCCAAACATCATGTGGCATGTAGATGGTGCTTGCTGCTCTAAGAGCCAAAATAAGTATGTTAGTCATGATGTAAAGAAAATAATATCTTTATATCAAGAGTTTTCAGAATAATTGCTAAGAAAAATGTTGAGATATATAATTTCACTTTCACAAAGCTCACAGCAATTTACTTATTAGATATCCAGACTGCAGCTACTCTCTGGCTGATGATACCACATCTGTGGAGAACCTCAATTTCCCTCTGAAGTGTTTGGTATTGGCTTTATCGAAAAAAAGGAGGCTGGAGTGGCTGGAAGTTGAGTCAGGAGGGCAACTCCTATTTTCCTATTACGTGAAATGTTGTGACCCAGCTACTAAAGAAAAGACATGCTGGGTAGTATAAAAATCAAGTAAAGTAAATAAAGTGTTATTATAGATAAAGACAGTTTTTCACTACAATGGTTTTAAAATAAATGAATGTGTAATAAAGATTTAATTTCTCACAAAAAAAAAGTGCTAAGAACTGTCACAAGTACATTTCCATAATAGCCAAAATAGTGATCCAGTAGAAAAAATGGAAGAAATTCAAGGCTTAAGTTTCTTCCTGCAAACATTGTTTTTCCCTTAACAGACCCTCCCAAGTATTAGGTTTTTATTTAATGACATCTTTTCGTTAGTCGCTTTTAATCTGAAAAAACACTAACTGTAGCATTTACTGGATAAATAATTCATTCTTCTCTCTTCTCTCTTAAAATTCTCAGTATTGATTTTCACAGTTTCAGCTTTAGTTTGATGAAGGCCTCGCTGATTAAAGTTATTCTTTGTTCCATCTGACTATTTTTTAAAGGTTTCTAAAAACCTTTGCTTATCTACCTGTTGGGCAGGCACTGAACTTACTGCAAGCAGACACACAACTCTAGATTTTCAGAAAACTACTGTGAATTTTAGGAGACTCTTTAGAAGATCTTGTGGTTTAGGTATGAGGGGAGCATCCCTGAAGCTGTCAGCTGAACATCACAGGAGGGGAGCACCTGTTAGAGCCTGGGGGAAAGACAAGAAATTTTCACCTCTTCTGAGAATCTCTGAGGTCTAAATGGATCCTTCACACGTGGTGAAATGTGCCACTGACCTCTGCACTCAGGAGCAATAATCTCTTCATAAAACACAGGGATCACATAGGGATTTATCAACTGTTATTACTTCTTCATAGCACAGGAAAAGAATCTCTTAAATCAAGTTAAGGAGGCCATATATAATCAAAACACATTTTGGCTTCTAAAGAGGAACCCTCTTGCCTTCAGTCCTCACAGTAATATACACTGCTTTCTTTACATTCCAAGTGCTATGCAAAACAGCCTCAAAGAGTATGCCAGAAATCAGGATTGCCCCTCATTTTTCTTTCATAATAATTTCATTTAGTAACAGCCTTTAAAATGCAGATAGACATGTTTATTACATTTTAGTTGAATTCCAGTTTGCAAACCCATCAGAACAGAAAATAAATGACACACACTCATCACACATTTACTTCAGCAGGAGCAAAGAGGAACTCTGAACACTCAGAAGTCACTTAATTTACTACCTGCACGTAAAAACTGAAGTTTAATCCTTGCTATGCAACTAGAAAAGGAGTGATGTAATGGATATAATCTGCTTAACGTGAACAACATTAAAGCACTAAAAAAACTCTCAGGAATCTTCAGCACAAAACAAATATGCTGCTACTAATACGGAATGCCTCAGTCACATAAATTACAGAAAGCAGTAAAATGTTTTACAACCTGACTACAAGATGATCTAACTTTAATCAAAAAGTTATTCTTAGTCTGCAGGTTATAAATGAGGTTTGTGATTTTCACTTATTTCACTTTTGACTGTGAGGCTTTTTATTTTAAAATATGGCGAAATTCAAATGACACTACACATTTTAGGCTGATGGAAATTGACACACCTGAAAGAAAATCTGTGAGAAAAAGAATGTAAGCAAGAGTATAGAATTGTTGATGTTATTCTAATAATACTATAATGCAGATGTTACAAACTAAACTTTAATATATTCACAACTCTGAATGTCAATCTCAGAATACTGATCAAAGCCATAAAGAGTCCTGACAAAATTATCTAACGGTATGAAAAATCTGCTAAAATGTCTGAATTTAGCAGCTCAGAAGAACCTGATTAGAAACAACTCGAATTGGTTTTCTATACAACAGGTGAATGGATTTCAAAAAGTTTGCTATATGTATTTTTTAAGAATATATCATTCCCTGCCCATTGCTAAAGTTTAGAACATACCTCCTCTTTCATTATGTAAAGCTCTCTTTATCATGGAAACGTTGTCTTTTGCAGTTGCATTATACTGTAGCTCAGCTCATACATGGGAGAGTTGATTTTATGCTTAACATCATAATTAAGGAAATACCCCATGATTAAGGAAATTTCTAAGGGAAATTTTCCTTCAGAAAAATTCAACAGTCTCCCTGTGTAATGGGTACATTTGGAAAATTTTAAAAGCTGTTACCTAAAACCAATGGAACATTTATTGCAGTGTTACAATGTGGTGCATCTGTTCAATATTCAATATAACAGCCCAGAAGGTGCCTGTTTACCCATAAATATAATTCCACATTGTTTCCTGTTGCCTTTCTCTATAACAACATTATCTTAGAGTTTCTTTCAACTCATGGACCAGTCATTGCTTAAAAGTGCTCAAGAAAAATATGGGAACTTTCTTGTTTGTTCTTAGTTTATTTTGGTCGAGGGTTGTGCAACCAGTGAATTTGTTCTGGTTGTGCAACCAGAATTTGACCAGTGATAAAGCTCAGTTTTTCCCTTTCACAAGCAGTTGACATTTTCTCATTTCCAATGATTTTAGGGTTCCCTTTCTGTTTCAGTACAACGAAGTTCCTGAGGAATGGTCTTCAGGTAAACCAGTGTTAATTCAAAACAAAGCTGCCTTGAGCACCAGTATAATTTCAAACTATATATAAACTGTTCTGCCCTTCCTTTTGTTCAGTCATCACAGTGTGGGAGGCTGGTAAATAGAGAGAAATCCAAAGAAGATGCATCAAATCTTCAAAAAAGTAAGGAAAAAAAAAGGCAAGAAGAGAAAACAGCCATTATACAACAACCTGATGAATCCATTGTTATCAAATCTTCACCCACTGAGACATATTCCTTCATCTGAAATGACTTAAACCTTTGTCTCCCAGAGGGTAGAATCCAAAAATAAATGAGAAGTTTTCAAGAGATGTGCTCAGGCATGGTGAAACAGTTGTGCTTTTATACTAAGCAGAAGTCTCAACAAGGCTTACAAGACTGAACTCAACCAGTCTTCCAAGGAGAGCTGAAGTTGGATGCACAGCTGAGCGTAGCAGAGTGCAGAGATCTGAACGCCAGAGCAGAGAAAGGCAGAAATGACAGAAAGTGCTGCGGGATACCCCAAAGCAGTGGGTGCTGCACTTGCTGGGCCACACTCACTGTGCAAGAAAAGCTCCCATTCTTGTGTCAGCCATCTACAGATGCCTGACTCTGTAGTGAGTTTCCTTTGTGGGAAATGACAAAAAAAATGCAGGCTGAATGTCATTTGCTAAACTTCATTTCATGTCACAGAATAGCTGGAGGAAAAAAACCCCATGTCTATTTTAAGAATAGTGAGGTAGCAATCAACCTCCAAGTGAATCAAAGTGTTGAGTGGCGAACAGACACAGATGGTTTCCTATTGCTGTGTTTTTATTCATGAATTCAATTTTGGATTCAAACACCGGCGTAATCATTGGCAAGAAATGTTCAAACTTCATTCTCCTAAACTGTCAGTTGTAACATTGTAATATACTATGAAATTCTTGCCAGGAGGAGTGAATGTGTTCCTAGAAAAGTTAAATTATCAGGGACAAAAATGGAGAAGTAAAGAACTAGATGAGCCTCGTGTTCTTAGGAGGAAGTCTGATTTATGCTAAGTGAAGACCTGGATCTAAATCATTATCAGAATCAACTTCATGATCTAGGTGTATGCTTTTATTTTTGTCATCCTAAAAGAAAATCTCCATCACCCAACTTTAAAAGATTCTTTACATTCATATTTAGGTTTTACGCTTCATAAAGCATAATTGGAATTAAGTTTGTATCAAAACTAATAAAAATAAAGAGGTACAACTGGGAGTCACTTCCTCGATTATTCAGTCAAAACTTCAGAAAAAGGCAGAATCTTTTCTAATAGACTCAAACCAAAGTTACTTCCTTTTCATAATTACTTTTAAATATAATTAATGCTCAGTGCCAGAGCAATTCAAGGATGAACTGATTGTGCAGAAGGTGACGATTACTCAATAAATGACACTGTCTAGAATCAGGATTAAATCATTATCTGGAATTAGCATTTATTAGTCAACACCATTTTATGAAAAGCATGCTGAGGGGCAGGAACATTATTTTACAGCTAAGTGTTAAGGCAGCAGAAAATGCAGCAAAACTGAGCAAATAAAGGCAACGAAATAAAGCGCACAGAAGTAGTTTAGGTTGTACTGACCCATTGGACCAAGTTGCATAACACAGCTTCTTGTCCTAATCAAAGAAGTATAAGTGGATCTCATGAAGGCTGTTTATTTTATTCTTAAGCTCAAAGTAATTTTATTTCTGTATCCTGATAAACAGAGTAATATAAAATGTCCATTCAAATATGGACCCTTCAGCTTAATTAATTTCCACTTCTAGGTTTGCACTTCAAGGCAGTTTACACAGCTCAGCATCAAAAAATGACTGAAATGCTTCAGTCAGTTGGGTTTACATATTTTATGTTCTTATTACAATTTGTAACAATGAAAATGTTTCTTACTTTATCATTGAAGTGTAAACTTTTTTTCTTTTTCTTTAAGAAGGCTGCCTGAATATCAAAGAGTTCTGCCTGACTATCAAAACGGAGTCTTGCTTTCTTGTTTATAAATGTATAAATACAAATGGCAAGTTACAATTGCCTATCAGTGTGGAAACCAGGCTGTCTCTATTTTTGTGATTCAAGCTATTTAGTCAATGGCAACTTCAGGGGTTTATTCCCTGCATCTTGAAAAATAACATCTTGACACTTTGAAGCATTGCTTTGTAGGCTGTAAAAAAACATATGCTGCTATTTTGACAATGTAATGAAGCAGGGATGAAAAACACCCATGAGTCATTGGAATATTTATTGCAAATAAAAAGATAGGATTTTGTTATTATTCATTATTATTTTAGAAAGCCACATTGTAGTGGCTTGTAAAGATAAAGATAAAAAATCCCCATTCTTACTGAACTTTTGGAGCAATACAGGGCACATTAAATGACCTCAGTGCTTCAGGTTTAGGTTTCTGCTTTGGGGACTAGAAAGATGTTACACCGTCAGAACCAATAAATATCTTCATGTTTTGACAAACTGTAAAGCATAAAGGAGAAAAAATTCCATTTTCATTATTTAAATTCAGAAAGTTTGAGTTTTATCCTTTTGTGGCCAGAAATTTAGCTGCTTACTAACCTTATAATGGTTATTGCAAAATCCGTAATAAAATAGGGGTAGATACAGAAACTTTCTTTTGGGAGAAGGGAAAGCACATGGAAATAGACTCTTTAGTGCTTTATGGCAACAGAAAACCTGATAACTGAGTAAGACAGCAAATCAAGTTGAAAGGCACTGACTGGGGTTGTGTGAAGCAGGAAAGAGTGAACAACATCTTCAAAAGGAGAGAGAAAAGGTGCCTGTGTAGAGAAAGGGAGAGATGAACCTGTTGTGAAGAAAAGTACAGTAAAGATGTCAAAAATAAAGATAATGGAAACTACTTGACAGGACCTATATAGCCGAATTTGCCAACTGTGTGGGTGAAGATTGCATTAGTGAAGCCCGGAACAGCCTATGGAAGAGAAGACTCATCTTTGCGAGGAATTTTACAACATGAAAAGAACTGAAAAGAGTAAAGATTCATATAAGAACCTAAAAAGGTAGCAGAAGGGAAACAAGAACTGGTTTTGTGGTTAGAACCTGACAAGCATCAACAAGGAAATCCAAATCGCCTGCCCTCCTCTCCTCCACATGTGCTGCTACAAAGGCAACTTCGCTGAAGGAGAAAAGTTTCAGCTTTATCGGCACAATCATTCTGCAGCAGCACCACCTCCTGTTCTTGCACCTCCACATAGCTGGAATTGCCTTAAAAGCAAAAAAAACCCCACAGCAACCTCGTGTCAAAATAAGGACGCATTTGGTAAGGCTACAATATTTATGTTGGTTTTTTTTGCTTGTTTTTGAAGGGGTGCCAGGGTCTGGTATTGATGGTATTGTCTGAGTTCTTGCCTCAAAACCAAGTCAGACATGCCAGGGTTGGGCTGTCCCCACTAATCCTCCAGTTCCTCACCTGATAGCTGAAATCATCCAGCATTTTCTGCCACTGAATTCCTTGAAATTTCTTCACTACCCCCAAGTGTGCATTTCACAAAGGTTTTCTTCCCCACAGTTCTCCATCCTCCCTTATAGTCGAATTTCCTTCTCCTTCCAGACCTGAGTGCTTAGAGGCTTCATGCTCCCAAAGCAAATCTTCTGCTTAGGACTTCCATATTTTCTTCCCTCAGATCACTTCCTATTAGCTCCAACATGCTTTCTGTCCATTTTTCATCTTTATCCATCTGTACCCCAGCCAAACCTGCTCTTACTGGCCCCACTGGTGCTGATCACTGCCCTCCCTTGGCTGCTGCGTCTGGCCAACCCCAAAATGCAGCTGGTGCTCTCCACCAAAGCCAGACCCCAGGATATGTTTCTGACATGGATTTCAAAGGTTTTAAAAGTAACCATCCTGGACAGGACAGAAGAGGGGAAGGCAGCAGAAGGTGACTGCTTGGAAAGCCCTCATCCAGCCCTGCTGGCATAAAACACCAACTTCTGTTGTGTGTTCATAGTCCCCCAAACACGAGCTCATAAATTACTTATTTATTTCTTATATAAATACACATTCGTGTATTCACTAGATATAAACAAAGTGATGAAATGGATGTTTCAAACTGCTGATCTACTGCAGTAACTGGCCTGAGACTGAAGGAAGGCTGGAATTCTGTGCAGTAGATTCCAATATTTTAGCTAATTCCTAACACTAGTGACAGCAACTGCTATAAAGCTTACCAGAAGTGAGAAGGTACTTTTCATGGTTCACTGGCCGTAAGTATACAAGTGCAGCAATGAAATTAATTAATTAAAAAAAGCTTATTATCTCAGAACAGTTTGCATTCTTTCCTTGGCAATTATTTCACTGTCCTTCAGTGTTCACCTTTTAAATACTGAGCATGGAAAGAGGAAATGCTTTTTTTCTCATCAGACAGCAAAGGGCCACCTGCAAATGCCATGGGCTGCTACTGCAGAGTTGTTTTTTTATCTGATGCAGTTGTTTAGCAGCTACAGAAGAAAAACAACCTGAAACTATGCTCACTTGCACACTTCACTTAGAATATATTGCTGCCATTATTCAGGAGTGATTCTAAAGCCCACTAATTGCACCTACTTTGTATTAAAAAAACCAACCCAAAACCACTCGCTGGCCTGACTGAACCAGGACAATCAGCAAGACAGGAGGTGCCCCGCTTTCCAAAGATCCCTGTTCCAATTATGTGTATACACACACACCCACACTGCAGGATCAAAAACTGCCTAAGAATAATTTGTCCTGACACCCAACCAGGACTGAGTATTCTGGAATAACACAAAATATATACTCATACATCAAGACACAATGTATTACAAATCTTTGCATAAAGTAACTCCTCTTACTATGTAAGATAAGAACCTGCATATCCTGGACTATTCCTTTTGCCAATAATATCCCAAATGAAAATGGAAATTGCCACTAATAGAAAAAATAGCTTTTTTGAAATGACACTGATGTTCTCATGCTCCACAAAAATATTTTTATTACTATTCACTTTGTTTAGTCCTCACAGAATTTGTTCACTGCCATCCACCTGTATATTTACAAAGTGTTACGTGAGCTTGGTGCAGTGTACCTATACTGTCAGAAAGTATATGCATTTAGCATAAAAAGAAGTTAAAAACCTAAACGCAGTTAAGGTGGGTGCTTCGTACACAGCAGGAAAAGAGAAATCAATTCAGATTTGCTATTAACAGAAATACTTTTAGATTTCTATTTATAAAATATTTTATTTATATACGCTTATATAAACTGAGAAATTCAGATTCAAAATAAAATTTGGCACACCTTAAGAAAAGCAGCTCTTTGTTGTCAAGACTTCTTCATTGTTAGGTTGATTTTTCAAGAGTCTTAACATCTGACAGACCCCAGTGATGGCAATGTGAAGAGACTCATCCTCAACATTACAGACAAAGAGGCTCTGTAAACTGCCTTTGTGGGACAGGGAAAGGGATCTCTCTGTCTTTAGGGGAAACACTGAACTAGAAGCGCCATTTGTATCAAACTACATCCTCTTTAGGAGATGGAAGCCAAGTTGTGTGCAATCAGACGTACCGCTAAAACAAACACGAAAAGCTAAGTCCAGAAAAATTAGTTGGTCAATACCATGAGATAATATTCTGCTTGGGAACATAAAAATATGTTAATGATCCAAGATCATCCAGTTCCTTCAGGAGCTACATGTCAAATTATGACTCACATTTATTTTATAATGCACCAATAATTTATAATTACAACAGTAAAATCCTCTCAGGGCTGAAATTCAGCATCAGAGAAAAAAACCCACAATTTATTTTTTCCTGTATTGTTTTGAATATTATTGCTTTTAGCTATGTGTGCATATTTAGAATTTCACATACATGCTTAAACAAATCACTGACATAATATTTAAAATATGAACTTTTACAGGCAGTTAACTGGTTGTTTATTTCCACCTCAGTGTTCAGTTACAATTTTTCTCTAGAGCTCCTTTCTCCCATTTTCCACTTTTCCATGCAGCCACACGGCTGTGGAACATGCTGGTCTCTCACACTTACTTATACAGCTGCTGGAAACGAACCAACCCTCTTAGCCAAGAAGAAACAATGAAAGACCAGGAAGATATTTGTACTTATGACCATGCTGATAAACTCCCAAAACAACACCGTTCACAGTGAGCTTTTGGAGTATGGCTCTCGTGAGTGTCCTACTTGGGATTCAAAAAACACTGGAAAAGCAGATCCCCACCACTCTCTGTTCCTGGTGACCTGCCAGGGATCGAGGCTTACTTAAAAAATTCTACCTGAGGTTCCATTTCAAGCACCTCAAAGCTACACCTCTTGTCAATGAACAAATTATTTATATGGGGAATGCTGCCCCATTTGCTGAATATTACTGAATTAGTTTTTAATGACAANTTTATATATATATTTTTATATATATATATATACACACACACCATTATCCATCTGCCTCTTCAGGCCTTCTCTCTGAAATAATGCTGCCAGGGAGGGCTCTGCCAACTGCACTTGCAATTTTCTTTCTGTTTTAAATAGCAGGCAATTTCAGATCCTGCTTACATTACTCATATGATTTTCTCCAACTGAAAATCCTTCTGTTACTCTTTTCCACTGACAGAGAAAATGCTGTTTGATTTGCAATCTGTTCCTTGCTTTCCGAATTTCAAATTTAAGGTCTTCTCATCAATCAGTTTGCTACTTTCTTTTAGGAAACAAATCCTCACCTCAGCCATAGAAGAACAGGATGAGAAAAGTTATAAAGATACTGCCATCCCCACACGTGCATTCATATTGTATTCATATTCATATTACATTCAAACTGTACCCAGAAGAATGTGCAGAGGGATGTAATTAAGCAATGTTTAAGCAGATCACCTACACACTAAAAATAATAGCTAAGAAAAAAGAGAGGGCATTAAAATCCTCAGGAACAAACTAAAGCAGATGCAGAGCTAAACTTTGACTGCATCACTCTTACCATTTCCTTACTTGTAGAAGGAGCAACAGCTAAATTTTTATCTTAGTTCCCACATTACTAATATTTTTCTTTCTTTCCAATACTTTTGTGAGCCACTGAGTAATATGTTACGATCTACAGGTTGAGAAATTTTTGGAAGACTTTTCTGAGACAGAGACGCAAAAAGGTAGGAAAGATTGATTTTGCATATACAGGGGAATGGATGGCTGCTGATTTCTGCCTGAGGGCCTTATTTCTTACTTTAAGTTAAAAATGTTTAGTTATGTGAATAAAACAAAGTCTGAAAATTTTAATGAGTCCTAAACTGCTTTCTCCCTCTCATAGCTAGAACATGAAGCAGGGATACTCAGGGGGAAAGTTTTAATACTCTAAGTTTCATCTGATAAATAACTAATAAAATGTTTGTCTAATATAACTGCCATTAAGAGATGAATCTTTTGCAAATCTCATTAATAAAAATGGGTATATTTCCTGAAAACACCTTTTTGTTGAAGGAAAGAACCTCCAACCCTTTAAAATAAAATGCTAAGCTTCAAAAAAAGAAAAAACGTTTTGTACAACTTACCCAAGTTCTATGTGGTTTTTGTATTCATAACTAAGATAACATTAGTTACCCAGATGGACTGTAACTTGGAACTTTTTCACTAATGGAGATGCAATCTTCAGAGACAAAAAACCCCACAGAATTTTAAAGCCACTTTATTACTCCAGGGAGAAAATAAGAAACAGCTCGGGTTCTTGATTTAAGACTGCAGGAGCTTGAAGTTCACCAGTTCCAGCTGCTGCCACCGTGCTCAGCAGCCACCAAGTGACACGAATCGAGCAGCTGCTGCAGTCCAGTGCCACCCTGAGCTCTCCATTTCAAAGAGTTTCACTAGGGAAGGATTTCTTTACTTTTTAAACCAGAAAATTAGTGAAAATATTGGCAAAGGTACCTCCAAAGTCCTTTACCCTCTCCAGCAGCTAACTGAGGGACCTGCACCTCCTTCAGCCTCTCCCAGTGCGGACACCCCGTGAGGGGCAATCGGAAAGCTGGGCTACAAAACCAGGCTGGAAATGAGCTGTGGGGTTCCTGTGGCCAGCAGGGACTTTGCTTATGTCAGTAATTTAGTAACTGTGGTGGTTTCATTTCTCTGTTTATTACATCAAGGTGCAGCTCTGCTTGCAGCCAAAGGAGAAGCCCATGTTATTACCACGGTGATGAGAAATGCAGGAAATGGGGGCTCTCTCTCATTCTACCCATTTGGGGCACTGCTTATCTCAAAAGCAGATTAAAAAAAACTTCAAACAAACAGAAAAATCTAATAATTATGGGAGTCTAAGATATGCTATATTTAGAGTTTAGATAAAATTCACCATCCCCTGCATAAAAACACTGCACATTTTAAAAAAATTAACAACACAAGGCTGGCCATCAGAATTTATTTAATTTAGAGGAATAACACCCAGCTCTCTGGCTAATTTTAAGCAAGTCAAAACCACCTTTTAGATATTCACTTAATTTTAGAGATAATTTTAATAATTGAGCCTCTAAACTGCCTGGGATCATTAAATGCATTAATTAGTAAATGCTATTTTATTTGTACGCGTAAATGACAATTCACACCTTTAACAAAAATAGCTTAACCCTAAGGAGAAAATAAATTTGTTTCAGTTTCTCATAGGCACAGCCCTAATTTTGGATTCCTTAAAGACAACTCCTGAACAATGAAGCTGAACAAAACCTTACCATAAACTGACATAAGGGACACTGATGTGGGAAGATATTTCATGAACTGCTCAACAGAATTACAAAGGGAAGTAGTTTATAAAAGAATAAACATAATGTACTTTTACAGTAATTTTCGAGTATTATAACCTTTTCCCATTATATTGACTGCAATGTAAGCATGGACTTTTGCAGAAACAAATTGAATGCCCCATTCTCAATCTCAGTGTTAATGCTTTAAAAAACCCCTATTACTTTAGAAATGCGCCTTCAGCTGAGAGTCCTAAAGTTAGTGTTAACAGAATAATGTTTATTTTAAGAAACATTCTCAGAAATGAACCTGTTATTTTGGCAAACAAGGAGGCTGTATTGGTGGTGTTCTAAAAATAGGCATCTCAATATTAACAATTATTATTCTGAATTAAAGATTATAGCTGTTGACTTCTGTCTTCAATTCACTGGAATAATTCCTCTCCATTAACACAAGTCAGCAACCAGAGTTCCCCTGAAAAGCCCCATATTGAAACAACTAAAAATGAGTTGCATCTTAAAAAGTAGCACACAGCTCATTATATTTTTACCCGATTATTACTTTTGTAATATTATTACTGCATAAAAATCCTGGCCTAGTTTGCCATGCAGTCATCTGTTCTTCCAACACCACCTTTAAAGTAAACAGACAGAAATACCCCCAAGAAGGCAATTTTGTTCAAATGTGTTTAGCTCTGATGCTAATGACAGAACAAAAACCCACACACATTTAAAAACACAAAGTATTTGGCCAGCACTAAGTGTTATTAGCTACTAATTTGCCTTTTGTTTATCTCTTTCTCTCAGTTTGAGATGTTTATTCTCCGCCAGATCATCATTATACGCCTTTCCTGAAACCACTTTCAATTGCTTTCACTGGAGATTAGCTTAACATCCCAGTGTTTATACTCAGAAGTACCCTTTCTGAAATGCAAAAAGCTCACTATACACTCTGGTCTAGAAAATAAATATCTATGCAAATAAAACACAATGTAGGAATTCTCAGAGAATTTTAATTTTTTTTTTTGTTTAATGGGGTTTTTAGCTAAAAAAGATAACTATTTTGAAATTAATTTTCACACCATAACCACCCTGTTTCAAAAGTACAACTTGAAAAGAAATAGCCTCTGGTGGTTACCGCCAAAGATATACCCCAAAGTTCTCTTTTTTAAATACTGATTTAGAATATCTGTTCACTTGAAAAATAATGCTTATTGCAAGATAATTTTTATGAAAAAAACTATTAGTATGGAAATAAAAGCTTTGGGTTTTGCCTTGCAGAGATTTATTCTCCTCCAGGAGCATGACCACAGTGGGATAATTAGTCTGACATTTAAACATCAGTTTAAATCCTTTTGAATTGTTTATGTCCTTTAAGGGAAAACAGCTGATTATGAACTTCAATATTTTTCATCAGTCTGGGCAGAATCCCAGGGTTCCAATATGTAGGTAAGTCACCAAAACAGATGCAGCCATATCTAATTTTAGTAAAACCTAATAAAATTTAAGTACTAGCAGATCTTTCTCCTTACTTTTTAAGCAAGTCTTTATTGCTTCCAATGTATCTTGTTACGGTAGGGAACATACTGTCAGTGAACACTGAAGGAAAGGTAGTTTAATAAAACAACTTTAATTTAAATAAGCCTCCTCAATATAAGTTGTGTGATATGCAGGTTTGTGGCACAAGCGACGGAATGTCGAGTGTAAAGGGAAAAAATGCCAAAAATTGAGAAATATGTTGTTTCAGGAGGGAAATAAGTGATATTCGGTACATGACTGGAGGGGTTGTTAAGTCTGGTCTTTAACATGAGGACACACAAAACACAGATTTGCTTTTTTCAGCTGCTCCTCATCCAGAGGGCTCCCACCTTGTCTTTCAAGCAGCACTCTCCCCCTCCAGCCAGCCCCACCAAAGGAAGCTGCACCTCCTCCTCCTCCTGCTGGAAAGCCTCGGAGAGACTTGGAAAAGGAGGAGAGGGGAAACACCCCAGTCCAGGACACCCCACAGCTCAACCTTGGCGATTCCCAGCACTCTTCATCGCTTGTTGGCCACCCCATAAAGCACAAAACAGGAAGGAGGTTGCGTAAGCAATGCAGTCCCTTCATTAGCCCTGTCCAGCTGCTCTGTGAAAGCTGCAGGTACCTGCAGGTGTTTCTGAAAGCAGCTCATCCAACCCTCCAGGACCTGTTGAGCACCTGGCAGGGAGGCAGCTGCTCTAACCTGACCTCAGCAGCTGGGCAGCGACTCATTTGGAGCCAGCACAGCTGGCATCGCACTGGAGCCAAATTCCTACGTCTTGAGAGGTGACATTTAATGCTGGGTTTTTATGCTGGCATCTCAGGAGTCAGCCGTGTGCCATTTAAGCTCTTTTAAATCCAGATTTTGCAGACACAGAAAGCAGCAAGGCTTTCCACTGCTGATATGCAAGGTGGTGTAATTAACAGGGCTTTTTCCATCTCCCACTTCCATTACTTCCATGAAGCCTGAGGCTTAGATAACCACTGTTCTATGACATCCTGCTTACTTTTACAGTTAAAACTTAAAATGATGTTATGTGAACTCTAAAAAAAAAAAAAGGGAGCGGGAAAGGAAAAATGCTATATTCTAATGTTAGTTTCTTTTAATTCAGAACTGTAGTGCAATGGGGAAGACATTTACTTTACTAACTTTTATTCAATAACACAGAATAGTCGTCACCTTTCAGATAATGTGTCACAGGTGTATTCCAAGATCAGACTAAAGCAAAAAAATAACACAGTCAATGTTATGCCTTGGTACAGAAAAAAAAAAAGTCAGTGCTCATTTCTGAGAACTCTTCTTTCCCCCATTCTCCTTCTCTTCTGCCCATTCTTCCCTTGCAAATATCCCATGTATCCTTTGGCAGAAGAGTGGGACACACATCAGGAGGAGCGGAACGTTCTTGCATATCTGAAGCCAATTCCTCAGCCCACACAAATTAAGGGCTACATTGCAGAAATGCATCTTAATTCACTAATGTGCTTAAAAGTTATTAATAGGGCCATTTCAGAAAAATAATGCACAAAATCTCAGAATTTTTTTAAATTAATATTACAGAATAGACACAATAAGCCTCTCCCTTACTACACTTATTTATAACTAATTGGGCATTTTTAAAAAAGAGATGCAAAGTTCCTGAATCAAGTCCAATAAACAGGATAACTGAGAAATATAATTTTGAAAAATGCTTTGTTTCTTCAAGGAACGGTTGGGTTCATAGCATCACCCCTACAGCTACACTGGTGAAAACACTGAAGCCCCAAACACTTTGGCTTGGAGCAGCACAGTTGAGGCTGTCCTACACCCTTTGGCAATACAGAGATTTCAACACCACCTTGGGAAGCCCTCCTCAAAGTGGTAAAATACAGTGGAATTGTGGCTTGTCCTAAACACTGACACAGTGAACATCTGGGAGTTGCTAGGGTTAATGACTGCATGACACAGCAAGGTGGATTCACTCACACATCCCTTAATTAACACTTTTATAAATATTCACAGGTCAACTGGATTTTTAATTATTCTCAGAGACTTAGAGTAGCCTAATTTCTATTAAAAAATTAGCCTTTTATCTTTTTATCTATGAGGAGGCTTTTTTGGACCAAATTTTAAATCTGTCACTTGAAAAATAAAATGTGTGAATTGGGGAGTGCTCATTAGGATTTGGGAAACTCATTTCAGTGAGAAGTTAATTTAATTAAAACAAGTGAAATATAACAGCATGGTACAACAAGGTGAAAAAGGAATAGTAAAAACATTTACTGAGTTATCTTATTTCAGATGTAACACCCGGATTCAGATGCAGCTGCAGCATTTATGGCAAGCTGCCCCAGGTACCAGCACTGCCCCAGGTGTTTTAACAGTGCCCTCCCCCAGCTCATCTGCTGCTCCCTCACTCTTGATCTGTACTTGTGCAGGAGAAAATGCATGGAAATTAACTCTGATTACAAAAAAGGAAAAATCTTTCAAATTTCAGCCCGAGAACCTTCAGAGCAGCAAAGATCTGACACAAGACCCATATCCATCTCCAATAACTAGTGAATGCCCAGAAAGTACAACCTGTTACCAACCTCCTCAGGTTCCGATTATTTCGTCTCTTTCCTGTTACACATTTTCATTTGGCAGGAACAGCTTTGCAGTGCCACAGCTGAAATCACCTGCGAAGAACCCAGTTTGCATGAGATGGAAGATCTGTAACTGCTCAAGTGCAAGTCCCAGCAACTTCTCTCCTTGGGAGGACTACAAGTCCTAGGCGTCACTGCAGATTTTATTCTAAGAATCCAATGATGGAAGTAAGATGGGCTGGAAGAGCCAGTGGATACACATTGAAAGATCAACCATACACTGTGCAGAACACAGTTATAGCTACTGTGTAGGCAGTTCTTGGATGTCAAAGTGCCAATAACTTCTGTTCAAAGGTTAGAAAACAGACAAGAAAAGTAGAAGAACTAAGACAATCCATAGCTGTTTCAAAAGTGTTAAAAAGACTTGGGATGTCTCTTGTATAATCAGGGACTCTCAGGTCTCTTGTAAAATCAGGAAAAAAAGTAACTGAATTGCAAGTAATTTGAACTGGAAGAGACACTGCTGAGCAGGAAAAGTACTTCAAAAATCATAGAAGAACTGCACTCGCAGTTGTACGAAAGTTTGCAGAACTGTAACTCTTCAGAGTTTATTTTGGTGACAACTTGAACACAATCCAAGACTGAATTGTCTCTTTGCCTGGACAAAGACTGTATACTGGAAAACGAAGGCAAAATAATATAAGATTGTATTATTTCAGGGGAAAAAAAATTGTCAAAATAGACTTTGATGTCTGTGTTTATACAACTTACTTAGAACAGAGTTCATTGTAATGCTATAATCAGAAACCGAGAGCTTGTGCTCCTTCCAGTTTGTCATTAAGAGAACACCAACAAGAAATTAATTATCAGTTTTTATGAGATTGGTATAACACCTAAAGAAACAGACCTTAAAAGCCCTCCTCAGCCTATCTGCAGTCAGTGTCCGTCCTTTTGGGAGTCCTGCATCTCAAAATTCCCATCCTTGAAAAGACAGTGTTTCCTCCTTGTTTTCATCAAAGCCATGTCACCCATTTTTCCATTATATCCTGCTCCTCAGTCTCAATTATGATGGGGTTTTTTTGCCATTTTTCTCAGTTCTTGCCCTTTCAATGATCTCAAGACTATACAAGAAATATGTTATCAGCCTAAATGCATTTTACCACAAAAAAAAAAAAAAGCATCCTATTAAAATAAAATCAGCTTCCAAAAAATACCCTGGTTTGAAAATTTCAGGAATTACACTACATAACAATGACAGATAAATATAAAGCCACAGAGAGCAATTATAGCTCTGGGTATCCAATATGTAGCCATTATGCCTTTACAAAGATGCATAATCTTACAGTGCCTATACTGAAGAATGTAAAAGTTACTATTGAGTGTTACACCCAATTTTATGCATGCAAACATAAATTAGATTTTTGTACTGCACATAAACTCAGTTTGAACAGTTTTGAACTTCACTAAAATATTCCAAATGCAATTATAAATCCAGAAACAATGTCTAGACTCACACTGCTAAGCACATCCTCTCCATGCCAACAAATACAAAATGACACTTTCTGGATCTGTTGTGGCTGGTTCCCTCATTGCAAACTGGCCACGTTCCCATCACACGGCATTTGGTGCTCTGGTTTTAAAACACAACTGTTCTTTTCTGATGGTTCTTCAGTTCATAATAGTTTAATTAGTACAAGGCTTGAGCAAATGAATTCAATCTCCCCCCACTCTAGTTACTGATGAAGTACTAACAGCAATCCATCACCAGATTTGCAGTGATGCTCTGTTTCATGGGGATTTAGCTCACTTGATGAAAGAGTTGAAAAGAAAATTAATACACTTATGTACTTTCTTACATCTCAGATCCATCGGAAGCACAGCGAAGCACAAGCACCACTTCTGCCCAGCACAAAAAGGCAGCTGTGTACGTGCTGCCTTGCTCTAGCACAGCTTCTTTCCATCTGTCATTCAGCTATGCACACTCTTCTTGCCATTGGATTTTAAAGCTTTTTGAAGTTTTAACGCTATGTGTCAATATCCACTTGATTTTATAGTTTTCAGTCTTTCCATAAAAGACCTTGATCCCCCCAAAAAAACCTGTACCTACTATTTAGCTATCACGAACACCAAAGTGCAAAAGACTGTGAATAATGATCCAGTGCTGAATTTCAGTCACATCAAGCACGATGACCTATTAGTTTTGAGTTTCTAGGAGGAAATAATTCAGATATGCCTACAGGCAAGCAAAAATCCAGTGACTCTTCTGAATATTTAGTTAGTGCTTCTTGAAAAGAAAACAAATTTCCTTATATAGTGTGTGGAATATGAACATCATTGATATACATCCCACTTCCATAGATTTTATGACAAAACAAGGAACATCTGCTCTAACACCAGAAATAGTGAACGTTTCATCTTAACTCCATGTTCTGGATACTGATTTAGCAAAAAATCTTGGTGAATGTTACAAGTCAATCAGCACAGATCATGTTTAATCTCTGCTGTAAGTGCAATCATGAGTCTAATTGCTGATTCTTTTTTTGAAGTGGTGGTAGTGGGAGGGATACTTTTCTGGGTAAAATTTAAGACCAGAAAGAGGAGTATCTGGTGTCTGTTCCCAGTTTCTGGACTTCCATTTGCACAGGCCAAGAGGAAAAGCCATGGGCAGAGTTCTGAAAAGCTGATCTCAGTTTCACATTGCAATGGACACCTATTGCAAATTGTAGTCTGTAGTCCCCAAAAGAAGCACTCACTGGGACTGTTTGTCTCACAATCCACAGTACATTCCCTATTCATTTCTCCCCTGCATGACGGGAACATAACAGCTCTGTGAATAAGGCCCTTAACATCTCTCTATTAGGACAGGAGATATGAGTAGCAATTATGATAATTAAATGTAATTACATTAAAAATAATTAGCACTTTAGCTATCAATTGCTGTGCACTGCACAGCAATTAAAAGCAGGCCAAATTTCAGCATAATTTTTATTACTCTCCTCTTCATTCAAAACAGTAAATGGTAGGGAATATTTTCTTTTCATGTGTGCTGTGTTCTCATTTTAATGGGCACTATCATCATCTAAGTAGAGTAAGTACTACCGGAGGTGACATAATTGCCAAAACATTACAATTTGGACTTTTTCCCAAAAGAATCAAGTAACTTCCTTTAATACGTATACTTATGAGACCATGAGTGAAGGAGATCAGCCATCTCACTTTAATAGATCTCTCCTCATTAGAGATATTTGAGCACAATTAAAATGGGTGATGGAATCAAACTGAGTAAACAAACTTTTGAATAGGCTTTATCACTGATGGGCTGCAGCATTAGAAATACTTCAGGGTGGCAGTAACTTGTGAGAATTCACTTGGGCTGTTTGTACGTATCTAACAGGAAAACACACTTTAGCACTTATAAAATGCAGCCTTTTTGGTACAAACCCAACATTATTGTTACAGATCTGTGAAATTCCACTGACAAATGATACAGAATATGAGGGGTTCCTAAGAGAGTCTCTGAGCAAGCGAGTGTGGCTTGAAGAGCTCAGAGTGATGAGAGACCTCTTAAATACCTGGCTAGAAGTAATTTTCAAAGCCAACTCAGTGACAGATGGCTTCCCCAGATTTGCTCACGGAAAGACACCTCTCCCTCCTATTTTTGGAGTAAATCCCTCTTTTCTTGCATAAAATCTTAGACCACTGAAAGTGATTCAATTTTGAAAACCTTTGGTTTTCCTTGCCTATCAACTGCCCAGACCAAAATGCGGCAAAACAAATTATTTACTTGCCAGCTACCGGTTCTCCAAATGGAGCTAATAATCTGCTCAAAATTCAAATAGAATTTCTCAAGTAATTTCATAAGAAATGACAACAAACCTGCCAGATCCACATAGAAACACTGGACTGATTTGACTGGGTGAATACAAGGAAAATAATGTATTTATGCAGCATTTCTAATTCAGATATGACTGGATTGAAAAGAATAAATTAAAAACAATGTGGAAAAGAAAAGTTTCAGCCATCATTGCTGAGATGGCTACATTAACAGAAATGCAGAAATTAGAAGGGAGGTCATTTTCCTGGCCTCATGGATTCTACAAGTTATTTGAAATCTACTCATTAATGATTAGTATCTGCTGGCAAGTAGGAATTCAATGTGTTAAGAAAATCCACTCTAAATAATGGCTAAACACCTGTGTTACTCACAAGCCTGTGCCATACAAACAACCATCCTCACACTTGGCACACTCATTCTCTCCACTTCAGGAAGACCCTCCGAGGCCAAAGCACCACCTGGTCACACTCTGCAACTTCTTTTAAAAACTTCAGCAGCATTAACCACAGGGCTGTTTCGAGATGATTTACAGTTCATACTCCATTTCTAATGGAGTACTTACAGACCTGTGCTTTTAAGGGTTGCAGCACTTAAAGGCATTTTAAGGAATATTAAATTCTAAAAAAAATTTGATCTGTCGTTTCTTCCACATATCACATTCACCTTCTGCCCTCTACAACCACAGTCTTTAGAGGCATCCACTGACTGATTGGCATAATAGGGCACAGATGGAATTTAAGTCATTTTATACAGACGTGCCCACACGTATGTGATACTAAACACAGATATGACTAAAACAAACAAAGTCAATCAGGTATCATTTGCTTGCCCAGACAGGTTTTTACATGGTCCCCGTCTATAGGTACTTATGAATCACATACTTTAAGGCTGTGCCATTAATCAAAACCTTTATATCGCTCTCCAAAATAAATCAAGCCATCTTTAATACCTTAGGTACATGGGTATCTTTCAAATCCAAGTTCATTTAAAATAAAAAGAGAGAGAACGCGTCTCTAGAATGTTATTGTTGGGTAATGCTGTTTAACAACAACATTTATTGCACATTTTTAACTCAACTTCTTCATTTATCTGTGCGGTAACTGGAATAAAACATAAGGTGAACGAACTAAATTAAAACCAATTCAGTATGTATAAGCGCACACTCCTAAAAGTATGCAAAAAAACCCCTCCAAAACCCACAACCGAAAACTAACTCAAAAAAAACCCCACAAAAACCTATCCTGAAAGGAGTTAAGAAGAATGTGAAATTCAAAAAATAGAATGCGAAACTGAAGGAATAGGGTTAGCAGGATAGAAAACGAAGAGGGACAGAAGAAGAATAAAACACTCCATCCTGCTGTGTGATAAAGAGGATGCTATCCTGTAGATGATGATGATGCACAAAACAAAAAGCAGCTTAAACTGCAACAAAGGGAATCAAGGTAAATAACAGGGAAAGCTCTCCCAGCCTGGCAATGATGAAAGGCAGCAATAGCAAGCTCGTTGTCTCCTTCAGCGAAAATTTTTAAAACTTTACACATCTTGCAGGGTGTGTATCAAGTACAGTACACCCTGCATTACTGCCAGCAGCTGAATTAAATAACCTCTGGAGGTCCCTGCGAGGCTCACATTTCCATGAGTGCTCTGATCACTGCAGGTAACACATTAGAATACGTTATTAATCCCACTTCATGTTCCACTTTCAACACTGCCTGCGGGGCAGGGGAAAAGTAAATCTTGGATTTAGGTGACAGCCAACAACTATAATATTCTTGAAGAGAGGGGGGAAGAGGGAAAAAAATAGCCACAGAAGTGTTAACTCTGTAACCTACAGCAAAGTAACACAGACTTAAGGCTGATAATATCATCAGTGGTACTGACACTGGGTGTGCAGAATAATATACAGATATTTTGTGGGGCTGGGCTTCAAATGGGAAGAAATATAAATAAGCTGCAGCCTGAGATGGCTGCAGGCCATGCACAAACAATCAGGAATTTATCAGACTGTGCTGCTGAATCGGGAGGGGGTTTTCATGCACAGTTGCATATATTTACCAAGCCTTCTTCCTGCAGGAGCAGTAATCGCTGCTCTTTCAGAAATCGATAGTTCTGTCGCACATTTATTACAAGGAGTGATTATAATGTCCTTTTTTTCAATCAGGAAAAAATAATTGATGCAAAAGGCCTACTTACTGCAGATAAAGGAGATTGAAGAGTTTACAGTGATAGCCTGGGCCAGGAAGAGCCTTTAAGGACAGCTCTGCAAGGAGAAGGGAAGACCTGTGAAGTTTCATCTGTGGAGCTGCAGTGTTTGTGCAGGTGAATAGAACTGACCTTGCTTACTTCCGAAACTTGATTTTTAACAGGTACAGAATAAATAAGAGCATTTACAAAACTCTCAACATGCTGTAGGCAGCCCATGACACGATTCATTCGGCTTAACTGTGCTCACTGAAATAAAACTGAAATCACACCACTTACACTGACATGAAAGCTGTGAGTTTCATAGTCCAGGACTCTGCATTTCTTTTTTTATTAAAACTTGCATAGTAGTAAGCCTCACTAACACCAGATTTATTAAAAAATAAACTAGAAACAATGTTAACCAAGACATGGTTTCCAAATATTGTCTTGTTCATAGAAGAGAGAGCCATTTCATCCTAAGCAAATGAATATTATTGCCATTCTTGCAACCTAAAAGTGCAAGTGAGCATATTTAGATATGATATTTGAATTTAGCTGAATATATATCCAGGAGAAAAAGCCACCAGGTTGTCTGCTACCACTGCCAGGCAGCAGGGAAGTCAGGGCTAACACCAGTTCAAGAATCCCTTGCAAGCAAAAAATCTGTGACGCAGATAAACTCTACTTATTAAATTTCTAAATGACAGCAATAGGGGAATGACTTGATGAATTTTTGAGGACAAGATTAAATTCTAAAGGATTTTTTAAAAATTCAAAAAAAGAAAAGATAAAGATTCATTTCAGTCTGAGAAATAATTTTTTCACCCATGGCAAAGATTTACTGTTTTGTAATTGAACTAAATGAAAAATCTGGTTTCAAATGTTTTGTATTCATTTCATATGTTTTTATTCTTTATTGTCAAAGATATTTTAGCCCAGAAAATTAAGATTCATGTCATTCCAGTCTGCTATCTGCAAGTGCTAGCCAAACATTTTGGAACTGATTGAATGTAACAAGCCAAAAAAAAAAAAAAAGGAAGATATTAATCACTTGGAACTAACATTTCTTAACCTTTTTCTAGTTAAAAGCTTAAGAATCGACTACACTTTAGCAACTAGGTGACCATTTGTTGATTCTAGGATAATTTTTCACTGACCTATATATCAACTTAACATCTACTCCTTAGGCCCAATGCCATATTTTTAATTACAGTATCATCTTATTCATTACAACAGAGCAAAATCTTCAGCAAAACTTTCAAGTGAGCTAGACAACAAAAACATGGGGTAGCATTTACTCTTCATTTGACCAAAAAAAAAAAAAATCCTCTTTAAACTTGGCTGTGAACATGATTTCAAAACTTAAAGTTGTTTTGGTAATACATTAAAAGTAACTCTGTATCATGAAGCACAAGCTGTGGAACTCGGCGTGTGCAGTTCCCGTTCACTGCAGAACTGTGCCTGCTCTAAGACAAGGAGGAAGTGATCTAAAAAAATGTCAGAATTTGACCTTTATTTTGTCTGGTAAATGAATCCATATACTTATTTCCTTTTAAATATATAAGAGCTATTTTTATAGACAGATTAGAAAAGAATGATGAAGATAAAACACAGACAAGTGTATCACCACCTGTTTTATGTTCAAAACCATCATGACGAGAGCAGTATCTTCTCAGATATCCAACAGTTTGCCCTCTTCAAACTGTGCTTTTGTGAGTGGATAGGAAAACAAGTGAAACTGACATTTTTCTGCATCTAAACATTGCGTGTATATGGCAATGGGCACATATGGCCATACAGCAAATATTCAAATGATCTTTTGGGCTTTATTCACACTTCAGAGTTTCACACAAACAAATGTGCGCCAATAGAAATGCAAGTTTATGCCAGAGAAAATAAGCATAACACACGCAGAGGAATGAACTCATATTACCCTACTGAGTTAGTGCTATTATCATCCATTTGTATCATAAAATATTATAAAAATAGCATGTCTATGTTGATGTTCACTAAATATTTTTATATTATATTTGTAAAGTATTACATCGCACCTGCTATTTTCCTTCTGGAAGCATCTAGAATTCCTTTCTCTGTTTTTTTAACTATCATCTTCCAAAGCCAAACCTCTGGACTTTTTGCAAGTCAAGCTGCGGACAAGCTGATGTCATGTTCCTCCAAGGCCAGCCATGTATCACGAGCAGCAGACAGTATTTTTCAGCTCTCACTCAGGAAGCAGCTTGCCTCAAGGAAGGTCGCACTCCGTCGCTGCATCAGAGAATCTTTCTGCATGAGCGTCGGCTGTGTGGTGTGTCACTTCACGTTTATAGCAGCATTACTCCAGCTCTGATGTAAGTTTTATGACCCAGAAGGTTCTAATGGCTTAGACACTCTGTCAGATATCTTCAGTCCTATCAGTCAGGCCACTTTTTGACAGAATACAGCAAAGCCTGAGTGCAGCAAGACTGAAGGGTCTCTGCTGTTGTTTTGCTGTGGTTTGTCTCCGAAGGGTGGAGCCCTCCAGCTGCTTTAGTTAAGGATTCGCTGGAGCGGCGTGCACAGAGCACTCCGTGACCTTCTTCGGGAAGTCACTTCTCAAAGTTAAGGCACATCTAAAAGCAGTGCATCACAGCAGCTACGGTTTGAGATAATGCTAAATGACAAGCGTGCATCCTTTCTGCCACATCACTTCACAAGTCAGCTGTTGGAGAAACGGGAATCACTTCTGGTGCTGGCCCAGTGCTACAGAAGCGCTGCCTTCCCAGTCCCCCCGCCAGAGGGAGGGAGAAAATAAACCCATTTGTACCTACAGACTCAGGCAGCCTCTCCCACTGCACCAGTGCCATAATCGGTACACAGGCAGATGTCAAGGCGGATGCCATACAGAACTGGAAAGAAAGCTCACCCTACAGTTCATAGCAAGCACCTGATCAAAAGAATATTAAGAATATTAGACTGTTACAAAAGCTTTTTCGTGTGTCTTTTACCTCATATTTATGTTTCTGTATTTTTATCATTGGGTATCAATTCCTCACCACACAAATTATTGATAGGCTTTTATGTCTCTGAGAGTCAGGGGATATTTAGGTCTAGCACAGGACACCACATTTCTGTGTGCACACCAGCACCACAGAGGGAAGTGAGCTCTTTGTCTGTAACACAACAGAGGAAAATACAGACTTCATCATTTAGGGGGAAACTATCTACTGGGGAACACTCCAGACACCTGCAAGATGAAGAAGGGTTGGAAGCCCTTCAAGCACACAAGCAGAGAACAGGCACAAAGCCTTCCTTTCTGGGTGAACTTTTGATGGATTTTCAAGTCTATGTGACCAACTCACCCTGAAGAGCCTGCTAGGGGATGTTAAATAAAATTAATAGTATGTGGTGGAGCTTTTGTCACAGGCTGAAAAACCTCAAATGGTACTGATGATCTACTAAACATTAGAGAACAGAGAGCAAAGACCATATTTCTGGGTAAAAGATTTTATTTTACAGATACTGAATGCATGAGCACTTGCCCTTAGATCTGATTTTAAATAAAATTTATGGCTAGAAGAGACAGACACCAAGCAAAAAGCTGTGAATCCTATACTGATGCAACAAATAATTCCATAAAGTAAGATATTCTTCATGTGGAGCACGTTTTCCTTACTCTGTGCAAGTGATCAGCCATTTTAAACAGAGCCCAAATAAAAAAATGGCCTGGCTGCACACAAACATGCTTTTGAAACAAGAAAAGAACATATGCTTATTTACAGGAGAAGCAGTGACCAGAAGTTATAAAAATGCTGGGAGGGCCATCTCACTAGTTAACACAAAAGTATTTGATTCACGTGTAGCAATTAAAATTCTGTAAACACTCATGAATCCAGTATATTTAAATATAGTTATATTGAAACAATAGAAGTTCCCCCCAAAAAAACCTTAAACCTCTTTCATCATTGACTGGATGATCAAAAACTTCAGGTGGTTCAAGTTAATTTCTCCTCTTAGAGAAACATTACTATTACAGAATCACATTTAATAAACTGTGTTTATGACAGATGCTTTTCTCTCTATTAGGAACACACATCTCATACAAACTTTTAAATGAAAATGTAGTTATATAGAAGCATTTTTGAAAAATGCAGTTCCGACTACTCTGTTCACTCTTCTCCCCTTTCCTTCAAATATTCCTATCCTTCTTGAGCTATTTTCTTTCACTTCACGAACAAGTAGCAGCAGACTCAAAATATCTTTTGCCTGATACTGCTCCGCTGATTCATTTCCGTTCATATTCATATTTAATCAAGATTCTGCCATTTGCAGTATCAGTATTAAACACTGCCCTTTTCCTTTCTGAGCACAATTATGGATGATTAATAAGACTTGCAGTTCATTCCAGACTTGTATTACAAGCTATTTTTCCAGTGGTCTGTTTTGTACATTCAGCGTTATGCAAGGCTGGTGTGGTACAAAACATTTTTGGTATTCCAACTTTGCTACTCCTTAAATGTCATCAATTATTGGAAAATATGGCATTGATGAAAAAATATTTTCGAAATGAGAGAAAGGATATAAAATGGAATCCAAGGAGCTGGTGCTAAGGACTTCTTTTTAAAAATCATAAATTTAGCCATACAGCCTGCTATATCTGGAAGGACAAACATCATCTGGAGGGTGCACAGTTGGCATACTCAGTGTTAGTTTCTGATGGCACTTAAAAAAAAAAAAAAAACAAACAAAACCAAAAGCTTGACAAATCCACACGAGGCTCAGCCTCATCTTCCCACTTCTCGATCAAAGACAGCAGCTGTGGGAATATTACAGAAATATTACAGCTCAGAGCACTGTATGCTTCTTGTGTAAAATTTTAGTTGTGGCAGAGTTACTCGCAATATTTGAAGCTATTCTGTGTTTTCAAAGCATTTATACATTTAATACCTTGTGTGTGAGGTAAGAAGGTAGCAAAGTAGTACTTCTGCAATAATTGAGGCCCCTTCCTTTATAGAAGTCAAGTTTGCTCAACTTAACTGAACTATGAAGTGTGGTGCACCTTCAGCAGCCTCAAAGCAGGACTGGCGATATGAATATGCATCGTTAGAGCATTTGAAAAGACATCAGAAATGGGCTGGCTTTAACCATTCCTTATAAATTCAGTAATAAGCAGAGAGTGAGGAAAAAATTTAATCTTCTGAAGTGCATGCAGACCAGGACACAGAAGGGTCTCTTACCAGGAGGTGACTGAAAAATGGCAATAGAAATTTCACTCTGAAGCAGGGGTGGAAGATATGCGCCCCAAGAAGAGGAAACACTGGCAAGATGTCCCACCCAACACAGCTCAAGCCTCTGACAGTCACGTCGTCTTTTACCATGTGTAACAGCTAAAATGTTAATGACTTACTGGCACAAGATAAAGGTATTTCCCTCAAAAGAGTGTGAACTGGGAGGATGAGGCATTATATGTTGCAGGCATGAAGAAGTGGGAGAGGAATAAAAAATGCTGCTCTTCCGTAAAGGCTTCCAGGCACTCAAACTTCCCTTGAGAAACCTGTCAAGCATTCAGGACAAAGCTGTGCTTATCAAATATCACCTCTCATTTCTTTTACAAGCTCTGTTACTAGTTACACTCTTCAGAAGTGTCAGAGCACTGTTCTCTGGCTGTTACATTTAAGGAGAAAGGATGAGGTAGGGATTATGCAGGCACAGCATGATTCACTCAGACACTGTCATATTCTACTTAACAGCTACCACTGTGTAAATAATCTCTAACACTTCGGAAGAAAAACACATACACACACTCATCCAAATTTTTTTTTTTCCTATAAAAAGACTTTTCAAGTTTGGTAACTAAAGTAATTATTAATGCCAAGAAAGGTAGTTCAGATCCTTACAGAACTGTTTGATAGAACACTTCTGAAAATGAAGAAATGAAAATAACAATCATTTGCGTAAAATAAATACTTCCTTTCTGGCTGATAGGATTACCTCCCTAAGGCGTCTGAATCACTCCGGAGCGACACTTAGCTCCATTTTCTAACAATCAAAGAGCCTTTCTGCAGGAATTTGCTAAACTGCTCAACATCTGCTAACATCTCCTGAACATCATCTAAACGGCTGCTAAACTTTACGACTCCTCCACTCCCACGGTCGTTTCTACGCCCGGTCACAGCTCTGCCAATCTGCTCCAACAGATTGTTCTGCTATTAAATGAAACGTTGTGTAAAATAATGAAAGGGCTTCAGACACCAGTTCCAGGGACTGGGACTAGGCTGGTGTGGGTGTGCACCCTCATTTCCCATAAAAAACACAGGAAGGAGCAAGCTGGCATTTACTGAACAGTTTCTGGCTCTGCACTGCTGGACTGTCCTGATTTTGGGGTAATTTGCTGGGTATGGCATCGAGGGTGCCTGTGGTTGCAGTTTTTAAGCTCTCCTGTTGGTGTTTGGTACTTAGGAATGAAAGAGAGGTGAGAAAAGAGCATCAGAGAAGCAAAATCTGTGCAGCTGTCAGCAAATTTCGAGTGTGAGATACCTAGATGCAATCCAAATTAAGACTTTCATCATACTTTTTCTCTTATGCAGCATTAATCACGTGTATTTATTTACAGGATTTCTTTAGAATGTCTCCATTTATTTTGAAATGTAGATATGAAAAAGAAAGTTTGAATTATGTTTCAGGTTTTCTTTAAGAATCCCTTTTTAATAATCGTTTTCTTAAAAGAACTACATCCAATGCTCCAGATCAAATCCACTACCTCCAAAACACAAGAATATTCAGTGTAAGTCCAGTACCACTGACAAAAGAGAAGATTGGCATATTATGAGCAAAGACAGGTCCAGTCACCATATATCTCATGAACTCTTAAAGCTGTTTGGAAAATCTGCCGTGAAGTAACTTGGCAAGCACTGGCTGTGCAATAGAATAAACTGTGGGACAATTTAAGTTTAGTATGGAGTACTAGTACAACAACAAAAATGTATTTCAAGGGTGATTAATTCACAGATTCTAGCAGATTCTCCATTCTAGCTCTTAGCTAAGTAGAAACTTTACAAGTTAAGAGTATACAGGAGGTAAGGCACTGCAAAAGTGTAAAATTTCAGCATTTCTACTGTTATGTTTCATCCCTTAACAAGAGCACAAGGAATTCTCTAAATGATACAACATTTTGACTGAAGTTCAGATATCTTAAAGGTGTTACTCTGAAACTGGTCTAACTTTAGGCTCCTTTGCAGCCTAATTTAGGGCTCCAAGTAACATCAGTTTTTATGTATTCTTTTTATTCTCTCTGCACAAACCTCGGGAGGAGGGGAGGTGTGAAGGGGGGAAGCTTCTACTTGGGATTCTGACACACAATAACCAAGAGTATAAACAGGTGAGAGACCAGAGTGACCACCACTGCTTTCATGTGGATGTTTCAGTTCCTGAGAGCAGAACTCTTAAGTAATATCTGCCTCAACATCTGAGCCAAAAATACAATCAGCTTATCTTCCCTTCCTGCCATCATAATTCAAGTATATTCAAGTAAAAGTGAGGAGTCCCCCAGTGATTTGACAGTGGAATCAAACTCCTGGAAGATTACAAATCTTTCTAAAACCTCATGACCCAGTCAAAAAGTCTTTCTATAAACAAGATACTTGAACTTGTGGATATTAATTGACGTAGACTATCAAATTCAAATGCATTAGCTGCTTCTAAAAGCATCCTCTGTGCATCTACTGCAAAATCAGTAATTGCTGGTGTGTCCATAAGGTCTGCAGCATTAGCTGTACCAGGGGATTTCTAGCAAAACTAGAAAGAAAGTTTCTTAGCCTAGCTAGATTTTATTGAAGAGTTATAAAAGCTGACCTTTACTCTTTGGAAGTTGGATACAATTAAAAAATAAAAGTTTTGCATTCAAACCAAGTAGATATATTCAACTGTAACAGTATCCATCCTTCTTTCACTGCTATTTCTGGGCAAGTCACAGAAGTAAAGCTGAGAGACATTAATTTTACAAGAATGTAAGAAGTCAAGCCTGCTGTCTCGCTCAGGTTCAGAGACTTTCAGTAGCTCCTTCAAGCATGTGCACAGAACAAATGGCAGTTTCATGAACTACAAACCCTGCTTACTGATTTTGGTCTTTTTAAATTCTGAAGTGCTCACAGAGTGCTGGTTATATAAAGAGAACAAACGAAAATAATGTCTTCGACTTTTAGCTAGGACTCCATAACCTAAAGAGAGAGAGAGAATACTTCTCTGACCCTAAATTCACTGACCTCACAGTAGATGTCATGTCAAAGAATTTAAATTTTTTTCCTTTTCAATTCTTCTCCTACCGATGCTTAAATTTGAGGCAGCCTGCTTATTCAGAGCCTATCTTCTCCTTTAGTATAAGCTGTACTTTCACAGTGCCCAGGTGTGCCAACCTCAGGCCAAAATTTGCCCCTCTGCAAAAGGGCACACCTGGCCCCTGAGCTCTCCCACTTAAAAAATAATAGGAAAAAAAAAAGTGTGTGCAAACTGGGCTGGATGCCGAGTTCGAAAGAGAGACATGAAGGAGGATAAAGAGGAAGACTTTAGGTACCTCTGGAGAGCTGCTTCCAGCTGTGGGGGACAACAAAAAGAAAATTCTTCAGGGATTGGGTTGAAAATGTAACTGGACATGGGACAGCAAAGCCACCCTTCCTCCAAGGCCCAGGTGGAGAGCAGACAGGCTCTGAAAGGTCTTTCACAGGGGTTTTTGGGGTTTGCTTTTAAGATACACAAGACAAAACAACACTGAAGTGACATGGCCAAAGCTGTGCTACAGGCCTTGGCTTTGCAGCACCATGGTGTCTCTGAGCAGAGAAAACACCCTCATTTATCCCCAAAATTGAGCAGTAAATGGGTTGCAGAGACTTTGGAAGAGAGGGTCACTCGCCTCTAGGGACAGGAGTGACTGAACCACAGACATTTTGTGCCAAGAGACTGAGACTTGGACAATGTGAGGATAAGAAGAGCCCAAGATAAAGATGTTGACCAGAATGAAGAGAAGAGTAATGATAAACACACGAAGGGATGAAAAAATAAAATAGTGGTTAAGTGCTGGTGCAGAACTACTAATGCCAGGTTTAATATGCTGAGAAATGTCATAAAAAAGATTTTTTAATTTGATGCAGAAAGGCAGAAGGGAGATTTAGCAAACACCCTTCCTGTCCTTCCCTGTTGACAGGAGCACTGAATTTGTACAGGTACCTTACAGAAAACAGACTAAGTTCGGCAAAGGCATGAAAACATCATCTTTATGATAGGAACTGGCAAGATTTACTTGCTTTTTTAAATTATTATGTAGCTACAGGAAGAGAATTTAACATAAATAGTTCCTATGAAATAATTAGGTATAAAAAAAAGAATTTAACTGAAAAAATTACACACAACTCTTAGCATCACAAGGGACTTGTGCAGCACCTTTCTCACTGCTGTAATGTAATAAGATTTTAAAACTTGCTCCCAAGAAGGAATACTGTTATTCTTAGGCAACATAAAAAATAAACAGGAGATAGAATAAAAACTATGCTCTCTCCTGCTGTAGTCTAAGTCTGAAATAGAACTTTGAAACTGAAACAAAGTGGTGAATAATCAATGCAATCCTAATGGCAATTTTTCTGCATCTAGGGCAGCAGGTTTGTACTAAAGTGTTCACTGAAGCATCCTTCTAACAAGATTTTGATAAAAAAAATGTTCTAATTTTGTACCCTACCTCAAAGAATACACTTGAGAATGAATTAATGGTTTTCAGAGCATTAAGGTTTCAGATGTACATTTTTGACTTTTTGAAAGGGAACTCAATTTCGAGGCACAGGGTTTGATGTTCTAAAGTATTTTCTCCATTATTTTCTGTCATCCGGAAATTCAGAAACTGGGAAAGTACAGCAAATCCAGAATCTGCATTATTTTATATATAATTTCTTAGTTTCCTCATTAGGAAGACACCCTAACAAAATTACTGACATCATTTCTACATTTTGTGAAACTAACATTGATGTGCGTTATTAATGAGCATTCTCTAATTTTTGCTCCCACATGCCCACTCATGGTATAATTCTTTCCTGCTTTAAATGAGACACACTGTATCTCCTGGAATCACCTTCTAGTTCATTCCTACAGGGAATAAAATGTGGAACTGGACACTTCAAAAAACCTCTAAATTACTATGTAAGCTACTTCTCTGCTCCTATTTTTTTTTTTTGAGCCACTCAGAGCCATTATGAATTAAAGTAATTTGGAGGTTTTACATCAAAGTAATTTTGAGGTGAAAACACTTGAATGGAGCCAAGAAGAGGAATATGGCAATCTGATTGTGTTTGGATGCTGCACAGCAAAGGGGATACAATTTGGAGCTTTACCTATGAAAACCCTGTCCTCTTTTGCATAATGCAGTGGGAAATCAAGTGACACGAACAGCTCATTCACATGTTGTGAAACAGCAAGAGGAAATCAGGATGTCTTGTTTTCCTTTTTTTTCCTCTCCAAGCTAAAAAATTCCTTTCCTTTAGATATCAAACTGTTTTCTATTTAGCAAGAGAAGCAGCATTTTATCTTCACAATATTTTTACATGGATAGATTGCAACCATTCAATGAATTACAGATTTGACACGTGCAGCTGTAGGTTATGCTCAGGATACATCAGAAAAATGAGAAATCCTCTTTTTTTAAATTTTGTCACAGTTCTGAAAATTCATTCCCATCTATCCGACAAGAAAGCCGAAGAGGGATTTTTTTAACAGGACATGTAGTCATGGGACAAGGGGGAATGGCTTTAAACTGAAAGAGGGCAGGGATAGGTGGGATATTGGGAAGAAATTCTTCCCTGTGAGGGTGGTGAGGCCCTGGCACAGAGAAGCTGTGGCTGCCCCATCCCTGGAAGTGTTTAAGGCCAAGGCTGGCCAGGGCCTGGAGCAACCTGGGATTAGTGGAAGGTGTCCCTGCCCATGGAAGGGAGTGGAACTGGATGATCTTTGAAGTCCCTTCCAAGCCATACCATTCCATGATTCTATGAAGTACAGCAATATTATACCAATGCTACAGAAATAAATGCTCCCTTGTGGGCATTACAACGAAATAAAGTATTTTAGTGGAATAAGTTCGCAAAAATCAAGTAAGTAATAAGCAACATTGTCAAAAGCATCCTTCCCTTGCTTTAAAGGGAGCAGTGTTAACAGTCAGAAGAAAATCAAATCAGTAAAATTAATGATAAAAATACATCACTGCACGTGTCATAAAATTTGAGATTAATAAAACCTCTGGAATACATCTGATAAAATCCCACTGATGTAAAATTTTTGATTCCAGTACAATAAAAATACTTCAAGCCTGGGACAGAGACAATGACTACCCCATAAAGTATAAATCTTTTAAATTGCTCTCTGGTTGTATTAAGTATTTCTTCCCGAGAAGAACAGAGCAATGCCTGTATGAGGTGTACACACAAAAGTGCCTGCTCATATAGGTGTATAAATATAGACAATTAGACATATATGGACACACATTTAAATACATACTGGTGTTCTTAATTAGATTAATTGCACCCACACTTAGAAAGTCCATATTGAAAATAAGGAATGAAGTCATCATAAGTAAATGAGGACTGATGAAAAAGCTTTGGCACATCATTATCTACTACACTTTGCATGTTCTTAGCACAGTAATGATCACACTTCTCTCAGCAATTCCTGAAAGTTCATGAATCAAGATGATTCTGGAGCCACAAATACACAATGCCTTGGGTGTCACAAATTCTTTCCTGTAGGACACACGTGGAAGAGGAAATCCTGAGTACAAAATGAACGTTTTCTGGCAGCAGGGAGGTAGTTCCTCCCTCTTGGGGATGAGGACAAGACACTGCAAATACAAAGTTTTTCTAATGTCCTTTATATTTTTTTAGGCATTATCATGACTCTAAATAGTCTCTAAGCAGTTCTGATGGTTTTAATACCATTACTTTTGCATTTCTCCCTTAAATTACTAGTCTATACTTTTAGCCTTCATTTTAATACAGTTTTTAGGGTATGTTTCCTAATTACTTTTTAACAACTAATTAATTTACATAAGAATGCTAAAAAACTCAGAGAGGAATAAAAAACCTGTGAAATAATTTAGAAGCATCATCAGTACTCACAAGCAGTAACCACAGTACAATAACTCAGTAAGGGGGGTTCACAGCTGCTCTCTGTCATCAGTAGGATGCTAAACCACTTAAGCATATTAATAAATACAGCACTTCATTTATAATCATCTAATTGGTCTGTATAATTCAGCTATTTTGGAGTAGGAGTAAGGGCAGAAACCAGGCCAACAGATCTTCATTCCCGAGCTTCAGTATCCCTTTTTGCTGCTAAAAACATGAGTCAAAGCCAGTCAACCTCAGCCAAACCTTGCATTTTATGTTTTTTCATATAATACTGGCAGTTTAGGAACAAAAGCCATGTCAGCTGATAAAATTTTAACAAGTAAAGCTCTTTAATGATTGAAACCCAGTACAATGTACGTGACTGGTTCAGCAGTTAAAGAGTTAGGAAGGCAGGTGGATAAGGGAAGGTCATCAGCAAAATTATATAAATCTATCTTCTCAGCTCTGTATAAAAGAGAGCTAAAACAGAACCAAAAGAGCACAGCATATCTGAAATCTGAGTGGATCAGTTAGCACAAGTTTTATTTATAGTTTCCCCTATTTTAATCCTCAACATCTCTCATTTAGCCTAATGGAATACAGATGGCAATGCTGGAAAGTGTAACAGAAGTGAAAACCAAAACATTTTCAAGGTGGTCATTAGCAGTTAACTCAATTGCACTTTCTTGTTCTTCATGGTAAAGAATTTGCCTCCTTCTTCTAGAATAAGGTGAAAATTTACAATATTGTCACTGCAGGATCTGACAAATACAATTAGGATTAAATTATTCTCACTCCAGTGACAGCCCAGCAGAAAGAACTGTGTGTATCTGGGTCACTACAAATTGGTTAAAATCAATTAGAATTGATAAGCGATAATATAATTTCCAAAGCTAGCAAAGAAGAAAACTGCAGTTAAGTACAAGATTCCAATATAAAGAATATTCTGTCAAGCCCCTCTGATCCTAGGAATTCAAATCACTAAGTACCTCATTAGTTTACTCTTTGACTTCACTATATTGACTTTTAGATGTCAAATTATGTACTGGTCAGGATGTTCCACACGATGCTTTAATTAATGCATCTACAGATGACTATTTTTCAAAAGTGTTACTCAAATTAAGGTTCAAATTAGTTATAGATTTTGTGCTCAGCTTGAAATATTAGGACCATTCCAGCTGGTACTTTGCAGCAAGCTCTGTTCATCAGATGTTTGATGGTTTTACAAGAAACCCCTAAATGCACTTCTAACATCTTATTCTGTACTGGGGCGAGTTCTGAGTCAGGTCATCACACAGAAAACATGGAAATACTGTGCCTCCAGCTGTGCAGAAGTTGGAGGAGAACGAGTCACATCACACTGACAATGACATCTACAACCCCAGAGTCCCTTTCCTTTCCGCTGTATTCCCTTTTCCTCATGATCCCCTAATCAGCTTCAGGTGATTTCCCCCATAAAATATTTCAAAATGGCAACACTCCAACATTCTTAGGCTTGGGGCTGGCTATATCTGTGTAGCTCCCCTTCTTCACTTCACACTCAGTGCATAAAGATGACCTTTGGTCAAGGTAATCTCAGTGTTTCTGCAGGGCTTTAAGTACAAGGTATGTGGGATGCAGTTCTGCAGAAAGTGTCACTTAAAGCTTCACAGTATTAAAGGATTTGATGATGTGAGACATTTTGAGAGCAAACATCTTCAGTCAAGATCTGAGTGGACAGGTTTTCTGGGGACACTGAGGGTCCTTTAAATTATTTAGTTCATGACACTTAAGGACATTTCTGCTTTGATTTCTGTTTTGCTTTGCATCTCAAGTGGTTGTTTACAAGAGAACAATGTGAAAAAACTTAACAAGATAAGTAAATAAGTTTATAGGTTTATATAAACTCCAAAAATCTTTCTATATTGTGCAGATTCATGGTTACTGAGACCGCAGTCAAACCACTTGAGATACTTCAAGCATAAAGGCAAGATGAACCCTACTCTTATTTTTCATGCATGGAAGCAAATGCCCAGGACACTGCTTTGGAAGCTTCCATATTTATAGTCATGTTCGAGACTGCATGGATGGACCTGAGAAGAAGGCAAGTACCAAAGCAAGACTCTGGCAGACTCAGTTAAAACTTTTCCAGGCTACAGTGAAGGAACACAAAGTGGAGCAGCAGCTGTGCCTTCCTTTGGGGATACTGAAAATGCTTCCTTTGGATGATGCACTGGATTAACTTTGATAGTCGGTGCAAAAAATGGAAGCGGTTTCAGCAGCTTGGTGCCAGTATTTATATGCTCCAAGTCGTTTGAATTGGTATCAATAACAGCAGTAGTTTGAGTAACCTCAGGAGGAGCAATGATTGCAGTTTAACAAATATTGTCCTAAACCCAAGGGAAGGCTGTGTGTGATCTGCTCTCTCCTTCACACTTGACTGGCAACAAGTAATTCTGGTGAAGGTTGCACTTAAAATCAAAGCTTTTCAAATCAAGCAGCCTTATTCCATTTCCATGAAAATCATCAGGAATGTCTCTATGTAATGATTTAAAATGGAGGGTGCTGAGATACCCGATGATTAGTGACAGTACAAAATACTAAGACAGATACCTCTATAGCTTAGAGTTATTTATGTATGGCGTCAGTCATCGCCCTCCTCACACACTCATATTTTAAAACCCCCAAAACTTAAGATTTCTTGCTATAAAATAAATGCTGAATAAAATAAAAAAAATAGACTAAAATAGTCTACAGTCAATAGCCTCACTTACAGCTAGAGGTAAATAATGCCCTACAAACCCTTACGTGGTTCGCCACTGTTCCCTCAAGGGATTGAGTTCCTGTACTTACAGCCCGTCCTGAGAAAAACAAAGGACAGCACACAGAAATCTTCTGTTAAAAGGGACTCCGCGTGTGCCTTGTTAGGTGCCAGAATCATCACTGGTGATGTGAGAGCAAAGGCTTCACTCACTTCATTTCAGCAGGACACAGACTACACACCCATAAAACATCACAGCAGGGTTACCCAGCCTCAGAATACAGGGGATGAATGTCACTGCAGCACAGATCGTTGCTGCACACAGGCAAGATGAAAAATTAATGCCTTAGGTCAAAAAAGGAAACTCTACCACAGAATGGAGCATTCCAGGAACAGCTCTCATACTGAGATTTAAATTCATCAAATAACAAGACATTTTTGGAGATGCAGATAGAAGCAGATGACAAACCAAATTAAGATCCCTGAAAATGTGCAGCTTATTCCTGGAAAAACACATAATCTCAAATAAAGGCCAAGTGTTATACAGCAAAACTAAAATAGGAAAATATTTTCTTGCAGTTATGTCTTTATTTTGAAATAATATTCATCTTTCTCTCTATCCAAATCACATTTGTGTGGAACAACAGCTCTACCTCAGCCTGCAGAAGAGATTTTTGAAGGAAGTTAATCCTGCTAGGTAAAGAATTCTAATAAAAAATAATAAATACATATGTTAAATGCAGTATTCTATACTGCAATAACTTCTAGTAGAATAACTGAAAATATTTCCTTTTTACCTTTATTCAAAGCATTATGAAAGCAAAAGGAAGTTTTATCTGCACAAAAAGTGACAAGTTCAGTTGAAAAATAACTGGCACTACAACAATGCTTAAATAGCCTCTAAAGTTTACTAGACATTTGTCAAAATGAACAGTCTGGGCTTAAGACAAAATGACAATGCTGGAGTTATTTGGAAAGCACTGGAGACTATAAGCATATGTTCTGAGAGCATTAAACAGTAAGAATGCTTTGGCAGAGGTTTCACAAATATTTGAAAAATATAATTATGCAAAAAAAGCCCCCAAAAACACAAGCCTCAGACTCAAAACCATGTCAGTTCTTACTCGATCAATCTAAATCACCCAGTATCCCATGTGAAACGGAACCCAATCTCTTTATCTAATTGCTATGATAATTATCCTCAGATACTGGAAGAACAAGAACAGCCCATCTGTGAAGGAATTCAGTGCTGCATCACACAAAATAATCCCCGAAAAAATAAAGAATAGCTTCAGTGTGCTGGAGAGAGTAAACATGTGTTTATCTAGGGAAATGTACTTTTAATCTACTTTAAGAGGTTCAAAACACCCCCAAATAGGTGTCTAAACAAGGGAAAATACTAAATACTGAAATAAATAACAATAAAAGTAAATTTAATAAAATTAAATAACGAATTAATGTTAACACTATTCATTAATATTAATAAATAAATTATTAAAATCAAGAAATTTAAATAATCAAATAATTAAATATTAATTGAATGAATATTGTCATGGGTTTCTACCATATGTTGTAAAATAAATAGTAAGGTAAAGGAGTACAAACTAGCAAAGCATAAAAATTCATCTTTCTTTGGAGTCATATTCAAACAAATTAAAATCTACTATTTCAATTATACACAACGAGTATAAGGTTGGAAGTCCCAGTTTCTGGAAACTCCTGCTCTAACATTAAATATTCAATATATTCATAGCTCTCTATTTGCTACTTAATTCTGCTAATTTTCTACTAATGATTAAGAATCAACAGTCACCATTTTTTGGATGGTGCAAGGAAGCATCTATCAATAATGGCCTGGTGTGTTTAAGTGTTTCTTTCCAGATGGACTTTGATCAACCTAATTCAAGTAAAGCTTTATAAAATATTATTCTTAGCCACTTGTGCAGTAGATTAAATGACCAGACTCCTATCAGAATGCTGCTTTCTCCTCCACTGAGACAGATGTTGCCTGTGTATTTTTATTACATCCCCAAGACATTCAAGTTCGTTTATTAAGACTGAATTACTGTAACTCCCTCTCTCTTGCCTTGCCAACACATTTTTCTATGCTCATTCCTGTTCAGAATATTAATGCAAAGATCACCTCTGCATATTTTTGCATCCCATCTTTTTCTCCTTTTTCCTTCTTTATACTGTTAAATACAAGCACCTCATCATCTTCCTGAGAGCTGCTTGTGGTCTACCCAAGCTCACTTCCCTCAGCATTCTACCAGCTCCACTCTCTCTAGCTGGCTTCAAACACCAACCCTCATTACCACCTTTCCAGTTGGGCATTTTTATGCTTTCCTGCTTCATAAATACCTGAAGAATAATTTCATTATTCCTACTGAGGAGCTCCCTCATCTTCCATCAAGCCTGCACAAATGATTTAAAAAAGCCAATTCTCAGCTAAGTCTGTAGACACTCCACTGTCCAATGACAACTCATTGACTCTGCAATCACTTGTGGGAGCTAAAGTGGGCTGTAAGTGCATTTCTGGGGAAGTTCTTGTGGCAGCTTTTCAACAGCACTTAGATATACAGGTTTCTGTTCTACCACTTAAAGCATTTGGCTAATAGAAGTAACACAGTGACAAAATACGGCAAGGGTATTACTTTATAATCTATTTCCTTGATATTGATATACTCTAAAGAATATCACTGTTTGTTTTTCTTTTTCCTGACAAACACAAAGCATCTGGCTTCTCACTTTTGTTGTGATTACTCCACCATGCTAACACAAGCCATCATTCCTCCAGCAGTGATCAGTTTGTACGATCTGAGCATCTTCTCAAAGAAACCTCCTGCTAAATACGAATTTTTCAATCCTTTTCCCCCTTCAGCTGCTGGCTGAATCAATACTGTAATAGATGTACTCTTATTAAAAAAAAAACTTTTCACTCTTGACACTGCAATTGGCCAAACAAATGCAGGCAGCTTAAGGCAGCTTAGGTTCCTTCTTGTCTAGCCCAGTTCCACAACACTGCTGACCTTGTAAAGCTCAAGATTCCTGCAGCTATTTTATGATCTTCCCTCATTAACCTCCAGACTGTCAATTTATGTTAAGATAAGTTCAGCCACAATGGATAAGATCAATTTGAACTGTTTCACTGTCTGAATAATCCAGGCAGATCTTTTTTACTTACTGCTACAATACCATTTCAGTGTCTTCAGAGGGGCTAAGACTGCTAAAGACTTTTTAATGTAAAACATGAAACTCCTTTAATTAAGATTCCAGTCTTGGCAGAGACTCTCTGGGCTACCCTGCTGATATATAGATGGATGTACAGAAATATTTGTGAAAAACCTTACTTTACAACTTTAAAGTAGTAACACTGACTGCATTTTAATCCAATCCATGTGAAATTGAGAAGAAAAAATAGATTTTGACTTTTTCCATTACCAACAATTTGATAAAATTCCCTCAAAGTTTAGCAAATGTACAAACAACCACTCATTCTTCTGCCTCAGCGCAGCATTTTAAATTTACCAATCATATTGGAAGCTATTTATGTGCCATTAAATTGTATCAGAATTTGTTATGTTTTTCACAGCTCTGAAGTTGTTCAGACAATGTGTCTCTGTTTGCATAATGTTTCTTGGCTCTGCTGCCACCTGCAGCTAAACACAGAATGAAGACCCGGTAAAGACATTTTTGTCCTAATTTGCATAATTCATTTCAAGTCCCTCTTCATTACCTGAATGTACTCAAAGTTTATGAGAAAGTAATAGCAAAGGGTGATTTCCAAACTAATCCAGACCTTCCAAAATGTTAAAATGCTTTAGTAAGAAAAAAACCAGAAAAATAATGTATTGGGAGAGCGATACACTCATTTATATTTCATTAGACCAAAAAAAGACTTTAAATCATGTGAAACTGAAACATTTGTGCCTATATATTTAGACTTCTCAAAGCATCATTTCCCCTTTCAAATTTCTAAATACTAATAAACAAAATGGGAAAGAGTTTTATTGTGTGCTTAAGTTTCTTTTAAAGTAGAAAACAACAAAAAAACCCCTCAATATTTTCTTTCTTTCTTGGGCTTTTTGCATGTGGTGGTTTTTGTTCTCTTTTTTATGTTAACAAACATTAATGTGCCATCGCTATCTTTGAATATGCAGTTCAAAATTAAAAATAAACACTTAGCTAGATGACTTCTTCAAATATTGCTAATTAGAACAGATGGGAACTACAACAATCACCTAATCCAACAGCCAGATATGTACTTTAGAGAAATACCAATTATACGTGTATGTCTTTCTAACCATGAAGTCACAGGTAAAATCTTTGTAATGATAGAGGGTTTTATATCTTAAGTCCGATCGGAACAAAAATTAAGACCGCTACAAATTAAAAGCAAATGGTCCAAGCATTAGGGTGGTTTTCACTGGCATCAATTAGAAAGTAAGATTTGTTTCCGCTTTCTCAAAGACCATCATTTGAAGCTTTCAAAGTGGAAAGCAACGAGCTTAAGCGAAAGAAAAGCAACATAGCAAGTTACCACTGAAAGGGACAACAGCCTTGAAGAGCTTGCCAAGACTTCTGTCTCTTTTATGAAAAGTCTTGTTGGTCATGATAAAAAAACTCAGGGTCTTGTCAAATTCTCTTGTTTTTTTAGCTCAGCTTGAATAATAACACAGTTTTTCAAGCGGCCTTGTAAGAACCGGATGCCACTTTACATCACTGTCCTAATTTACTAAGCAATTTATATGAAGCTATCTTCATATTGGGTCACTTGTGTCCCCTTCAAGCAATGCAAAGGACAAATTTCAAGTTATGGTATCTAAGACCAAAAAGTCCAGTTATGAAACACGTTTCTTTCCTTAGGAAATACAGGCATCTGCTTTTCCAGCAACGATCCCCTTTATAAACCCCTCTGTTTCAGACTCCTACCATGAAGAGGCCCATCAGAAGAAAGCTCTACAAACCAAAGCCTGGGAAAAGAAATGCCAAAAATCGAACATACTCTTCTAATAATTTCTGATCTGCTGTTGATGGGGAATGAGAAGTCTAAGTAAAATGTCGAAGGAAACTAGTAAAATGTTCTAAGATATTCTCCTTGTGTGCATTCTGTCATATTAGAGACTTATTTTTGGCATATTTGTCCTAGCACTTAAAATAAAGTTTGCTGTACTGCATCCCCACATGACAGAAAATAATTTAGTTCAGTAGCTACACCTGTTCACTGACTGAGCCCATGCAGTTGCACAGTGGTTCTTGCCAGATTAATTTATCCTGTGAAATTTTTACTGAGGGGAAAAGGAAAAGCTCCAGGTTCATTTAGAGGTCTTTCACAGCAGCTTTTTGTTTTATTTTTTTTGGTAGACTGGACACAAGAGTTGATTGATGACATTTAGTTGAATATTTTTCTTCTACACTAACCTCTGTCAAAAAGACGACTTCTAAGGACAACGGAGAGTGAGGCCTTCGGCTGCATCCAGCATTCTGAACTGCCAAGCAAATGCCTTAGAAGTTTATAGCTTTAAAATACTGCTCAAAGAACCCAGTTGAGGTTGTGACCCTACTGGGCTCGGTAACGTACAAGTTTAAGCGAAAATATGAGATCCACACTCCAAAGAGTTTGTGAACTCATCCTCTCCACCAAAGATAATAAAACTCTTCGGCAGCAAATCCAGATTTGGTTTCAAGCTACAATAAAAAGAAACTTCAGATGATCTTCTCTTTGGTCTCACACAATGAACTCCTGTCAAGTGATGAACAGCAGAGCTTCAGAAATAATGAAAAGGGAAAAGAGACCAGAAAACTCAGCACTGAGTCTGGATTTTTCATCCTGAAAATTCTGCTATGCAAGCTGAAGGTGGAGATCTGTTGCTTCAGTGGAAACACACGCTGGGATGGGAGAGAGCAGAGTCCCAGTAGTGTTATCCCTGCTGAGCCTGTGGAGACCATCCCAGAAGGGGTTAAATAAGTAGAGGAACTGTTGTTCCCTTGGGATCCTTGTGTAGCTGCTGCTCACACCAGCGACACCCTGCTAGCACCAGCCTTGCTTGGGCTGAGCAGAGATGTGAGCTGGATGCTCACCTAAAATCCCCCTAAACAAATGAGTTCAGGTTTCAAAATTAACTTGAATGCACACAATCAGAATAATGGCACTTTGATTACTGCTGGTAACCTCTAACACAGCCCTTATCCTGGTTTCTGAACAAGTTCATTCCTTGAAATTACAAAGAAGAATTTCTATTGGGATCCAGTGCAAGAGAAGTGAGAAATGAAAGCAAAACCTGATCTCACCTCCCGTAGATACCAAGGAATTATGCCTGCTTTAGAAAACAATATTAAGAATATTTAATTTGCAAGAAGATAGAGATGTGTAGAGTTCCAGTTCTATTACCAAAGACTGAAGACGTTCTGAAATGATTTATTTTGTTCCTTTTTAAATATTAGAAAAGGCAGAGTTAAGAAATGAAGAATGAAGGTGTTCTTTTTTGTCTTAGATGTGTCACTTCTTCAAAGAGTATTGATTTTATTTTTAGGGTAGCTTCAGCCGAGAGACCTTAATAGAAAGAAACACAGTTATTGAAAACTGTATCTAGGTATCCTTCCTATTTCAAAGCAAAACGGTATAGGAATTAAAGAACAAAAAAATAAACTTCTTGCTTGCCACACTGTACTTATTTTGTGTCTCAATGGGAAGAGAATGACAGATGGAAGTATAAAGTGTGTTTACTCCTATCGGGCCTTTGATATGCAAATGCTTGTTCTGAAAGAATGAGAAATTCACTGACCAGCAGACATCCTCTCAGAAGAGGAGCATCACAACCTGAGGGAGAAGTGAGATAAACACTCCTTGGCAAATGCATTATGAACACTGACGACAGCAAGTTCTGCCACAACACTATCCCAAGGGAATTATTATGTTTCGAAATATAATGTCCTGACAATATTTAAATGTAAAGAGTGAAATATCTCAGGGATGCTGCTAGTAAATAAAATACATTCACTCATTTGTCCCTATTTTTAAGTCTCATAAATGTCAAAGTGTTTGCTGTAATTCTGCAGGGAAGCCCAAACAAGTTTTCAAATGCACTAACAACCTGTTCTCCATATATAAAAAAACAGTTTTACCCCCCTTCCCTGCTACAGCACAGTTTGGACACAGAAAGAATGCTCCAAGAAGGTCAGAGCACAGCAGTGTAGTAACATTTCAGACCAAATAAAAACTACTTAAAGAAATGTAGCAAAGGTTAAACAGTAATATTTTTAAGCTGGTGATTTTAACAAGTTATTAAACAAGATTACTAAGATGGTAAAGCTCAAAATAATACCATTGACTTCCTGTATACTCAATATATTCAAACTGCACAGTCTATTGATTTTTAAAATATTTTTAAGGATTCACTGCATTTTCCCACTGTCACTAGCACAGAAGTCTAATGAAGAAAAATACCTGAAGGTTTCTTTCAAGTTATCCCTTTTTCAAGATACCTTCCACAGCTAATTGCTCTCAGTAGAATTGAGATCATGCATTTCTCTCAGGCACAAGTCCTTTTTGAGAAAGAGAGCTACATATTATTATCTCGATAGCTTTATCGTGGACTTTTCTCAGGAATGGCAGCCATTGTAACCATCTGATTGTTCCTCAGAGTGCCGACGTTTTAAATCTCTGCTGTAGTCCTCTTGAAAAACAAAACTATAAACCCTTAAACAAAAAAATAAACCCCACGAAAGCCAACAAGAAAGCACAGTCTCAGTCCCTTCAGGAAGGGAAAACAAAGTAGCTGCAGAAAGACCCAGGAGAATTTATGTGGAAAAGTAAAAGTGCTGATGTTCTGAAAGTTAAAGCAAAAAAATAAACCCTACTTGAGAATCTTTACTATTAGTACCACTCACTTTTAAATTAACACAAGAATTTCATTGTGCCCTTATCCTTGATTTTCAGGTTAAATTGCTCTGCTGATACTATTAACACTTAGGTAAAGAGGGAGGTGTAGGTATAAAGAGCCAATCAAATACCAATTACTTAAATTGCTCCCGTAGTAGCTACACTGTAGGCTTTTTTGGATGCAGGCAACTGTAAAAATTACTGAAGACAGAGATTTAGCCAAAAATCAATAGGTTGTTTTATAGCCACTGAGCCTTCAGTTCTTTCAGGTTTACCTAATTTATTCCTAAAGCGTAGCAAAGTCCATAAATCAGAAACAAAGATAAGTTTTACAGGTTTCTCTTGAAAGAAAATCTTTTATTATACAATTCTTTTTCCAACTAACTGTAAATATTACTGCCCAGTAGATTCCAGCATTGCTTGTTACTTCTTACAAATTACATTACTTTTATTGCTAAGAAGACTGGATACTACTCCAGGGAAAAAAAATAAACCAAAACAAACCAACCAGAACCCAGAAACAACAATAACCAAAAAACCCTCTGCAAATTTAAGAACTTTGAAATGAGAGCTTTCACATTGTGGATAAAATACTTCTTTCTGATCCCAAAATTGCAGCTTTCACAAGACATTTACAATGCAATAGTTCCTAGATACATGCAAAAGAGTCAGTACCACGATTAGGAATCTCTGCTACGTGGATTTCAGGACCAGAGATGCTGCCTGGTCATGTCTGATAGAATGCACCAGCAAAACCTTCAGGGGCTGAAGTGCTTGCAGACCTCGCTTGGACACTGCAGCACTGGCAAAAAGAGGTGAAAAGACTGGTAAACGATGAAAAGGTATGTTGGTAATATAAAAGAACTCAGGCACTGGTACAAGGGTGGTATGATATTGAAGAGTATTTCATCTGTGGATCTTTTTCCCTTACAATACTGTCACACGGAAATTTATTCCAATTTAACACTCATGGGATAAGAGCAATCTCAAGGCTGCCTTTTAAAATGATGTGGTTAGTTTGGGATCATTAGACTAAGCGATGTATTTTATGAAATCATATTATTTTATCCATGGACAGTTTGCACGCATTTTTACATTTACAGTTTAAAAACCAAAAGATTACTTCTCTCCATAGGCTACCATGAGTAGCATGACCTGTACTTCGAAAACAACAAAATATGCCCAGAGAGCAATCTCAAAATTACTTGCAGACTTTTACATTTATATTGTCATCACTTCTTTTGTTAAAGCTACCTTGAGCACAAGTGGGTTGTTGTAAAATTTATTCTCATTTAGTCAAGCCACCTCCTCCCTTAGCGGAAGAGTTCAGTTTAAGAAAGGTTTCTCTATTCACAGGAGTTTGTGTTACGGAATTTTTAGATCTAAACACACCACAAAGTTATTTCTAAGTTTAAAAACATCACAATAATCCATCTGCATGTGTCAGATCCCCAGCATAAAACAGCCTGAACTCCTACAGTAGATTTTTCCGGCAACTTTGCTTCATATATTGCACATTTATACTTAAACAAACCAACAACCAAAACCCTAAACCAAAGCACCCAACCAACTCTATGGAGAAGTGCTGCATAAGTATTAAATCATAGTAGTGGAGGATTATGGAGCTATAAAGTTGATGACTAGATTTTTTTCCTGATTATGTTTGCACAGATGTATTAATAATTACTTAGCCAAACACTGACTTGTTTCTGATTTGCACGACCTTAATGGAAATTAGTCACTATTTTCCTTTGGAAACTACAAACCTTTCACTCACTATCACCCAACTGCACCATCACCCCATCTCCAAATCAATTTAAAAAAGTCTCATCAGATCAGAACCCAGAGCTGCTAATGATTAAATAGCTTGATATTAAAAATTCTGAGTTCAGTGCGTAGTATTTCCATGAGCACAAATTTGCATTTATCACTGAAAGTTCTAAACAACCCCTTAAAAGTCCACAAACCAGAAGAATATTTCAATAATTATCCACAAGCCTACTTCATGTTTAACTTGAGAGAAATGCCTGGTTTGTTTCATATGGCCCTGTACCACCTCACTCCTGTTATCAGATTAATCCCGATTAATAATAACTTCTTGCCTCTTGCATTTTTAATTCTAAAATTGGTGATGCCAGTTGACCAGACATGATTGCAAAATTTGGTGGTGGCTATGACCAGGGTGGGACACAACAGTTAATGAACAGTTAAACACATCAGTTGCATAGAAAAAAAAGGGTGAAAATTACTTTTTTCCAGCTAATCTGAGCCATTGATCAAAGGGAAAATCTAAGGAAGCTCAGCAGGAGAAGCACAGCCAGCCTCCCACAGACAGGAGCCATCCAGAGACATCCACCAGTGCAGAGCACTGAAAAATCCCTGTAATGGGATTTCGTCAATGTAGTGGCCATTTCCTCTGGGATAGTAACAATAATATACAGACATCATCCTCTTCTACTATAATTGGTTATCTGTTTTTCATTTCAACATTGTTGTTTGTTTGGGGACTTTTCACTAAATATTTGAATTTTCAGCAAATATTGAAAAGTTTCAAACATGAAATTTGATTTCAAAATTTTAGTCACCTGATCAAGTTAAAAAAACAACGTAGCCCACACAACCCAAAAAACTGTAAGTGAAATACTTAGAGAGAAAAAAACCCACGAAAACCAAAACAAACACGAACATCTCAAACCCCAAACCCTTATGATTAGAATCTGATTTTCTGACAAAAGTTAAACATTTTGCATGATTGCAGAGAAGACAAAAAAAAATCCAACCTATCCAAAAGCCTTTTAAAAGGGAGTTCTTAATTTTCTATGCTGCACTAAGAATCTATAATTTAATTTTTTTATACTTTGCACCATCAGTTTACTTAATATTTCATAAGGAAAGAGTACAGAAGGGAAGAAAGTAATTCTAATCAATCTAAATTTTCCTCCAGAACTTTCTTTTGAAGAGAATTCAGGCCTTTATTAAGAATTTAAAAAGACTTTTGCAAAATGCAATTCCTTCACAGAATTTCTCGTACTGACATGGTTTAACATGACCTCCTAATTGCAGTAACTAAGTATGTAATATTAAACAACTGAGAAAAATAGGCAAAATGGTAATAATTCCTAATTTACAAAGAGAAATACACACAGAAGGCATCAAATGTATTCTTAATTTACTGCAAGTCAAAGAATCCCTACTCTGATCTTGAAAAGAAAAATGTACATTTCCTCATAATCTGGGATTTGCCTTTCCTGGTATCCTAAATGCTACAAACCAATCCTGTCTCCAGGCATTCCCCTTGGACTCTCCCCAGGGTTTTTACCACCTTCTGACTTTATACCTTCTTTTATTTTTTCCTGCTAAACGTGGAAAATTTATTCTCCTTTAAAATAAAAAAATATCTTTTATTCCAGTCTCTCACCTCCCAACGATTCCACACGTAAGTTCTCGGCATCCTTATGAAGGCAGCTTGAACATACACGTGTGTAAGTATTAAATTACATTAAAAAACCTGTGGTTTCTCAAATATTGCTTAAAAATAATTGCAAGAAAAATTGCAACAGGCAAGTATGATGAAGAATATTACCACAAGCATGACCTATAAATATTCACTAAGTGAAATATGTACTTCAGGACACTGGAATATTCATTAAATTTGGGAAGGGTTGTTGCCTGCCTGTACTCCCTCCCCTCCCCCAATTTCTTTCTAAACTACCATTACACACAGATACTGGTATGTAAAACTCTGCACAAATTGAAATAACCCTTTAATATGATTTTTCAGTTCTTCTTTCTTGACTGCTCTGTTTCTCCTTGAAGATTGGTTTACAGTAAAATTGAAATCTACATTTTGACTCTGCATAAAAGATAGACTGCTATTAAATTCACTGTTCCACAGGGACTTTATTAGGGCTCCTACAGAACTGTGCATCATTTTAATTAGAATTAACACTTTCATCTTGTTTATGAATATATGTAAGATAAGCTTTGAAATATTTAACATCTGGGAATACAGTCAAGCTGTCACAGCAAAATTAAGACATTTCACATACATAACTGTTATTATATAATAGCCAGATACCAAAGAACTAAACATTCATTGTTAGCATTTGGAGTATAATCTCTCTATGCATACATTTCCATGTCCTTTGGGAATTTATTCATGCTTTGATCAGTATCCCTTTGAAGCAACTTTTCTTTAAAGAGAGACATCTCAAGTGCAGTCCTTGACTGCGTTAGATGTTTCGCTGGTAGGTACAAGACCTGTTTTACATAATTTATTCTGCTGTTAGCAGACAAATCCCCAGAACAGCACAAGCTCACTGCAGCAGGTCGCTTCCCAAGGATCACCTTCCCTTTCTGAGATATTTACTTGGCAGGATAGAAAGATTCATAGAAATGACTGTTCAAATAGGCCACCATCTCCAGGTCAGCCACCTCTTGTGAACTCAAGGCTCTTCCCAGCAGAATATTCTCCTGGGATTTGATGGGACTCCTAAAAGTAAAAGTAAGGGAGGGTGGAAGATAATCCAAACAAAAAAAATCCCACAAAACCCTGCAAGAGAGAACTTTCAGCATATCAACTAAAACACTGTGGGACTGTGTTTCGAGACATGTCAGACAGTAACCTTTGTTAATTTAGCCCTTTAGATCTAGAGCTTCTTTTTCAGCATTTGGCATCCAAAACTAAGGTAGCAGCTGACATACTGGAGTTCCAGTTACTGATCCTCTCTTCCTGCCAAGAGACCTGCAAGAGTAAACAGCAGTGCAGCTCAAAAGCCATCCATCTCCATGGCTTCTCTTGAAACTACTAAGGATGGAAAAATCTAAGTGGTTCCTCCCCTTTCACAGGAGTTTTGCTTCCTCTCCCTTTTCTCTTCTACAAAGGTGTCAGTCATAAATTTTGCCATTAACAATATTGCCTTTGCCACCCATTTTTTTCCCCATTTAGCAAGAGCTTAAGCTTGTGAGTAGCCTCCAAAATGCTTAGCCCAAATAAAGCATCACTACATGACACAAATTTTGGCTGGTGTGGTTTCTGAGAACCTTTTGAAAACGACTGTTCTTAAAATCTAAGTCTGCCCGTGACATAGAATGACCTTATAGTCTATATACGTTTTTCTAAGACAACTGATACTGATTTTTTTATGCTATTTTCCACCTTAAGTTTTAGGAAGAAAAGGCAAAGTGTGTTGGCTAAAGGAAATCTTGTCTCATTTGCATTATTACTGAGCCTTGCAAAAAGCAAATATAGTTCAAGTTTTTAAACACCCACACGCATTCTTTTGTATTCAAGACAAACCTCCTCAGAAATCTTTGTGCATTCGCTCCTGCTTGTGATTCCTAGGCCACGCCATAGCGGAGAAAACCTCTTATTGATCACTTTTGAAATTATATTCCTCAGCACAAATGCTTTAATAATTGACTGAATAAAATGATGCTAAACCTCTATGGGAACAGTTTCATTAGAGAAGATGCTTTATGGTTTATTTGTGAATGTGTTACTGATTAATAACCTGCCTCAGCAGAAGTACTGGTGATTATCTTCAGATTTTGGATCTCCACTTTATGAGTTCTCAAAGGGGACATAATCTATATTGAAATAGTAATGATATTCTAAAATGTTTCAATTATTTCAAAATATAAATTTAAGTGCTTGTGCTCAGAAGCCTAAGAAAAATAATCTTTTTAAAAAAACTAACTCCTAGGATTTTGAAAATTTCTGAGACATTATATATTGTAATCTGTAATATATAATTATATAATTAGAATTTCATATATATTACCATTTGAGTCAGATTTCTTATTATTGAAAAAATCCACAATCTACTATAATGTAAAAACTTGGAAACTTTAACTGAGCATTAGGACTAAAATTTTTCTCTTAGCTTACATTTATTTTTCAGGGCTCCAAGAGGAATAAGAACAATTCTAGAAACTGAATTTTCAAAGACAAATATATCAAGCCCTTATTATGCCAGACCCGTTATTCTACTGCAAGAAATGGCCACGGAAATCCTTAAAACACAATTGTGCTGTGCACACAGTCACGTTCCTTTGTAAATTGGTGGCCAAGGTTTGTCACAGCTTCCTCACAAAGGATTTCTCTTTCACCACTTTCAACAAATTCCATGGGTAGCACAAGGCATTTTGTATTCCACAAGTGTTATTAGTGCTTTACAAGTGAAACATTATGGTTTTACTCTCCTCCATTTGTTGGTCACAAAAGACCTCTTCCAAATTCAGATGTACATTTTCAGCACACTGAGGAAACCCACACGCTGAGGATATACTCAGCCATAAAAACCTCCACCACACTTCTCTTCCAGCTGCAGGAAAACCTTCTCAGCTGTAGGAAGATGCAAGCAACCAAGGCTCAAATTTTACATTCATTAAACACAGCAGGCCCAGCGTGTTGCTCAAACAAAATTCACCCCTATTCAATATATTTGATTGTTGAAACAGTTGAGGTTGATCATGTGTAAAGTGCAATGAACATCTTCCAAGGCAAATTAATGTGAAATGTTTGAGCTGAAGCTTTAGCTACTCACTCCCAGAAGAAAAAAAACAAAAGTGGCAAGCAAGAAAAAGCTGAATTGCCCAAGAATGGAGAGGCACAGTTTCTGTTAGTGTCTCTAGGATGTGACACACATTTTGAGGACAAATCCTATGACAGTGAGGGACACAGGACAGTAACACAGAGTCAGTGGAGTCCTTCTTCCCCTCCTGCCACACTACAGCATCCAACCTGTCAGTCTTTCGAGATTTTGGCAACACAGGAGAAACTTCAAGTGAAAAAATAACAAACAACAGTTTTACAATGCACTTAAGTCTCTATACAGTTGAATAGAGGTACAGATGCACTTATATTTATATTTTCTGCAAAAGTTAAACACCTTGTTCCCATTAGTACCACTGTTTTTCCATCACTGCAGTGCACTTCTTTCAGCAGAGCAAATAACTAATTTACTGTGGGCTACTGCTAATGTCAAATCATGCAGCTCTGTTACCAAGTCACACACAACAACAAAATCAATCCCTGCAATCCCTTGGACAATTTTTGTCTACTGTTTATCAAGAATAGCTGGTAGGATCAATATCCAGCAATATTCACTAACGCAAAACCTGAGGCAAGACACACTTGAGTTATCAGCATGCTATTGTCACTGAAGTTTCATGTCTGTGTGTACAAACAGAAAACATTGAAGCTTTTCAGTTTGAAACGCGCTATTTAACCTCAGCTGGCTTCCTTGTTCCACTATCAAAGCGGGTTCCTATTCAATGCACACCTCAGTATCAGAGTGAAAAACAGCAATTTCCAACATTAATTCAGTTTGCAAACAATACATTTTCTATTTATGCATAATTTATTTAGATGCAGTTAGAAAATCAAGGCTTTGATTTGAATTTTTACAGTGAAATATTCTGGAAACCAGGCTACAGTGGCGATTATAAGGGTCTCTATTTGCTCCAAATAATGCAAGTATGACATGACAAGAATACGCAAACAACTTTTGTGCATTTATTTTCACTGGAGTTTCCTTACTATGTAAAATCAAATGCAAAAGGGTTTTTTTTTGTTGTTCTTTAAATCCTTACTTCTGTAGCAGCACCCCTTTCCAGCTGTTTTATCAGACTTTTTGTGTTACAATTTATCCAGCTGAACAATCTGCAGGTGGCTGTAGATTAAGTAAAAAGGGTCAGCTGTGAGCTACAATGTGAATTTTTACAGCACTGAGATTTTTCTGGCTGTTAGGCAGTCATTGAAGACAGGTGCTCTCAGATACTTATTTAATTCCTACCACTTTGTTGCAGTAAAAAACCCCCTCAAAATCAAAACAAACTCCCCCCCCCAAAATCAAAATCAGTAACTAACTTAAATATCCACATTTTTAAGGCACTGAAAAGAAGATGCAAAAATGCTACAATGAAAAAAAAATCCAAACAAATGAAAACACAACAAATTAACCCAAAAGCAGAAAGAGCCATCAAAACAACCTAAAAGTGTCGAAAAAAGGGTGAAATTACTGAATACAGCCAAGTCAGACCTCTCCAGATTGGTACAACTTACTAAAAATTCATCCTTCTGACAGTAAGTAATAGCCCATCCATGCTACAGTTCACCATCCCTCATTTACCTCCTATTTCAGCCAGGCAACAATGCTATTTTTAATTCACACTAATTGCAAGCCTTAAGGGCAAAATGGCTTTCTACGTGCAAGTAGAAAAAGTACAAATGAAAGAGAGATACAGCCTGAAATAGCTTGGCACATGACCTGCCATTTAGAAATTAAAACCAGGTTACAGGAACATAAAAGTGCTGCCAGTAGCATCTGCAATGTCCCTTCAGAACAGAGAGTAATTAAAATTTTCATCTACTGTAAATAATACTCTTTTTTTCTAATGTATGCAGGCCTTGAGTTCAGAGTTTTTCCATATGCTAGCAGCTATATGTGGTTAAATATATTCAGAAGCTTTGAACAGGTCATTATCAATTACTTTTCTATACTCTTACCTATAGATTTCCTATTATCCACAACTTCTATTTCTTTTTCCCCATCCTTGTTCCTGGATTGTACGAAAAACATCTATTTAGCAGTTCCACCTAAGAGCTCAATCTGGAATTGACAAATCACAATTCAACTTTATCCGTACTCAGAATTGAAAGTTAAAACGTGTGTTGAGTGTTCACAGATGCTGTGCAGCCTTACACAGCCTAAGGAGGAGGTTTTTCAGTGAAAAATATATAACATCAATAATCACAAAGGTCTCAAGTACTACCATTGAAATGGTGAAATCTAGAGCTCTGCGGACTCAAATTATGTAAAATAAACCATCATTGCTTAAAAGCACAGGAAAAGTGTGTGAAGCCCTTTCAGAGCAGTCAGAGTTAAGAATCTGTTATAAATTTCATTAAACAAATGGCTGTTTACTTGAAAAAATTAATGCAATTATTTAATATTTTTTAATTGACCAATAAGTCACAGATACTATTCAAAAACCAGCGAATCAAAAGACAACTATTTAAATTACCTCCATAAGAGATCAAAGCAAAGAAAATTGCAATTACCCTATTCTGCAACAGAGACAAAATAGTCAGTGGATCCTCTTAGTCCTCCACTCATTCAGCCTCTTTGATAAATTCCTGTCTCTGGCTGGCCAAAAAGAGCTGACAGGAAACAGAAATCTGAAATTTTACACCCTGTATCTTAAGGATCTACTGCAACACTAGTGAACAGCCCTCAGCTCAGCTCCAGGAAGGACTCTGGTGGAAAGGTTTTCCCTTAAAAAGATAATTTGTAGCCATTAAAAATTTTAAACTTAATCTCATTTCGTCCCTTTTTTGTAGTCAAAACCTTCCTATGCTTTTCCTTTAAAGATGCTTCCTTCAGTGCCTGGTAAAGATTAGATCTCATGAGCAAATAAACACATGGAAGAAAAACCAAAAGGAACCTTACACGGTACTGTAACTCTGAAACTTGCCGTTCCAAAGTACTTTATTCCCCCCTTTTCCTGTTTTGATGCCAGCACACAGGTAACTACTAAAGCATGACTGTAACATGAACTGCTTGGTTTCCCAATAACAAAGCCACACTACAGGTACATACAGGAGGAGGGGATTAGTTAATGTTTGAAAAATGAGAGTAGTTCCTAATTGAATCAGATGGAAGGGCTGAAGAACATAAAGTTCGGCTGCCGAAGCAGAAATCCTAACACTGAAACATCACCACAAATTCAAGTAATGAATAATGGAAAGAAGTGTTTGTTCAATTAAGAACTCCATGTGTTCAGCCATTAGTATCCCCAGGAAGTGTCGTTCAGTCAACTCAGGGTCAGAGGATTTTAATTTTACATTTTCACTTCTTAGTCTATTTGTCTCAATTAAAATAAACCAGGTGAGTCTGTTAGTGCCTGTTGTTTTACATTTTTAACAGTTAGTATTGCTTCAACTATACCACATTTACCCCACTTTGGAAGTGGTGGCTTCCTGAGAATATTCCTCAAGAAGAATCAACTTTTTATGGCTGGTGAAATACACTTTTGCACTGTGTTTGATTGGTTAAGACTAAAGTAAAATCTAAAATTACTATAATAATTAGTATTTGCTATACATAATTAAATTTTTCTTTGCAATTAATTCCTAACCTTGTGTAATTCAGATAATTTTTGGTAAATCACTGAAGAGTCAAACTTCAGTTAACAGTCATCCAATTATTTCTATATCATGCCTAAACAGAACTGAACCATTATGATTAAGTTTGTAGAGCTGGTCACGATTGTTTGTTCCTATGTAAAAAAACCCACCACAAAGTTCTGATATGACCTGTATATATTATACATTTGTTAAATTTAGCACAACTCTTGTCTTGGGCTGACATTCAGGGAACACAGAGTACCGAACATGCCACTTTTAATTGCTGTTTACCAGAATCCTGTGCAGCATCTCCTCCTTCTAAGGTGCGACTTGGTAATGGGGCTGGTGTCAATGAATTAACAAAGCCAGCAGTTCATACCAGAGCCACTTCTGATTAGCATTGCCAAATTGTTGGTTCTAATTTATTCATTAATGCCTAAAGAAACAGAACAACATGTGAATGATGCTGCTATTTCAGGATTTTGAGGAGAAAAATCTCAAAAGGAGATTCAAATCAAAGACTGAGAGATTGTTTACACATTTAGAGAAGATTGGTATATTCCAGGTTATCCCATTAAACATGTACAGAATGCACAAATACCTGGGAATCTCTTGCAGCCAATGCCACTTTTCCCCCTCACTGACTCCAGAAAAGGAAGACAGTCCCAAATTAGTGAAAAATTCCCTGTTAATATTCCTCTGAGCTAACTAGACACATTGGGGTATACATTTAACAAGTATGGATATTTTAATCCAGTTGGGAATTCTTCTCAGACACTTTGGTTCTGAAGTGATGCTTTTAAAAGAAAAACAATGGATAGGGAATACTGAGAGATCCACAGACAAAGAGAGAGGTGCATAAACCCAACATATATTGAAATAACTGAAATGTTGCCAGTTAGGGAAGCAGGTAAAGGAGATTTAGGCAGCTGAAAATAACCAATGATTTTTACCAGCAGTAGTAAAACTGATCAAAGGTTGTTTTTAGTCCCATTCTTGCTGCTTTGTAAAACAATGAGCAATTACAAAGGCAGAATATCCTTCCTTATACCATTTAGTATTTTGTGAATAGAGACTTTGTATCTCCACAAATATCAGAATAGAAATTTACTTTTTAAATTCTGTGCCATGTAAACCATATTTGCCATGAAATGCTTATTTCCCACTGAGCCACAGGCTGGGGTATAAAAAGTTTGACACCATTTTCAATGTCATTTTCATTTTCAAATGCTTGACACCATTTTCAAGCAGGAAAAATGTATTCAACTATTAGGAAGTATTGCTCACCACCCAATTATTTGTCAGAACAGACTTCAAAATGCAAAATTATTATTTCGAATGTTATTTTCATGCAGAAGAAAGAAAGGTTCTCTCCTGAGCATGTCACAGATTATGCCTGCGCAAAGCGTTGACAGAATGGTGCAAAATACTTTCAAGACTTGGATTTGCAACTCCAGCAGGGGAATGGGAGACACAGAAGGGCTTTGGATTGGGATTTGGGGGAAGGACCCAGAAGACATGAAAATTTTGTAAATATATATCAAGTCTTATCAGGCTAAGATAGACTGGCTTCTACTCTTCCCTCCACCTAGTCCCTGGTTCTCTGCCTCTCTGAAACCAAGCTTAATGTAAATTTTTAAAACTTTCCCTTAGAGAGTTAGTAATGTTCAGGTATTTTTTGATTTAATGGGTATTAAAGAGGTCACTCAGGATTTACTGACAAGCAACAAGTCTTTTAAACTCTGAATTTGTTATTCATATCTCAGCCCAGAAGCAAAGTCTCAAAAAGAACATTATGTCTGTCTGAAAGGTGTCCATCAACACATGTATGTATCATGGTTCAGTTCATAACACTCAGTCACACTGGAAAAATCTCATTCTACAAATGCATTCCCAGCTGTCCACATGTCCAACTCCACCACCAGCTTCAGCACAAACGTGGCCACCCTCACATAACCCTTCCACTCATGGTTTATACACTGCAGAGTGGGAACTACTGAAATTAAATTGTGCTCTTTAGTTATGAAAGCATCTCATGCAGTTGGGTTTGCCTTGGGCATGACATTCACAAAAGCAATGCAAGACAAATGTACTCTGAAAAACTGTCAGGAAAAAATAGCACAAATATTTAAATTCACTGTAAAAGATTAAAGAGACAACACCAACCTATGAAAATTTTTTCAAAACACGTGGAAGCTCTACTAGATTGGAATTTTCTAAAATAGTAATTTGTAATTCTTGGGGCAAATAGATAAAAATATGCAAAAACTCATGGCTTTGGGTACTCCATTTCATTTAGAAGGTACCTGTTCATCAGATCAAGCTGCCAACTGAATAAACCAGTGGAGTCAATGTACTGCAGAAAACACTTCTGGCAGACTTTGGCTGCTGGCTATATTGCTCATGTACAGATCTAGTGTATGACTCACTTGCATAATGGACAGGAATTCATTCAGCATTAAAGTTTCAGAGAAAATCCTTACCCCATTAAGAGAGAAACCTTTTGACCTTATGCACAAAATTACGCTGGCTTCCAATAATGGCATTGTCAACATTGTATCTTTGCAATGAGTGTATTTTGATAATTAATGCCAGCAAGATCAGACAACAAAGTGAATTTCATTTTCTGATTACAGTGCATAGTGCTTTCAATGCTTTCTATTATCCAAGGTTGCTGTGCAGCTTGCCTAACACCATCTAATCTGAGAAACTCTTGGGCAAAATAGCAGAGTCATTTGTGTAAAGGATGGGTACGGACTCTCTCTCTCTCCCATTTTGCTACAAAGCAAATGTTGAATCACAGCAGATAGCCTCAGCAGCCACTGAGATATCATTGTTCACAACCATTACTACAGAAAAAAACCACCTTATTCTCAAGTCATTTTGAAACTGTTAGAGACAGTGCAAGAGAATACACAAAGTACGTATGACAGTATAAGACTTCTCCTAAAAATTAAGAAAAAAAAAGAAAAATCAAACAATGTTTTCTTACCATGGCAGGAACCATCCAGTTCTTCATATCCCACACTGCAGATGCATCGTCCCAGAGGCACCAGCCAATCCCCATCTGCCCCACAGTACAATTTTGGGGTGTCCCGTTCCTCAGCGCTCTTCACGCAGGAGCCCCGTACTTCCACCAACGAGGAAGAATCCACCCTTGGAATGGTGTCAGGGAACATGGCCAAATTACGGACCGTGAAAGGGCACTTCTTGTAATAGACACGGACTGACACCAAAGCAATGCATGCTCCAATGTCCTGAAAAGCCAGATAAAATCCCTTCTTGTTGATCGGCCCAACTTCACGAACTTCCGTGTTGAGTTTGAGGATGCGGTCGCCCAAGTCCATCTGGGTAAAGCTCTCATCAGCTGCTATGGTGTCAATTTTAGTGTACTGGTTTGGCTTGAATTTTACTCCATGAGGCTCATCTGACTCCATGTAGTAGAGATTGAACGTTTCCTTGCAGGTCCCCAGTACCCATGGAATGCTGTTGCAGTCCCTCAGGGTGAACTTCATCTCCACGTAGATTTTCTGTGCAGCGTCGCGGGAGACCCAGTTGGTTTGCAGCCAGTTGTTCTGGTTGGGTTCCATCACATTGCACACCTGGTAAGTGTGAATGGGACGGTTGTGTTCATCCATTTCAGTTATGGCATCCCACTGGAAAGAAAACAAAAGTGTTAGGAAAATAGGAAAAATATGTATTATGCATATGCAAACACACGTGCCCCTTGGATAGGCACCTGTGGCTTAATTATGAATAATTATTTACTTCAAGTTTAGTGGAAAGACAGTAGTTAAGAAAAGGTAACTACAGAACACTACGTAAGTTTTATTTCAGAAACTCCACAATAGTTCTATATAATAATGCTGTTTCTACTAATAGAAACATCAAAAAATGACTAGGGCCTAGCAGAGAAGGAAATACTGGCCATGTTTATAATATATGTATCTCCATATACTTTATATCAAAGGCTCACCAAATGCTTAACTTATTGTATAATCTGCTACTCCAAAAGATTACCAATATCCCAAAAACAGCTTCAATATAACTGAATCAACTTTCTACTGAGCAGTCACAATATCAATGTAGCACTAGAGACAGATGTATTCTTATCAAAACACAGAACTATTTATGGCTCTGTATCCAAAAATATCGTGTCCCACCAGAAGTTTTAGCTTGACTTTTAGATGTACTGATCCATCAGGGTAGAAAAAGCAGAAAAAAAAACCAAAACGAGAACCAAAACCAACAAAAATTAAAGTCACATTAAAAGCATACATCATATGCTGTATCTACCACATGTTGTAGGTCTCAAAAAGAAAAAAGGATGAAAAAAAACCAAACAACTCCCCACCACAGCAAACAGAATTAAAGAGTAGGTGGGTGTTTTAAAAAAATGTAGTTTTTAAGATCTAGAACAGCCTTCCAAACTGGCATAGGCCAGCTTAAAATTAAAAAAGCCTCAACATGCTCTTAAAATTATTAAGAAATTAAAATTCTCTTAAAATTATTAAATTTTAAATAATTAAATTTAAAAATTTAATTCTCTTAAAATTATTAAGAAAAAAATATCCAAAATATCCTCCTCTTACCAGGGGATTCTCTTCAGAAATATTTATATATTCACTCTGAATCAATATCTCAATTTGAACTTAGAAAGTAAAGCCCTACAGTTAGCTGTTACCCATGCAGTTAATAGCATAAACCTATTACTTCTGTAGGAAAGGAAAGGCTCAGCACTTCAATAAGTGGTTTCGAAGAATAAAACAAAATGGATTGACCGAACATGGACAGTGCTTTAGCTCATTCAAAGCAGATCTCTCATGCTTTGTGCCTGTGCCTTTCCACTGTGCTCCCAGAGAGCCTGCTGACACCCCTCTTTTTAGAGGAATTCATCTTTGGCCAAGAAAAGTGTTTAAAATTTGCAAAATTGTTTAATAGAATTAGTAGTCTAAACATCATACATATAAAATATTTGAGAAAAGGTTAACATTGAACATCTCAACCAAGCCATTGCACTGGGCCATGCTGGGTAAGGTTCTAAATACAGCATGTGCTCTTAGGTACCAGTCCGAGATACTGAGTGGAAACAAGGTGACTTCCACCACCCCAAAATGTCACTTTCAGTGACTAAAAAGTCTGACAGAACTCACTCTGTGATAGTCTCTGACATGGACACAGTCTCCCTGCATGAAATACAATCTGCTTTTAATTTTACCTGAGTGTTGCATTTCTCTTCTGATTAAAAAAGTCAGGAAAGGCAATAGCTGAATTCAGTGCAGCCAACAAAAAGCCAAACAATTTATCAAACACACTGGTTTTCTTTCGGGTGTATTTCATATTATAGCTCTTATTTAATCAAGTTACAAGTTTTTAAAAAACTTCAAAACCAAATGAACAGAAGCATCTCACTGGTGATGTTTGTACAGGGATGTGATGGCTCCCCCAAAAATCCCTGACCTGACACACACAAAAGCCGGCAGGAGTTGTCTAGCTTAGACAAGGTGACAGTTCAGACCTCCTTCAAACTTTGGCCATTCCTTTGTGCTGCTTTACCTTCAAAAGCTTTTGATTACAGTCCTTTCAAACGAGGAAAACATCTGCTAATGTTGATGGAAGCAGCAGCAGCATAAAGCTAATTCTTACACCTGGAGTTCCAGGACTTATGGAAAAGACATGATAAAAACATGGTTTGGACGAAAGACTTCAAAATTCTAGTAATAAACAACAGCATGGCTAAGGGGTTACATTTACGTGTAGCAAAAAGCAGGAGTAAGTCACTAAAATAGAAGAACACACAATTTGAAGACTGGTAGAGAGAAGTACTCATCCCATCCAAGTACAAAATACGAGATTAGGCTGCAAACCACACTGGGATTTTAGTTAGATAAAGTCTCAGCTGATTCCATATCTCTACAAGCTACTTTAAAAATGAAACAGAAGTTGTAAACTTCACTAATATCTAACAGCTGTACAGAGAACACTATTAAGAGCAAATTACATAACTTTAATCTTCTATTAGCTATATAATACTGAAATCTATGTACATTGATTCCATTTTTTTATTCTATTTTAAACCAAAACACTGGAGATTGAAAAAAAAACCAGCAAGAGCCATTTAGAACACACCAGTACTGAAAGCTGTTCCAATTAATAGGGGTAGCTATATCAAGCAATTGAAAATGTTTATTTCCTAATGAGCTGCTATCAAGGTAAACTTCACATGCAGTGAAAGACACCTCTCCCACGAGCTGTCACACTGATTGACGGACTAATATTGGGTTCTTAATCTCAAATAATAGTTATGGAGGCACCAAACCCAGCAGCAGTTTGGTAACCTAGAACGGCAGTTTTAGAATATTGCGTACCTCAAGATTCTTTTTATTGATATTTTACCTCATTTTAAGAGAAAGGGGGGACACTGGTTACTTAAGCCCATGCCCTCACTCGCCAGTTTATGGAAGAAACCATCTGCCCTTACAAATTCTGCTCCATTTATATGCTAAGCAAGAAAGTTCCCTCCCCTTTCTCCTTATTCATTTTACTCAAAGGATAATTCTCTAAAAGTGAAGTGTTCTGCATCTGCACATGCCTAACCAGTGTCTCTTAGCTCACCTCCGAATAAGAAAAGGTTGTGGCAGACTTAACATCAACACATTTAGATATCAGGCACACAATGGCACCCCTGGGTAAAATATTCCACACAAACAACTCGTTGAGCAAAACACACGGGGATAAGCACCGGCTTTCCAGGCAGAGAACTGAAGGTAGAAGATGTGCCTGAAAATAACATGGGATAGGAAACTGAGGGACAAAACCTGTTGACTTCAGCTACTCTGCATATTACTACCTGCTAAGAAGACGCAACTGTTAAGGTAAATCCTCAGTGGTGATAAGTCTTATTACTTATCTGGCAACAAAAGGAAGGTTTACATTCTAAACTGAGGAATGAAATACATAAGGTTCATGCTAGAGAGATCTGGTTTACTCTCTTGGCTTCAGCAAGCATCATGATTTCAGAAATGGAGCTGCCAACTACTTCTTACACAAACATAGGCTGACACTTGAAAATTCAGTGAACCTGAACTGTAGAAATGCAATTTTCTGACATATATATCCCTTATTTCCCACAAACACCCACTTGAGACAGCTCAGGCCACTGTTAAAAAGTCCATCCTGTTAAAAGGGGTTTTATGTGTTTGTCATACAGAACTGCTACAATCCTGAAAAACAGTCTGAAGAAAGTTGCAAGTGTGTCCACACATCTCATGCACCCAAAAACAGTTAAATAAACATTTCCTTACTTATCACATCCAGTGATAAAGGATAAAAAGAACGCATACAGTGTTTTCTCTAAATTGGTCTCTTTTTTTTTACCCCACTAAATGGTTTACTACTTATTTAGGTCATCCCAGATCTCAGATGAGAGTCACCTAATGAAATCTACACATGTGGAACACTCTCAGCTGTTCACTCCTGACAATCTTATAGATCCCATTTCCATGGAAACAAGCTGAACAGTAAAAATAAAAAGCATTTTAGAAGTTTTTAAAAATTCCCTTCTACTAATCTCCAGTGAGAGGAGCTTCATAAAAATGAGATCAGAAAGGTCTAAACGAGGAAACACCAGAAGAGGACTTGCACTCGGCATGCACAGCTGCCATCTGACAACGCACATTTACACATCTTGCTGCTGTAGTGACATTCAGGCAAAACCAGCTACACACTACATAAAAGAACTGTAGGAAAAAAACCTTCTCTCAAATGGATATGCTTGGGAAATGAACTTAAGGCACAGTCGGCATTTAAGATGACGGCAAAACCGGCAAGACTAAAAAATATTTAAAACAACTACAGAACTACCGTAAGTTAAAGGTATCAAGTTACATTTTCCCCCATTCCCACTAACTCATTTTTCTTTGCCTTCACTTTTCCCTGGATCTACAGTTCTGTATGTGAAAACAGGTGCTCAGACCCCCAAAGACGAATGATAACACTGAACTCACGAAATATGCCTATTTAAAAGGAGAAAAAAAAAGCAGACAAAACTCCCCAGCTATTTGTATGTGTCTTAGCAAGTACAAGTTGACATAACTAGCAAAATAAAATAGCAATTGAACTACTTATGTTCTTACTTTTAAAACTGAGGTGATTTAAAGTTGCTTAGGGAATGAACAGCAATATGTAGCACACTTATAAGCTCTGGAGAACTAAAATGACAATCACTATGCAGGTTTAGAGGAAAACGTGTCATCTGTTTGCTATATAGGCACAGAATGAGAGGACAGGGCAAACTCCTCAAAATCTGTGGAAGTAAACAATTAAAAGGAAACAACAAAATCAGAATTGAATACATAAAGAATAGTTAGAGCAATATAAACAAGAGAACATAGGAGAGAAAGTTGTTCATGCACTCAAAACAGAAATCCAAAACTGAGTAGCTTTTCTATTATTTACATGAAGCACTGAACAACGGAGATGAGCCGCTCCAGCTGATCTAACTCTGCTCTGAAAACTGTTCTGGTTCATATAAGTGTTTTCTACAGGCAAGCAAGACCAGGATTTGGTGAATGAACCCTGGAATTCAAGCGAGACCAGATACATAAAACAATTGACTCTCACTTGGGGATCAGCCAGCGTAGGACTTTGGGATCAGCAGGGAAAATATGACAGCCCTGCTCCCTCTTTGGAGAGTGAATTGTGGCTGTTCCAGAAGGAAAGGGCATCAGAGGTCTTGAACAAAGAACTTCAGAAAAGATGAAGATGACAAGAAACATATTTACATCTCAAAATACGTACTCTAATGTAGGGCTCAGGCTAGTGAGGCAATCAATTTATTCGACTGACCAGAATTTAGACAGGAGTCTGATAACGTACCATTGAAAACATTACCACAGAATGATGTTTCTACTCTCTGGGCACAGCAGAGAAAGTATAAAACACAAGGCAGAGAGAATAATACATCATTCCTTCCATAACAGATTAAGAAAAAGTACATTCAGAAAAGAGATCTACAGAAAAATGGGAAGAAAACCCAAAAGAATTCACACATATATGCATACATATGAAGGCTGTTTATTATAAACTGAAATATAATTGAAATCAACCAATTTTCTCCCGAGCACTCTGGAACAAGACCATTGTTTCTCTGAATGTGTTATTGACAATAAAAGACTCAGTGACTTGCACCAAGGATCTGCAAGGATAGTGTGTCATGCTGTAATTTGCTTTTTAAATGAGACACACTAGTAAAACCTCAGCAGGTGGTAAGAGATGCCTCAACTCAGTGGTGAAAAGTGCTGCTGATCACCTTTCCAGAGGCATCTTATCCCCCTGTAATGCCACACTTCCGCTGGATTCAGAATTGAATGGAAAGCGAGAGCAGAAAGTCTACACCTTTTCAGGCTACTGCAGCTCATAACACTCAACCCTGCTGTGTGCCCTTCAAAAATCTGCCAGTGCACTGTCCCTGGGACCTGCGACAGAGGCCTGCTCTGCTGGCCTCAGTCTTACAAAAGAAATAATAATAAAAACTACATAACCCAGTGGTTTTACAGGTACCTGCTCCTAGAAGAGAGCTGGGTCTAGCTGATCACAGTAGTTGTGTGCTACATTTGGCTGCCAGCAGCTGCAGAGTCTGCTGTGGTAAAACAGAATAATGCTGATGCTGGCAGGGCAAGGTGACCAATAGCCCAGCAAATCCTCACTTGGCTGATGAGATTTATGGGATTAACCAAGAATACCTGAAGAATGCAAAAGCTCTAAACATCAACACACATGTTGAAACACAGGGGTCTGCTGTGGAGCAACAGATGTGTCAATGAAAGAAGCAGGTTTGGTCACTCAACAGAACCACAGACTGGCTTGGCTTGAAAGGGACTTAAAATCATCCATGGGCAAGGACAGCTTCCAGTAAACCACGCTGCTCAGAGCTCCATCCAACCTGGCCTTGAACACTTCCAGAGTTGGGGCACCCACAACTTCTCCGGGCAACCTGTTCTGGTTCCTAACCACCCTCACAGCAAAGAATTTCTTCCTAATATCTAATCTAAACCCACCCTCTTTCAGTTTAAATTCATTCCCCCTTATCTTATCACTACACTATTAAATGCAGTAGTAAATTACTAAATATGATTAGTAAACAAGATACATCACAACTTAAAATACGTAAGTGTAAATGCTGATACTTCCTTATAATTGGAATAAGACAAACAAGGACTAAGAAATAAATTACAACTTCCCCCTAACTAAATCACACTGCAGGCATAACCCAACCAAGCTCCAACAAGCATTAGCTGTTTAATAGTAGAAGACTTATTTGCTGCTGTGTTGCTTTATTTCCTAAATATGGAGAGATGCAGCAATCTCTGCCCTTCCCAGCACCTCGTACACTCAGAGTAACTGGAGCAGAATGTTACAACACCGCTCAGTGAAGCCACTGGGTACTTTGGTAATGCTGCACAATAGCTGCCTGCATCAGCTATGTGGCTTGGGGGACCTTGCTGGATCTCCAAAATAGCACACATAATGCTGTGGTAAACGTTCGTGTGTCCTCAGGTATTTGAAACACAGAAAAAGTCTGAAAGGAAGCTTTAAGAAAAAAAACCCCAAATAACAAACCTTGAGCAATCTCTGAATTTGCAGAAATTTCTAGTAGAAATGTAGAGTTTGCCTGTTAATCTTATTCAGGTGTTTGTGAGCAGCCCTGTGCTGTCACATCACCACTGCACTGGCTCTGACTCACCAAGCCCCTTGATACCCAAGCTGATCCATAAAGTCCCCTCCTGCCAGACCTGCACTTCCCATGAACTTCAACCCTGCCAACTGGTCTGGCCTTCTGGGAAGCCACAACATCATCAGGGCAGGCAGAGATACTTGGCAGAAGATTTTCTCAGCCCCCAGTTTGAGGCCCGACCTTGTCTGCCCCGTGATTCAATGCACACACTGAGTCAAATGACTGCTTTTACCACTTAAACCCTTCAAAAATTGTGCATTGCATCACATCACAAATCTGACTTGAATGCACAAATTGCCAAATATTAGTTCTGTTTTACTTGCCTTCCCCGCTTTGGATCTACAATTCTTATATTTGAAATTCCCCTTCAGCAGCAGGAAGATTTTTTGCCTTTACCATTCCAAGCAGTGGAGTTTTAAGTGAATAGCACAGAATCCCAGCACACCAGCGGTCCTGGCTGTGTGCACCCACAAAGAGGGCTATGACTCAGAGTTTCCCATTTCCATTTCCTGACTTGTCACTCTGGGAAAAAAGCATTTCAATACCACTGATGGCAGAAATTGTATAAATACCTTTTCAAGCTCCAGATTTTCCCACTGAAAAGCAGCGGATCTCAGGGGCTTTTTTTTATGTGAGCATTGGCATATTTAAATTCTTGCAATTAGCAAGCAGTCAATGAGGTTAATATGGATGAAGTGAAACTCAGAAGAATATCTGTCCACTTCTTCCTTCTCTCCCCAGTTTTTTCTAAAGTCTTTCTTTAAAAAAAAAAGAAGAAAAAAACTCCTGCCTTTTCTACTTCTTATTGAGTGCATACTAGTCCATTAGTGGTTCTAATTGAAACTACACAAATGGAAACAATTAAAAATAATAATTACACAAAGCAGCTATGTAAGGCTTTTCATCTGTAGAGTGCTTTATAAACACTAACATTAATTTGGGCTAAGACATAAAACTAAAGAAGCAAAACCAAAGATAATAAGAGGAAGGTGAAGTAACAGATCAGTGATTTTTGCCAGCAGGCTGTGTGTCAGTAACGAGGAGCTGTATCAGTGTGGATGCATTGATCTGACACTACCCACAGGAGCTGAACTGATGGCACTGCAAAGCTCCCCTGCAGCACAACTCTTCCTTTAAGTATCTACTAACAGGCTCCTTCAGAACCACTCCTCATTCCTCTACAGCTGTTGTGCTGCCGGGAGGTGAAGTGGAGCCCATTCCTGTGGCACACATCTGGCTGGAATACCTGGTACCAAACCGCTAATGGAGAACTGAACGCTTGAATCTTTCATAAATCACCTCCAGCCTTCCACCACCATCCTAAAAAGTGTTATCGCTATCTACAAATAACAAATTCATGACTTCATTCTTTCTCAAGCTCTTTATTCCTTCCAGGCAGAGGATCAAAAGGGGGAAAACCAAGATTAGAGCTATGTGACTAATTAAAGGCAAAAACTTATATTTATTGGCTTGCAAGGGATCATGTTGATATACTTCAGTGAAAGCCAAAAGCAGTGCTATCATATCCTGCCATTTAACTGAGCCTAAACCCTGGAAATAAAAATCTGGGAGGTGAACAACCTCTCAGAAAATCTGAGAGAGAAGAACCAATTATTACAAGTGGAGCAAGCTGATTAACAACATCAGTAGCAGCTCAGTTTATTTGCATGTAAATTCATAAGCTTGTGTATTCCAGCTATGTGCATTACAACCTTACCCATTTTCTAGGTTAAACAGAGCCATGCCTAAAAACTCTGTGGAATAACTTCTATTACAGTTTGCAAACATCCTTAACAAAGTGTCCAAAATCTGCTGAGAAATGAACACAAAAATGGGAAGTCTACAGTATTTTTAAAAGGAAAAAAAAAGCTACCCATATGAACCTTATATATAGTCTGTGAACTCCAAGGCAGGAACAAAGGGGAAAAAAAAAAGGGGGGGGGAAAGAAAGGAAAAGAATACAATTACCAGTGTTTTCCAGTCAGTCAGTTTGCTCATCCTTCTTATGTAATTACTTATTTACTGAGGACTTGTAAAGTAGCACTATCTCCTCAGGGAGCTCAGGCTCAGTCATACTTGTTAAAATTTCCAGAAAGAAAATAACTTGCTACCTACCTTTCCCCAGTGCTCCTTCCTTTCCTCCCATTTCTGAGTGTACAAATGGAGGGAGCATCAAGCTCTTAATTATCTGACACTATAAATAAGCTGGCATTAAACTCACTCCATTGACTACAGTCGAGGAATGCATCATCAAAAACTCTCAGACATCTCCTCCTTTCTACGTTGTCCTGCATGTGAAAAGATGTGAACTATGATAATAATTCCCATGCTCTTTCAGCCTCCCTCATCTCACCACTCATATTTTCAGTTACACTAAAAACAAAGTAATTTTGTAAATCAACCTCTGGCAGACCTAATGAGAGAAAGGAGAAAATTTCATTCGACTGTATTTTGGTTTACTTGGCAGGCAGGCCAGGATATCTTATGTAGATCTGCAATCCCTTTAGGTTCACCCAAATTAGAAACAGCTAAAAGGTATTAGTTTAATGAACTTCTTACAACAAGACATGGAGAACTTCAGCAAGTACATTTTTCCATAGGTCTGTTGTTCAGGTTTCTGAAGGAAAATAACCTGTGGAGTTGTGGAGAGATTTATGCATTTGGTTGCTCCATTTTCAGCTCACAGTTTTCTTAGAACACCACAATCTCCCCAAGATATGCAGAACGAGCTCTGGCTTTCCAGAAGGACCTTGTAACACAACACAACCCAACCCACGTGGGCATTCTGTGCTTGGAGCATGCCCTGATCAAGGAGATACCTAAACATATGTTGATCATTTTTTGTTTAATTTACTGCCTTCTCTTTTTACCTTTTGGAATCAAGCATAATTATCCTTTTATTTTTGAGATACTGCAATTGCAAGAGAAGCACCTGACTTCAGTGTTTAAGCACAATAAGACTTTTTGCACCCAGCTGAAACCTAGAGCTTTATTTGGAACCTATTGTAGATAAAAATCACTGCAGCTGGTGGAGATGGTCATGGAATGTCAACTAGAGGTCAAATTGGATGTCAGGTTCTTTTGTAACTTACCAAAAGATTACACCTTGCACATTTATCTTCCAGAACTTTCTCTGTTGTCACAACCAACCTGACCCTAAGAGAGCAACGTTTTATTAAGTTACAGCTGAACACAATTGTTGAGATGTTGGTCCAATGCCTCTACTTAATATATCACCTGCCAGCAGGATGTCCTTTTAAAGCAAAAGCCATTTATGTTTGTCATTTCAGAGCAGTAAAAAGAAGAAAAAGATTTCTTGGCATATGTCCTCACAGGGTATTTTTTTGATGAAGGACACTACAAGTTTTTTTTTTGTAAAAACCAAACTGTGCTAACATCAGTGAAGGTCTTCACATATTTATTTAAAATAGTCCTGTGACTTTCTGGTCTAAGTATGAAGCACTGAAAAAAGCTTTCATAAATTTGGATTATTATCATTGAAAGAACACATACCAAAAGCAGGCCATAGTTAAAGAACATTACTAAAAATCCTTAGGCTCTTTTCTGTAGAACGAGCTAAATTTCTCCTAGGACAGAACTGTTCTTTAGGGGTTTTCTGTTATTAAAATTATGCTTTTAACAGACCTCCCAGTTTTCTAGAATGTAAATGCTGGAGTATTCACAGGGCCAGGGAGGAATGCAGCACAATTCAGCTTTAAGAGTTATGAAGAGAACATCCATCCTGTAAAATTAGGAGGTTAGACAAGAACCAAAACTCCAGGAAAAGGGAAGAAGCAGCCAACTTCATGTCCAGTTTCTAATCTTCCTATTCCTCTCCTAGTTCAAGAACTGTCCTGGGGACCACAGCAATGACTATACCCAACAAATTTTTTAGAGGCAAAATATTTATCACACAGTTATAAATAATTGTTATCAAATGATTCAATATATGATAACCATTTAGTAGTTTTCTGACATGGATACATTATTGTTTACTTTTTGTTACTGCACAATATTAATGATGGAGAAACACAATACTCCAAATTCCCTGAAAATTTCCTTACTAGCCTATGATCAAATTGGAAATCTGAGTTCTGCAACTCCCTCTTAACAACAGAATGGAAAAGTCATCAGGAGCAACAGTTCTCCCTTTTTATGACATAAACTTGGAATCTTCAAAGCTTTGGCTCTCACACTTTCATATTTGAGGCGAGCTATTGGAACACACCATCGTCCTACAAACCCTGATTATTCCAGAGAATAATTCCAGAGAGAAAAACGGGAGCCTTTAAGAAATGAAGAAGCTGCAGGATCCATGGTTCCATACAAAGCAGCGAGGAACCGAGGCTGCCCAAGAAGGAAGACACAGCCCAAAGGAGACAGAAAAGAACCCTATAACCAGAGACATCACACCTCAGTCGGTCATTCCTTGACCACATTTTTGTCCTCTTCATCAATCCCAACCACGTAGATTGGAGTAGACAGTCAACGATCATGTGGGACTGACTGAAACATACTGTTTCTATCAACTTAATGTACAAATAGTTATATTATTTTTGCTGCATGGCGTTTGTTATGTACAGCCACATGAAGTGCACATTCTTCTTACGTACCTGTTTTTCCATACAAATCTTTGACTCTTATGAGAACACCTCTCAAGATTTCTGCCCTTATTTATCACATTTGAGAGGCTCACATATGAAAACTCATGAAATTCTATTATCTGCTAATCATAGGTTCATAATCACTTTTACTAAAATTATATGCCTGCAAAAGTATGAATTTTCTTAGAGCACAATGTGCTGAATTGAAGACCTCTCCCACCCACCACTGCCCCAAACACAGTACAAATCTTCCCTAATTATTCTTATTCTGCTCTTCCACTAAAACTTGAGATGAAGGATAGTTAGAAGCAAAAATGTCTTTTCTAAATTGACATATGTAGAATATTGACCTGCAAACCCTTCTCCAATTTGCAGTCCTTTCTTGAAGCAGATGTGTTAAAATAAGCAAGCAGAGTCTTGTGTGTGCACCTGTTTCCTAATGAGATCTGACACAATAATTAGTGTGCAGCAAGCTGGGGTAGTTTAATATACTTCCTTCTCGTTTCTATCCAGCTTTATAAAAGTTTCATTAATCTTTGCCACTAACAACAGGAGAGCAATAAAATGGGTGTAACAGCACAAGTCACAGCTCTTCACAATCTGCACTTTCATTTCAGTTCCACTACTCAGTCCTGGTTTCTGAAAATAACCAGGTGACTTTATAGAAAGGCCAATTAGACAGTTCAGGTAATCTAGGTATGCTCAAATTCACCTTTCAGAGTTGCTGGGGATTAGAAACATCAGACTGAATTTTTGGGACAACTTGTGATTTTGATGTGGGAGGGAAGAGCATCACAGTTGACAGCAATCACTTTTTTCATGCTCTGATGAGTTGCTGCATTGCTCATTGTTCTGGCCACAGCAAGAAATACTTAATCTTAGCCTTGTAAATACAAAACCAGGAGATGAGTAACCAAAACAAAAGACAGGCACAGAATGAACTGTCAGCTTTGATGTAGCACTGGTGGAATTGAAACAGAAAAAGGAAAATTGTACTAAAGCCTCAAGATGCCAAAACCACAATAGATACACATGGAGGAATTAAAAAACTTTAAGAGTAGGGTCTAATATTTTTGTTCTCTTCACACATGAAATAAAATTAAAGTTTTGCCCATGAACTGAGATTTCTAAATCCAACTTTATATAGACAATATTTAATTAAATTGGGCACAAATCCTCACTATAACTTCATGTATTTCATAATTCTTTTCCCTGTTTGTGTATTCCTCCATCAACTTCATATATGCAAGAGAGGCACTGAGACCCAGGATTAGAAAGGAATGAAAAAAAATGACTAAAAATTTCAGATGAAAGTCACTTAAAGCAGCTTTTACCTGATAGGTGAGAACTATTTGCTATACCCAAACATTTTTCCACCAAGAAGAAAACCATGGTGTACTAAAAATGTAGTGAATGTAGGAGTAAAATAAATACATGAGTCTCTTGTACACAAAACAACAGCTCTTGAGTCAGCTCAGGTGATTCAGAAGCTCTGGTTGGAAGCTTAAATAAATGCAGGGATAAAAAACTAAGGAGAAAAAAAACCCACTTAGTTGGGAACTGCACTTCTGGCATCTTTGAAATCAAGGACTTAAGTTTTATTTTGTCTTTACCCATGCTTTTTTCTCCCACCAGCTTCACAAAAGAACATTTAGGTTTCAGCAGGTCATCTAGAAAGTAATTGTATAAGCTCTGGTGTGCAGAAACTTTTTGTGGGCTTTTTCTGTTGACAGGACTTACCTTGCCAAAATTAGCAGGTACTTAGAATCAGGTGATGTATCTATGTCAAGTTATACTATTTTAAATGGTGCTGTCCATTAAAGTTATGTTGGAAACTGCACAGATTCCTGCTTTTCCCAGCAATTTATTTTCGCAAAGAATATCTGGCCTTTAAAATTGCTGTTCTGCTGAAAAGCTTTACGGAGCACCAACAATTATGCTATAGTGTCACAAATCAATAGCACTGTATGCAATATTTAGTACAAACTGAGACCCCCCGGGCCTGCTCCTTTAGCTTTTAAAAGTCAAGTTTTTGCTTACTTGCAACATTTTATTTTAAAATGGCAATTATGCTTAAAAGAAACAAAGTACTGCAGTAATCTTTGGTAATATTGATAAGGCAGGCTTCAGCCCAAATAAAGTCTTGAGAAAAATCACAGGAGCACTGAAGAGACAATTCTAGGCAGCTCATCCCCTTTTAACCTTTTTCATAAGTGTGCTTGTGCCATTTAAAGTTTCTTTACGCCAAATGCAAAGTGTATTACACAACAGTATTTTAATCTTAGCAAGGTTTTTTTTAAATTTAAGTATTTTCTTCATATAATTATAGAAGAAACAGTAAAATAGCTGGGGGGTTGGAGGATGGAGAAAAGGCAGAAACACTGAAAAGCCCCAGCTGCTTCAACATCCTATCCCTAGCAGTGACCACTAGTAAGAGAGTCATTGAGAAACATTTAAGAAGTGGGTAGGGCCACTAATCCAGAATACTCCCCAAGCTGTTATCGTCACAATTTTTTTCCAGGCTCCCCTGCCAAACCAAAATTACAACCTGAAACCACAGTAAAGTTTGAAAGGAANGGGGGGGGGGGGGGAAGAAAAGAAAACAGGAAAACAGGAACAACAGAATACAAGAGCCTTGATCCGGCTGGATGGAAAACATAGATAAATGCATAGCTGAATCTCATGGTTTTCAGCTTCTATGTTTGTTTACCTGATTAAGCAACGGTGAATAGTAGTGAAGGACTGTCCCATGTAGTCACATGCATATTTCCAGAAAAAAAAGCCCCTTATAAAACAGCAAATACAACTGAAAATGGATGGTCTAATTCAGAGTTGTTTCCCAGGCACAGTGGGAAGTAAAAGAAAGTCTGATCCATTCTGCCTTTATTTTTCTGTGCAAAAGAGAACACACTCCATCATATTTATGTATTACAGTATCCTCATATGCAAGTTCCTGGCCAGAGGTGGCTTTAAAAGCATGTAAGGTATCTAGAACTAACACATATTTTCAGATTTGTGTAACTCCTGCTTTTGCCTTCCTTTTATGTTTTGCACCATGCAGCCTTGGCCTTAACATTCTGGGCAAGGGTGTCAGAACTCTTCACAGCCAGAACACGAAGTTTCCAGGCATCTCCATACACATAAAATTAAGAATAGCTACATTAAATGATAAATAGCATTTTCTGTGGCATTTCACTGTTGATGAGGGTGAAAATAGTTGGCATGCATTCATCCAAACAAGCACCATTTGTGTGAACAAACACTTGAACAAGAATTTCTGGATTACAGGGATTGGACACAGCGCTTGTTTCAGCAATAAATTCTGGCCCATTTTCTGCCCTCAGTTCTCAAAAAGCTCAGGAATTTATGTCCATTAGAGCCTCCCAGTGGTGTCTGATGTTACCCCCACCACAAAAAACCAAAACACAAAGGGAGTCAAGGACAGAGGACCCTCGCTCTGGCTGCACAGACATGCACAGGTAGCACCCGCAGATGCTAAACGCCAGCACTGTCCTGTGCTGAGCCAAGAGAGGCTACCTGGTGTTTTTAATTAAAATGCACTCAGCTGAAAGTCATTAATATTGCCAGGGAAAGAAAAACAACCTTTACTCTGCTGGGCACGGGTAATAAAGTTTGGGGGTTTTTAACTTGCTGAGCTCCATCTGTGAAGGTGAGGAGGAAGGTGAGTGAAGAGAGCATCGCAGCTCTGTTTCATGGGCCCCATGGCTGCACATCATTCCACCCCGAGCACAATCACAGATTTTATTACAAGATTACATCTTTTTTTTTTCTCCTTAGAAATTAACATTACTTACTTTCCATAATAGAAGCATGCCTATAAAAATGTAAATTTAAGGCAGGCCATCTAAATAGAGCATGCTTAACTTCAGCACACCAGGCAGGACTAATCTTGCAGACCTCTGGTAATTTAAATTCTGACAGTGTAAGAAAACTGCAATTGATATTCTGCATAATGAAACTAAACAGAGGCATCGGTATTCTGGATGCAGACTGGGAAAAAGGTAAAGATACTTTTATTTAAAAGTTATATTTTTCAGTTTGATCTTTTAGTAAAAATGCTTTATTCATATGTAAAACATACTGAGAGAAAAAAATCATCTCACTGTTAAAAACCATTATTTACCACTCTTATTTGTAATGGATTTGCCTGGGGCAAGGGGCTGTCAGTGCACATCTGTAGCTATTCCTTATGACTGCAAGGAATATGTCTCTCAAAAGTGAATACACAGAAATTTTCTTTAATGTTCAACACCCACAGAATCTACCTGGATTTTCACCTGCATTTCCCCCCTCATTCAAAATTATGGTGTCCTCCACACTGCAGCCTGTAAAGATTATAATTACCAGTTTTACGGAATGTTTAAAATCCAAGAAACATAGAAATAAATGTTAGTTCTTACTCCATTCTTGCAGTGTAAAATTTTTCATTACTAATGAAAAAAATTATTTGCTCAAGTTTTGTAAAAACTGGGAGAGAAAGATGGAGTCTTCAAATGTGAGGGTTTCAAGTAATAGAAATCTAAAAACACCGCACTAAAAGACAGATGTGTGTCATATTCTCTCATTCTTTATTGAGGTGATGTGGCAACAGGATAGCAGCAACCTTTTGAAAGCTAGAAGAGTAATTTGGGATTGAAGAGCCCAGCTACTGGTTAGGAAATACAGGTAGTCCTGCTCAGGCTGTCGAATTCCTCTGGAGAAACTGGGCAATACACTTAACCTCTTTGTGCTCCAGCTCTCCCTCAGCTGAAACCAGAATGCTTCAGGTCATCAGTCTGCAGGTACAGAGTACATAAATCCACACCATCAGACAGAAAACAACAAGTACAAGAAGAACAGGAAAACCAGAAAAATCCAAGCAATGGTATAGTTAGGGGAGTTTTTCAAAGAAATCTTAGACTATTTAGGTATTTCAAGCTTATAGGTATCTACTAGAGTTCAATTTTTCTTAAGCATAGATACCACAAAACCAAACAACAAATCTGAGAATCAGAAGACATGAACTCTGCTGAATTCAGGACTTAAATTTAATCACTACAGATGTACACATCCTTCTGCACCTATAGGTCTCTACCTTCCTGTAATATTGTGCACGCATCCCCCCAGAATAAAGACACCCTACAGTCTCAAGGCCAACACCACCTGAGTTTGCCTTTAATTTCAGGAAGTCTGTCTCCCTTTAGTTTTTGAAGAACAGGAGACTTCCTTCAAAATTCATCAGACTTTTCTTATGTTAATTTATTTCCAATTCATACTGTGGATCATATTTTATTAGCCTTGGTGAAGACTATTCTGCATTTCTCACAACCACAAAGATAAGGCTGCTTTGTAGAGCTGGCTAATATAGTATTATCTAACAATCCAATTAGTTTGGAATGTGTCTTACCGATTAATAAAGCCTTTTACAGAATTGGCTGTTTCATCTGCATTCACAACCTGGCATTAATGACTTCCTCCATGCAGCAAGTTATGCAACAGAGATGATCAAATATTTATGTTAAGATATTTTAAATTTAATTTTATTATTAAAATTTGATAGTACTAGCAAAGACTTTTTCTCATATTCCAGTTTAGTTTTATAATTGAATTCTACACATCTATAAGCTAAATAAACTGGGTGAGAGCAGCAGATGAAGTTTAGTACATTCTGAAATTGGGGTATTTTGTTAGAAAATGAGAACAGAATTGATGGGATGCTGAGGAAACTGCTGTGACAGCAGTCAGCATGAAAATGTACAGCGTGTGATTTCAATAAGCCATTACTCTTGAGGGCATACCAAAATATGCATTTGTGCATGAAATTACAAAAAATGCACACAATCACATCACAGTTCTAGATTCTCATATTAGCCTGGGATAATATTCATACGTGCAGAGAAGTTTTCGGAAGATCCAAGTGGAAATCTCAAAAGGATGGTGAAGCTCAACTCAAAACTCGGGCAGAATTTGCTCAAGCAAAGAGGTTCCCAGCCCATTTGCAAACAAAACCCTTGCTGCCTTTGACAATACAAGGCCAAACTATTTTTCAGTATTTGTAGGTTTTGCTCTAAATTAAAAAGAAAAGAAATCCCATATTCAAAGTACCTTTGGGACTGCTGTAACAAACCAAGTACATAAAACACAGATAGGCCCATTGATTTTTCTACCACTCAAGTGGAAAAACAGAAAACAAACCAGATATTTTTTCACGGAGCAATAGTTTCCCAGTGTTCATCAAGTGGTGCATGTCCCACAATTCTGTCTTCAGTCACAAAGCCTTCACTAAAAACTACTCTTCTATTCCTTTTTTCAGTGTTAACAAAAGCAGCCCAGCTTCCAGATTCATGACTCATACACAGTCATGACAAAGATTACAACCCTTAATGAGAATTGTCTTCTTTTTCTAAAAAAAAGAAAAATCTTATTTTGCATCTTTTGTAGAGATGCAGTTCACAACCATGCCTTACTCCTCAAAAGTATCATTTTTTTAAAATATAAAAAATGTATTTCAATTGCTGGTCAGAGCCTGTCTCTTCCCTCCTGTACCACTGCCGCAAGTAAAATAGTCTCCAAGATTAGGAGTAAGTATATTTGTTCCATATCATTCATTTTAAACAGAAATACTTTCAGATGTCAGCTACTTATTTATTTCTAGTCCATTCAAAAGGTACTTTCCAGTGCCAAAACACAAATAAGACTTCCAAGGTACATTTAGTGTAGGATTTATATTACAAAGTGAGGCATCAACCACAGCTCCACAGAATGACAAAGCGTTTGTACCGCTCCTTTATTTAAAATAAATGTTCCCAAACAGAATATAGAAGAAAAGATGAGCCACAAGTAGAATTTCTCAATGGCTGTTTGAATTTCCCTGCTCCATTTCACTTGTCTCTACTCCCCAGTAATCATCCTCAGCTGCTGCTGCTAACAGAGAGCTACTGATTCTGGAATTACTTCCTCCAATTATGGAAATTTTGTAAGTAATGAAAACCAAAATATGTCTTTAGCAATGACAGTCAAATTGTAAAATGGTAACAGAAATCTATAATTTGCATGTCTTATTCCCCAGTACAGGCAAATCCACAAGGGAGGCCCTTAGGAAATAAATCTAGAATCATTTCCTTTTAGTTATTGAAATCCTACTTCAAGAGTTTTCATTACCATTACAAGTCAATAGTGATTTTTCTGCGTAGAAAGAATAACATCAAACAAAAATACTGCAAACCATAATAGGAGTTAATATTGCAAGTAATCTGGGATAGGGATGAACACATGAAATACACTTTTAACCTGAATATTTATTATGTCACATGCCTGCTGAAATCATCTGGATATCCCCTGCAAAAAAAAACCCAGTGCTTTTTAGAAGTTTATGTTATTTGCTAAGGAGTTATGGAATAGAGTTACTGTTTAGAACTAAATGATGGTTTATTCTGGTAACATCTTAAAAGTAAACATGTTTGTGATAGAACAGGAGACTGAAGCATATGGTTTAAAAGCAAACCTGCTCAGAAAAGTCTAAAAACTCCCAAATGAATCCCTTCTGTTCATCTGACACTAAAGAAGTGAATGGTCAAATACTTGAGTAGAGACACTCCCCCAACAAAACACGTGGTACACTCTGCATCTTATAGGGGTTCAGAGAAATCTGATTTTAGCTTTGCTAATTTTATTTCAGTATTAATTACAGAAGGTATTTCAAGCTGCACTTTATAAATGTAATGGAATTTTAAAAAGGTCCAATTAGCACTGCCTTGTGATTGTTTTTCTTTGCACTAAAATAACCACAACCACAAGCAAACAGCTGATAAAACACTGTCAAAGCTACCGAAACACCTTTCCTTCATTCTAAGATTGAACTGCTATCACCTTGTTACTCAAAATCCAGAGTTAGTACTCCAAACCAAAGAGGTTGTAAAACATGTTGCCCCTTAATTTTCAGTTTAATACACTGGGATCCAGCTTTGCACACATGTCAGTCTACAGTCCACCATGCAGTATATATAACAATATCTAGTTTTACAGATTTAAAAAGTGCCTTTTTTGCTTGCCTAAAAAGCTTTACTCAACATGAGTTCAGCAAGTCTCAACCAGATTATTTATCACAGTAAACAGTACTTTTTAATGTAATACAGTTATCCCCCCCTCTACAACCCACCACAGTACGCTCAGTATTTTTTCTCCCTTTTTTAGGAAGTTCACCATGATACAGAAAAGCAGTGGCTACATGGAGAGAGAGAGAAGGGGAGGGAAGGAAAAAAAGGGACATCTGGAAAGCGTCTACTACCACCTTATCTACACAGCAGATATAAAAGCAAATATATAGCAAATACAGAGGAAGGTGCCTGGGGCCTCTCAGCTCATCCCTGGGGATGGGCATCCAACTCCTTTCCCGCGAAACCTGCTTTAGAGTTTGACAGTAAAAAAACTGCTGTCCAATTAAAATTCCACTGTCACAGGCCCGTGGTCACTTTCCTTCTGCAACTGGGTCCCCTGAGCCTTTTCCTCTCCAGGCAGAGAGGAGCTGAACAAGCCCCACTCCATTTCCCAGCTGATCCTTACACATCCTATGCTTCAGCCCCTCTCCTTGGTGCCTTTCAGCCAGGCTACCAATTGTCTAACCTGCTTCATGGATTTTCCAGGCAAGGAAACTTGCCCCCCATCAATCAGAAATACAATCAGCTTCTTCAAAGAAAGCTTAAAAGGCAGTTCATCATTTCTATATCCAAGAAACTAAATGGGTAAATGAAGTGTCCAGGAAAATGGCCAGGCACTGGCATATGATGGAGCCATTATTTTCTACTAATAGTCTATTAGACCATGTTCTACTGTACTGTTAGACAGTGAGGGAATGGTCCCTTGCACATTCTGCACCAGCCTGACAGAGTTCAAGCAGTGTTTGGACAATGCCCTCAGGCACAGGGTGTGATTCCTGGGGTGTCCTGTGCAGGGCCAGGAGTCGGACTCAATGATCCTTGTGGCTCCCTTCCAACTCAGGATGTTCTGTGATCTGAACAATTCCCCAGATAACTACCAGGCACAGTTCTCAGAGTAAAAAATCAAACCTTTCCACAGGCCCTTTTTAATATGCAGTTTGCACACAGTGACCCTCTTCCAGAGGCCAAGACACTGCAATATAGCTGCAAGTTATTCCAATAAACATGCCCAGGCACGTTTAATTTACTGATCCTGATGTCTCCTATGCTGCCATTATCTCTTAGGGACTTTGAGAGCTTGCTTGTCTCCCTTTAGTTAATATTAAATACACATTCACAGCTGATGTTTTGTGATAACCAAGAAAAAAAATACTCCTTTTCTCTCATCAACTGTGTACCATCCCTAACAACCTGTACCAATATCCAGTTAAATTGCACCAAGGAAGAGTGGAGAATCACACTAAAAGTCAAGCAGTGCAACTTTTGCCCTCTGCCATATCCACCAGGGAATGGACTTTCACTGCCTGACTGCTGATCCTCAATACATCACACAGGAACAGCAAAATCTTATCTTTACTGCAATCTCCCTTTCTGTAGCACTTTTGCAGGGGAAATGAGAATATATTGAGAGCCGTGGTAAATACATGGCCTGCACAGTAACTAGACAAAGACAATGTAAGTAACAGGAGATACTGGTAAAAAAGACTATTCTCAAGTTGTGCATTGGAAGATCACTTCTCCTTTTGAAATTCCATCATGAGAAAATTCAAAACTCAAATACCATGAAACAAATGAAGTGTATTTAAAAGTATATCCAAGAGAAATTTTAGGTAGTACTTCTTCTGCCTTAATAGGAAGCCTTTCCTATGGTTTTTATTAGCAAAAAAATCAATTTTCCAGTTCTTTGGGAAAAATAAACTCCCTAGCTGAGACTTTATCTTGTATTATAATTTTTTTTTCACAGAAAGGTTAAAACCCAAATAACTTTTTAATGTGATTTTACCAAAGAATTACAGTTCAAATTATCACATTCAGTATCCAACATCAAAAAGCCTTCCTTAGAGGCCACAAATTTAAGAGGAAGAAAATAATCACAAGTTAAATACTCAACTAGGTTTTTTCATTCCTGTAAAGTTATTACACTGCTGAATATTGACAAAGCTGCACTTTTATTTCAAAAATTTAGTTTTCCTGAAACACGCATAACAGCAATAGTAATTAAAGGGTAATAAGTGCTGAAGCAACACGCTTATGCAGCATTTTGTGTCTTTACATTCCAATTTTCTACAGAATTCTTTTTAGTTTTACTGAAATACTTGCACATTTAGAATCAACACACCTATAAAATAATTAACAATAAGTACTTTCTTAGAGATGTATTTTAATTTTAATTATTTTAAGTAAATATTAAAGTTTATATTCAAGACACAAGAAAGGCCAGTATCTAAAAAAAGTGCTTCAGGATCGTTCTCCTTTTACAATACGGTGCACTCTTTTCCTACTACTAGATCTTTTTAAGCTCATTTGAACATTAATTGATGCAATTAGTAAAATACTTCTCTGTCATAAAAAACCCAAAGAAATTTAGAAATATATGTGAGCTCATTTGGGAGAAACAAAGTTGTAATAGAACACAACAACACAATTTCATATTTTAAAGACAATCAGAAAGCTAAACCCCACCTATTATCCTAATGGACCAAACAAATAGATATGTTTAATAGAAATACAAAGGAGTTGAAAAACATTTCTTGCAAGAAAAAGGCATATTTGTGGTAACAGAGCAGCACTAGAGTTTGACCTCAGAGATTCCTTTCCTCTCCAAGAAATCCATGAGAATGAAAATTAGGCAGGTTTAAAGCAATACAGAAATGCAACTGTCCTGAATAGACACCGAATCTTTCAACTTTTTTATGCTAAACCATCTTCTATCTCAACATTTCTCTTTAAGAACTTGTTGATCTCTTTACAAAAAGCCCCACTGAAGACAACTCCAATGACAAAGTCCTAAATGAGCCATCCCTTTGCAGCAACATCTCAGAGCCTCGCACAGTATTTCAAAAAAGTCCCTAGCACATAAAGGATGCTTTGATATTGTTTTGGGCCCCTCTTGCCTAATTTATTACTTGTTTTCCACAGCAGTCTCCCAATAGAGCTTAACAGTTCTTCAGGTACCTTTAGAAGTCATTATGCATATTTAACTGCTAATTGTAGGCATTAAATAGATGTACCAAATCAAACAGTTTATGAACAATATGGCAAAGAAACTACACAAAAAGGTTTGAATCCCTTAAGGAAATACCTATCTTCTAAGCCCCACAGCTGCCCTGATATTCTCAATATTGATCATCTACAGACAAAACAACAGAAAAGCAAATTAAAGTTTATTGAGTGGTAAGAAACTGACATTGTGCATAGATGAATCACTCTGTTACATTTAATCCCAATTGATTTGAGTAGTTCAGTACATCTTCCAAGCTTGTCTTTATGTCATACTGTAAAGTGTAAGGCAAATGGAAATTTATTAAGCTATGAATCCTTTATTACTTAAACTCAATAAGCCCTAAATGGCTCATCCATAAATGGCAGATCAAGTTCTCCATGTTTAAATTTTTTAATACAATAGAAAGCTTTAGCAGGATTGACAAGGTGGTGACCAAGGTGGTCTTGGGGCAGTGGGATGTTCTGCAGTGAATGGATCTGAACATTAAACTGCAGCCTGGAGCCCAAGGGAGGGTGGGCACAACCCGACAGAGACTCACTGTTGGAGTTTTGGGAAGTCACAGCCACCAAAGCGGGCAACCCTCACTGAAACACAACAGGAATTGGTGCCTCATGCCCACCAGCTGCCACAGAAATCCTCATCGCTGATGTGGAGTAGCTGATGAGGTTTGGCACATAAAAGTGACTGAGAAGCTGACAGCACAAACTTTTCAGGAGGTAGTAAGAGAACATCAAAATCCACACCAGGAACATTTACATGGCTGCAGCTGACAAACAAGGGGCCTTTGTTATTTAGCTGCTGGACAGAGAAGATTTAGATCTTGCAACTCACTCAAATGCAAACACAAAAATGTAACAACTCAATTTTAACACTAATTGCCTTTGGGTATGGAATGAGTTAATACTTAGAAACACTAAGTGGTGTAATTCTGTAATAAAATAGTATTAAATCCTCTGTGGAAAAGTATCCTAAACAGCACATTTGAGTAGAAAATAAAATACTGAACACTTTCAACTTCACAGGGATAGAGTCACAGTACCAATACTGAGTGTATCTTTGGCAGCAAAAAAAGTAAAGTACTGACTAGGAAGTTTTAAACTCAATGCTGAGGCAGTTTTCACTGTCAGAAATATCTAGGCTGTTATTTATTTTCTTATTAGTCTGATATTAAATTCATCTGTTGATGTTTATTTGAAATACAAGTTATGTTTCTGTAATACGATGCAGCTCTCTAAAATTTTAGATGAAATAACATATCTTCACACCAAGAGAGTAAACGCAAATTTTGTCATAACTTCAAGAGCACAAAAACTTGCCCCAAAATGTGCTTTCTAGATTAGACTTGTTAAGTCTTCATATAAACATGCCTAAAATGGACCAAATGCAAAATTCCAGACCAGCAAGTAGATGAAGGGTAATTCCTTCAAGCAATCCTTCAGAGGATTCATATGCTATTGCCTTTTTCACCAACAAAACCAGTTTTTTCTGATTATTCTGGCAGTGCATCCCAGAGCCAAGTCATTGGGGATATCTATTAATAGTATTATTGAGAATCCAATGGTGTTAAAGAGTAAATAATTCATAGCATTGAATACAGAGCCCCCTTGAACACTGTAAGTGTTCAAAACTTAAAAGAGTTTTGAAGGTTTTGTGCCTCACCTAACTTCTTTAGGCTTTTGCTTTAACCTTAAGAAAGTTTCCCAAACTCTTATGCATGCAGACTAAATAGAGTAATAAATGGCTACTCACATCTCAAATTTAAAAAGTGTTTATATAAAAAAATATTTCAGTATTATTCATTATGCTAAATGTCATTATAACACACAGAAGTCATCCGTAGGGACATAAAAACCAAATTCAATTTCTAAGAACACAAGATCCCTACTTGAACTGTACGAAAAGTTCAGACACAGACAAAGATAGATAACTCTGATATGATTTTACCCTACAATTGTGTAAGGAGAAGTGTTTTATTTCAGGTTTTTAATTTTTTGGTGTCAAGTTTCATTCAGAAACATGTCCCATAATTATCAAGACATTACCTGAACGAGCTATTGGGAGAGTACATGTTAAAATAAGGATAGAAAGATGACCATAAAAATTCTTAACCAAAAAAAGTCACTTTCAGAAAATATTATTCAATTCAAACCTGCTTATTTAGGTTGATTCTGACAAAACTGAATTAGAAGAACATGAAGAATAATTTTAATTTCGAAATGCTGTTTCCACTATGGAAAATTACATTAATATGCAGAATCACTTAAATATTTAAAACACATAAATGGAAAAGAGTTTTTAGCTACATGTTTCTGGAAACTTTTCATTATGTGAAAATATTCATTGCTCAGCATTTTCATCCTTTAAAGGATTTTAATATGCTTGGTAGCTCAACTATTCAACTTTCCCATAGGTCTTAAATTCTACTTTTTTAAACATCTCTACAGACACACTTCAGGAGTAGAGTGCGATTTAGATTACCTGTATTATTTTCTGCCAATTACCCACATACTCCTTTTTATTTGAGCTATCCAGGTGTTATAATGATACATAAAAAAATTTTACATTAATTTCTATGCATTATTTTTCAGTTGCCACCATGACAAATAACTGCATCTCCACCCCCATCACAGCTTTTTAGTCAGTAAACCACAAAGAGGAGAAAACACTCAGCAGTTACCATTGCTTTAGAAATTCATTATTTTTGCAAAGAATCAGCTTGTTGAAACACTGTTCACAAAACAGGACTGATTGTCCCAATTGCCCCAACTGGGCTTCTTCAGGATGGTGGGAAGAGAGCTTGTGATGGGATTTTAAAAACCAAAACACTACTGTGGTGCATCAAAATTTAGCAAGTATTCCAAAGTTCAGACAAATTTCCAGAAAACAAAAGAACCTACACGAAATGCTGTGAGGAAGCCAACTTCATGAGTGCTTTGCTTCATAAATAAATAAAAGCATGAGATTGGATTTTTCATTCTGGTATCCAATCCCACACACCTGTGAGTGCTCCTCAAGTGTGCCCGTCTCAGGTCTTCCACATCCAAAACTCAGCATTTCTACCCTTTTCTTCCCTCAAAAGAGGCAAACGCCTTTCCTCAATCAACCCTGTGCAGAGGATACTTTAATAATGCACTGCTGGAATGTACTCATTCACAATAGAGGAGGCGGCATCTGGAGGAAATTTTTTGAGGGAGAGGTGCTTTTAAAAAGCTTTTTTCTGTAGATTAAAATCTACCAACTTGGTTTGGCAGGAGAGAGTTGCCAAGATGCACAAGAACACTTCAAACTGCAGGAGGAACTAGGTAGAAGAGTATGGTTTAACTGAATTCACTGCTGAATTTTTTACTCCAGCTAAAAGCCTTTTGACAATGGCTAAGGCAAACTGTCTAGCTTGGAAAAACAAGTTACACAGGCAATATTATCAGAAGGCTCTAATTAAATAGGGATATTCACATCATTTCAGGAACTTCAGCAGCAGAGGCATTGCCTGGTTGTGTTCACACACAATAGATCAACTACTCCTACCTAAACTTCACACAGTCTTCCAGCCAAAGCAGTTGCTTCAGGAATTCAGCTTCTCATATCAAAAAAGGGTTTTTTGAGCTCCCAGTCACTAAGTGACTGAGGAAAAAATCTTTTCAGGGAAGGCAGGATAGGAGTATTTTGCCAGAACTAGATTGTAAACTCTATGAAGCAAGGACTGAACCTTATTAGGAATTTATTCAGGATGGATCCAGACTCTTCTCTACTGATCTGCAGTATACAGCCACTACTACAACCTTAATAAAAACAAAAGTAGGACTAGAAAGGACTTATAATAGGTACAAATATATCTAGGACGTAAAAACACATACATTCTGAAGGCAGCTGACCTTCAGCCAGGCTTAACAACAAAATGCTCAAGTGACTCACATGTGGGTCATGTAACTAAACAGATTAAAATTCATAGGAGCAGTTTGAAAAACAGAGTGGGAAGCCACTTACACACTCAGAGAAGTTAAAGCACAGGGCCCAGCCTATGAGAAAAATACCTGCAAACACAGCATTTTCTTTACAACAGTCGTTGTACTTACCTAGACTGAAGAAATTCTTCAAGAACAGAAGCTCAGCTTTGCTTCTTATAAAAATTATTTTCTAAATCCACCTCTCACTACATAAAAAACTTCTCCCCAAACTCAACCCACGTCTTCAGTCTCCTTTGTTCCCTCATTTATGTTTTTCCAGCTTGGCCAGCTGCAAGCAATGCTCCTGATAGAGCACCCACAGCTGCAGCTGGTCAGCAAATCAGACCTGCAAATTGGGGAGGTTCCACTGCAGCTGTGCCCCTGCTGCTAAAAACCTGCACTGCTCCTCTATAATCCTCAGTTTTCAGGAGATATGAAGGAACTGCAGATCCATGAGTCTTTTTGTAATTTTGACAGGGGAAATGATCTCTTTGTATATGATTGTGATTGTCTTCTCACAGCAGTACAATTGCCATGGTGCTAAAACACACAAGAGTTTGTTAAAATCCTGAAAAACTCAGTACAGTTTCTTTCAGCAACCAAGCTTTGAAGGCTTACAGGGCTCACATGAGCTACAGGATTGGCCAAATAATGCAAACCACAAATGGAAAACAACCATTATTCAGAAGTTCATAAACCCACAGTTATAGAGAAGCCTGCCTCCAGTAGTAACTGCTTAATACTCCCCTTGAAGTATGTGCCTGTTGATACTTCATAGTCAGAAGTGCTGTATTTCCAATTTTGTATTAGAAAATAAGAAATTTTCAGGGCTCACTGGTAGTACTACCCAGATTACACGCATACAAATTAAGTTCAATTACTTAAGACAGTAAGAATCACTGGAGCAGGTTAAAGTTGAACCTTCTTGTGAAGGATTTTCTTGAAGTCACCACGCAACTCCTGCTTCCTTACTGAGAAAGTAAAAACAAACACAGCAGTGAGAGGCCAGTAGAGCAAAAAATACACACTTCATTAGCAAAGACACCAGAAAGGCAAAGTTTTGCATGCAACAAAGAGCAATTGTGGAGCTGACCTCAATGTGCCTGACAGTTTAAGGCTTTGCGAGCAGAGCTTGTTCTGGGAACACAGATAACAAATATTTGTGGCAGCAATTTGCCTTTAAAGCAGTGATTTCCAGAATCTGTGTCTGTAGGGCCGCCCGTGGATCACAAGGCCACAGCATCTGTTAAATGGGAGCACTTGGACACCCTCTCCCAGGAGGATCATGCAATACCCTGGTGGCTGCAGCTCCAGGCTGAGGCCCTTTCCCTTGTCCTTTACCAAGATGTCCCAGAAGGCAAATCAGCCTTTAAATTTACCTTTAAAGCTTGCGGGAGCTGTGATATTTTACCTGAAGGATAACATTTAGCTACTGGAATAGCATAACATTCACCCATGTTAGACAGTTTTGATAATTATTTGAAATAAAAATCTGTAGGAATAATAGTGAAACAATGAAGCCATGCTGATCAGCAAAGATATATTATTTAATATTTTACTAATAGGATGAATAGATGGAATAAGTAAGCAGAGAAATAAAATAGCAAGTTCTGCCTAAACATGATATAAACTTGTAGATAAAATATATTGTGTTATACAACTTTTTCTTTCTCTCTTTTTTTTTTTTTTTAATAGAGAGAGGAAAGAGAAGAAAGAAAAGCTAGGATACCAATAACATGACTGCCATTTTAAGAGTTATTGTATAATTAAAATTCATTTCCTAGCATGAGGTTTTGGATTTAGTGACAGGATGAGCACCAGGGAAATGTATGTCATCACAGTATGAATAAGAAAAGTCCATTCATTATTTCACACAACTGTATGCTAACTGGTCTAAATGATACACTAGTAAGTTCCACTGCATGTCTGTTAATTCTTGGAAAAAAGCACTGAGTAATTATGTTTCTACTGGGTGAATGGGAGGTCACTGTGCTTGCAGGTCCTAGATACAGGGTCAGTGGACGTTATCAAACATTACAAATATTTATAGTTTTCACGTTTCAATTCTAAAGAAGAAAAATCGAGAGAGATTCCTAAGAGAATTTTGAGAAGACTTAGTGAACACTGTTGAAAGATCACAGGCTCTTCTTTCTACACCAGCTCCTTAAGACTTTAATATACTTTGCATATCTGCCTTTTATCAGAAATCCTGGCCAGTAGGTTTAACAAATGACATCCGAGTCCTGAGAAAATACCAGAAGTTCTAGAGATACAATAACTCAGTGACTAATAATAAGCTTTGCATTTCTGAATAGTAAAGAAGGATTGTGAGTTACTGATTCTCTCAGTCCAAGGCAAAATATGATTTCCCTGCGTGAAAGTAATTCACTTCCCAACATCTGCATCCCTCCCTTTACCAACAAAAATTGTATTTATAAGTGGTGGTGATTTCAATATTCCTTCCTACACTGATGAATAGCAAAATTAATGCAGGTCCACGTCATGAATCCAGAACTACTTCATAGCTTTATTATGTTTATTAGCAAATAACTCCAGCCACGTTGTGTATGATTTTCATCTCTGAATTGGCAATGGGGTAAGTAAGGAGATATTTAATGTGGATATCTCCGTTCAGGCACTGCTGTTCAACAGTGTCTGCTGCCTACAGTCATACAACACCTTGTTTTCACTCTTTGGAATCATCTTTTTCTGGAGTAAAGAAGACAAATCAATTTGCCTGCAACTCAAATCAAAGACGGTCAGCCATAAGCCAAGTGGGAAGGATGCCGCAGTGTTTTTGTCTTGAGATAATTGTGCACGTTATAAAACCATGCATGAAGTAGTGGTAAAAGCCCCCTTTTAGCCAGTGAAAACCAGACCTTTGTTACAGGGGCTCTTAATGCAGCACCTCTTAATTAAATTCATAATCTGATGACTAGAACACACTCCCTTCCCCACTGGAGAATGAAATGCCCCCAACCATTTCTGTTTGGTTGGTTGGTTTTTTTTCTTCATAATTTGCATTCAAATCAGGCAGAAATTTTAACTAACAACATCAGTGGGAAAGACTCACCTCTTCCACTGAGTATCTAAGCCCTAGCTTCAGCACCAGTGATTAAATTAGCAAGTCAAACAAGGTGAATGTGGGAGGAGGAAACAGAGACATTTTTGCTGCACCCTCTCTTCCAAAGTGATTATGCCGATGGCCACATTTTGTTTTTAAATCAATGATGTATCTGCCCAAACAACCCATTTGACATCATTTTCACAAATAAATTATTTCACCCTTGGAAATTTTTCAGAGATCTAATCTGCGAACGTAATAAAAGAGGACAACTGGGGGGGACACACAAACTAACATCGGTAACTTCCAGACACTGGCAATTTGCCTGTACTTCACACCCCTAATACGTCCTTTGTTCATTAAGATGGACAAAGCATTCCCTACTTGTTCAGCCAAAGTTGTTGGCAAAACAGGGACATTTATTTTAACAACCTTAAACTGAAGGGCAATCCAAAGAGAAAGGAGCAGGACAACAGAGCATTAAAAAATCCATCATACTGACAGAGCTCTCTTCTCCAAGGAACACGGGATACTGGAGACAACCCTAGTCCCAGATATCTGCATCACTCAGAACTGGACAATGAAACAGATTTTGGGTTTACTTGAATACTCATTTCATTCACTCATTTGTTCACTTAGACAGTTCTTAGCCGGATTTTTAAAATCATCTGGTTTCCTTTGAGAAAAGGCACTGGGCAGACTATGCATTCTTATCTTGATTAACACTATTGTCATAGTTTGTGTTAAGCCACTTTATGTCTTCACTTCTGCTTTTCATTGAGAAACTCCTTATTTTCTAAGTCAGTCACCGGAGAAGTACAATCAGTTAACACAAAGCATATGGTTAAAAGCAACTTTAGCTTATTAGAGCTGAATGAAGACATTTATTTATGTATTTATTTATTCATGGCCAGAAAATAAAATGTTTTCCAGAAGAGAAAGTTATTTCCTTGGACATTACATCTAGCTGTTTCCCTGGGTGGGTGCATGTGTGAGGATGGATGTGGGGTGATGGGGGAGCGGTGATCTTTTCCTGCTCTTTTTCCCAGTTATTTGCTTTTTATTTAAGCAAACGCAGCAGTGCTGCCTTCTTCAGATCTGATAAAAGCTCCTTTTAGGTGAACATGCCCAAGCTACTCTCACATCTGAATTTAGGCAACCGGTGTGGTTGCGTACTTTCTCCTCAGTGCGGCCTTTCAATACTGAAAGAAGGCTTACAAGAAAGATAGAGACAGACTTTTTAGCAGGGCATGTTGTGAAAGGACAAGAGGTAACGATTTTAAACTAAAAGATGGTAGATACAGACTTGTTCTGAGGAAGAAATTTTTTACAGTGAAGGTGTTGAAGGCTCAAACAAACCTGAATTGCAAAATTCCTCATTCCAGGAAGCTGCAAACACCTTGGTGCTCAGAAGCTCATCACATTTTCAATAGAGTAATTTTTCACTGCAGAGCTACAGAGCTCAGCCCGTGGGGTATTTGTGCTGAAACATTTCCTATTAAATAAATTACTTTTTCATTTAGTAATGGCAGTACAACATTGCCCATTGGCAGCGGGAACTGCTCAAGCTAAGTTCAAGGTTACTGAAGCAAAGCTACTGATTTAAATGTAAGATTGTACAATGAAACTTACTTTTATTTAGGGCAGTTACATTTTACATATTTAATAAGCATAAAAAAGTTAAGCCACACTGTACATTTTATCCTGGCTACTAAACCAAAAGGAAAATTTGTCCAGATGGTATGGAAAAAACTGAAAGCTAAATTTACTTTGCGGAAAAAGGGAAAAAATCATGGAAAATACAGCAGCCTCAGTTTGAAATCTAGATCGTACGGGCAGATATGGTCATCAAAAGTTTTTATCCTCTGCTACTGAAGGGGTAACCACCAAAATGTGTAACATCTCTATACAGAACTGTCCTAGGTTACAATATAAGATGTAACCAAAAGTATGTATTCTATTATCATCTCCAAAAGCTGTTAAAACAGGTGGGGCTGTGCTCGTTATCTCCTACCATGACTCATCCTTGATAACTCCCTCCGGGAGCTATCTCTGCTTAATGGGCAATCAAGGACCCACCACATGACTCATAGAATTACACCACCCCATTGTGAGATGCTCCGCCCAGGGGGAAGAACCAAGCATTCCCATGTGGATATAATCTGGGTTTTGGAACTGCATAGGGAGCCTTTTCCACTGGATTCCCAGAGGGAGACCTGACCCTTCTACACTACCACTGAACCTTCAGAGGAAGACTTCTACAGAATCACTGCTTCAACAGGGCCATCACTCCAGGAAGACTTCAGCCACCATTTAATCAGACTGCTACCAACCCCCTGACCGTCAGGGGGTCAGGTTGTATTCTGACTCTGTCAGTGGGTTGTCTTTTGTACTATTGCATTTATTTTATTTTTCCTATTAAATTGTATTTCTGACTTGGAGTCTCTCACTAGTTTGCTTTCAAACTAGGACAAGAACACAGTTCTTATCATTTGTAGGAAAGTTTTAATAAACAGTCCTATGTGATGAATTACTTAGGCTAAAAGCAGTAAGCTATCTAGTTGGAATAGAAATATTGAAAAGAACTGGTTAAAGGATAGAAAAGAATATGAGAAAAAAATCTATATCCAGCCAAGGGAAGACACTTAGAGGAGCCCTACTGTACATGACAGCATTTGAGCAAGGGCAGAATTTGCGAAGATAAAAAAGAGTTATACTGACACATCCAAGGATTAAAAAGAGCAGGAATGTGGGCAGGTAAAGAAAAAAAATTCTTCATCCATGTAGTAGAAAAGACAGCTGTAGGGAAGGGGCTGGAAGCACGTGAAAGTACAGAATAGGTACACTGCCTCACTTTGACTTACATTTTAAATAGAAAAATCAGACAAAATAATATAAAAAGAGATTAAAGAGAAACACAGACAGGACTTCAAAAAGGCACTTTCTGAATTAAAAATACATCCAGTAGCTTTCATCTAAGATACAGAATTTGAAAAAGAAGAGAAAAAAGCCTGCATCCATTTTGCATCAAGCAGGATGACAGTTTACAGAAGGAGAAGTACAAGTCTCTATAAATCAACACTGCAAAGCACTTTAATGCACATTTTCCTTTTATTTATATCTCATGTAATGTTGGCAGGATAAGAACAGAGGTTAGAGAGTGGAAAACATGTATTTTATCACTGTGTTTCTGCTTGTCTGGGAGAACACTGGAATTTCTGTAATGAGGACTCTGCCCACGTTCACCATGAAAGAATATGAGGAAAGGTTTTGCCTTTTTACATGAAACAGCATGTTTGCCCAGAGCAACAGAACCCTTAAAACAGCCATCTCTTAAAACTTTATTGCCAACAGTGCAAAAGTTGGATTTCAGGGATTTTTCACTCCAGCTACATCGTTGTTGGCTGTCACTGCATCTGATCTCAATGAAAGGAGCTATCCTAATACGATGTTTTCATCAAGTATGTTTGATAAGACATCTCTTGATACAGAATGGAGAGGTCAGTCATGAGGGCGGTTCATCAGGAAAGATGGAAGGGCACAGGGTTGGGAAGGATGGATGGTGGATCAGCCATGGCTGTGGGAAGGATTCCTCCACACGCCTTCGAGTACCCTGATGTCTCACAAATGGGCAAGTGCTGCTTCAAAGGCTGAAATGCTGCTTTAGAGTAGGGAGAGGTGTGCTGAGATTATTCCCTGAATAAATTCCAATCCAGCGTGTTTCAAAAGGAAGGACTGTTCCTCACTACGTTTATTAGAGGGTATAGAAGACAGTTAGCTAAAAGGCTTGCATGTTACAGAGAGACATGGCACTTCTTGGGAAATGCAGGTGATGCAGGAAGATAAAAATCCTTGTGAAGATACATTCCAGAGCAGCATCAACAGCAAGTCAGCAGTGTTTTTATCTGGGACAATATTCAGGCTTAATTCAGCAAGTGTTCTTCCAGTTTCTTGTTTGGGTCCACTATTAAAAAAAAAAAGGTTGTAGTTGTGCTGTTCAGCTTGGATATGAAGATGAATACTTTTTAAAGTATTTTATCTAAACCTGAACATGACTCTATGGAGAAAAAGTGTTTATCTCCCTAAAAGGAAGGTACTGCTTGCCTCAGTATAACAACTGTAAGGAATATACAGCTGTGTCAATCTAAAGTAGCAGAAACTGCTGGTTTTGTTATTCTTTACTTAAGTATGGCACATAAAACTTATGTCCGTAACTAAATGTGATCCACCACCCTGGCATCTCCAACTACCATACACACATAAATATCAGTATTTATCTACTGTGAGGAGAAAATTCCTGAAAACAACCTCTTCTCCACTCAGGTTTTCCAATAGGAATTATCTGATTACTTTCCAATAATGCCAATGCATCCTTGGAATGCTTGGTGGAGGCCCAGGGATCTATTTAGAATGCTGTGCAGTCTATCACCTACACTGCTTACTTTGTAGGAGGTTTTTTTGTTATGATTCTAAGGATAACATGTCAGTAACCCTTTTTGTAAGGCTAAATTAAATATAGTGCTCCTGTGATTCATTTGACAGAAAATATGTCTTTGTGCATATTAAATACAACTTACAAAACAGTCTGTTCTCTAAGTCTAATTAATTGTCTCTAATTTAATCAATCTTACTGATTTTTTACTTATAACAAGTAGTTAATGAAAGATTCTATGATGATCCCTCTCTGAAGCATCACAGAGTGAAAACAGTCTCTTAAATATTCTCTTCCATCAAGCTGTATTTTGGATTTCATTAGACTTGTCGCAGATGTTAAGGTCACGGAAGAAAGGGATCTTCAAGATGTCAAAGGAGAAATTCTTGGTAATTTACATATGGCAAACTACTGAAACAATTGCTGTTTAAAAAAGATGTGATTGTTCTTTCTAATTACAGCATTTGCAAACAGACAACCATTTGTCTAACCTTCTGTAAAGTATATATTTGAAGATAAATTCTCAATACACAACAAATCTATTTGGTTTGTGGAAGAAGATTTAAAAGACACCAGTACTGGTTTTTCTGAACTGTTACATTCTGTGCAATTATTGGTAGAAGAAATGTAACAGTCTGAGGATAAACTGTTGTGAGATGTCGAACAGTCTAAAACAACTTGTCTGGGATACTAAGGATCATCAGTATGAAACTGCACTAAAGGATAAATGAAATGATTGTACCCTGAGGGGTGTACAGACGTTCTGGATTGGATATCCATTTCTACAGATGAAGCCAAAAATTCATCTCCCTAGAAAGAGGGAGATGAAGGCCCGCTATGTATTGAAATGTTAAAATATGCATTTATTGTTTTACTTCATTCACTTTCATGCCTTCTTTACAAACCACAGAACACAGATGAAAAGAAATTCCATATTTCACCTAAACATCTGGAAGGCTCAGCATTCACCCCACTCCCACTTGTGCTGCTCTGTCACTTGGCCTTTCTTTTTTTCCCCTGGTATTTTCATCATTTTTTTATTCGTTACTGTCCAAGGCTGCCTTTGCTCCATTAAACTGTGTGCAGCCAACTTTATTGATGGCTCTGCCACCTCACATCAGCATTTCAGAAGCACTGAAATGACTTTGATTCAGCTCCTGCAATGGTATTTAAATGGTAGTGCCTCATTTGCCTTTATTGGAAAAAAAAAAAAAAAAGTGAGACTTTAAAGTAAGAAGGAAAAAGCAGCCAAAGCTTGAGTTGCCCATCCTGTAAACTGTGCTATATATCTTCTTGCACACCTTTTTTTTTTCCTGTTTGAAGGAAAGCAAGATGTAGGTATCATCTTGTGTACTTGAAAGAATATTCAGTCTGACAAGCTTATGCTAGAGACTATTATTATTAATGTTTAGCCCAAAATCTCAGCATCTAAGATTTAAAAAATCAAAGAGCTTATTGCTGTACACAGAATTAACATGTTTTTTTCCTCATTTTGGAAATGAAAGCGTAGTCATCATTAGCCATGTCAATATTTCTCTAGAATCTAGTTTTGTAAAAAACAAAATACCTGCAGTAGGTATTTTTGCTGTGATTTACAAATGGGCCATCTGTGCCTATGAATAATGAAACTGTCAAAGAACTGGGTACCAAGACGCAACCTCACACTTTATTTTTCATGCTTAATGTTAAAAACCCATAAAAACACATGAAAGGGAAGCCAGCAAATTGCTGAGTAAAATTCCTTTCAACTTTCTAACTCATTAACTTTTCTGAAAAACCTATTTGTGCCTGCGTAGCTAAGCTCTCTTACTGAGAGGATCTGATGCACAACTGTATCCTCCCAGTCAACACCAGACAGGCAAAGTATTTCCTATTTTTTTAAGAGTCAAAACAGAATAGATGTTCCAAGTTATCAGACAAGTAAATAAATAGTGCGTGTAGTTATTGGTTGGGTATTGGATTGAACACAAACCCCAGGGGGGTTTCCTACCACATTCTAGTCTTCAGGGACAGGCAGCATTGCGATAGACAAAAATCAATTTTCTGTCCCTGCAACTTCAGTATTATCTGTTACTACATACTAAAAGTCTTAAGCCAGTAAAATCTTTGGCTTAACATAGTAATGGAAGCAAATGATCTGTATTTTTTTCCCTAATATTTGCTGCTCCTCGCCCTGCGACTGGTTACAAGTAGAATGTCTGTTTATTTAGAGATTACAGTTCTCTGCATATACTGGCCTCAAACCTATTCTATTTTTCCTGCTGACTTAAATAGGAGCAGGATTAGATCTCTGATGGAAGCTTTACTGCATAGGAAGCATCGATTTGAGAGATTAGCAATACACTGTGGTGACAAAAGATATTCGTCATCACAGCTGAGTGGAGCAGGTTACAAGACAGTCTGTTGAGAAGCCCTGTGTGTTTTCATCAGCCTCTGTCATTCTTTCCCCAAAGTATAGTTGATTACAGAGCCTCATTTTATCAGTAAGCTGGAATGGCATTAAGTAAATGATTTGTCTGTGCCATGGAGCATTCCAAGGACAGGTAAGAAAGACATTTTCTTTATGTGGAAAAGAAAACAGTATCATTAAAGGCACATTCTCCTGATTTAGTGTAACACTGGCATGAAGAAAACTCAAATCCAGCTCTGGGGTTCCACTGTCAGGCACGTACCTGGAGTGCTGCTCCAGACAGATTTAGCCATTGGATAGAAGGCTGCTATCAGGAATTCCACTCTTCCTTTTGGGAGCAACTTCTGAAGAAATGCTGTGGCTGAATATGGATTAACTTTTCCCAGACTAATGGGCAGGCACACTTTGCTGTAGGCTGACTGTATACTGTAGCTTTTTTTTTTAATAAACTATCATTAATTTTAGGAACACAGAGACTAAACAATAACTCTCTACTTTGCATGTACATCCTTTCATCTGTGCTGTTCTGAACATAAATTTCCTTCATAATAAATAAAACCTGAGTACTGAGGTTATTCTAGAGAGTGCTCTCAGAAAGATGCAGAAAGAGCAATTTTTTTTTCTTCTTGCTGACTTTCATCAGAAACCAGAATGGGACTGGTGCAGTCTTTGCCATGATGGTCAGAGACATTTACATTTCCAGAACTGAACCACAGAAGTTGCATTTTTAAGTAAGCAGGTCCTAAACTACTGTCTAAAAAAAAACATCTGGAGAGGAACAATGTTACTGGAAATGTGGAATTTTCTTGAATTTTCATAAAATTACTGTGTTACAAGTCTACAGAATGGCTTAACACGTTTTACTTTAGAGTTACTTTACTCAGCCTATATGTCAGATACATAAAATCCACATATTATCTCTGAGAGGTCTAAGGACCATGCCCTGCACTGAAATAGGAGCAGTATCAGTAAAATGTAACAAAAGAAACAAACAAATCTGAATGAAATTTTGGGCTAATTTATTATTAAGGGCTGCCCACACAAATATAGCTTCAACTCCTTCCCTGATTCTTTTTAATCTATGTCTCAGTTTTTTTAGAAACATATAATCTTTTTTAAGCCTTTATATTGCTAACAGTTAAGCATTTACGAAAATTTGTTAACAGGAATTTCTTAAGTGTAGTTATTGCTATAAATCCTCCATATATTTAAATGAACTCAGGCTAAAGATTTAATTATCTACAACTAGCCCTAGTTAATCCCCACAGAGATCTAGATTTTTATTATAAATGTGTATTTTATGCATTCAGTTGCACATATTGAAGCTTGCATTTTTCTTTAGTCCCAGCAAAGCATGCAAATTTGGAAGATTCTATTAAATTCTGAATAAAAATACTGTTGAAAACAATATTCCTAATGTACTCTTAATTATCCAGTGCTTAACTAATTCCTCTAGACAAATACTTTAGTAGCTATTGTATTTTAAGGATTTGCAATAATTGAGATTTTAAAGATTCTAAATTTGCATACTCTTTAGATTATTGTTTAGATGATTGCAAGGTTCCATGTTGAAACAAACTATTTTATTCCATGGATAACTAAAGATTTGTGGAGTGGAGGCTATAGTTTTTACTAGATGAATTGATACAATGGGAAAAGCAGATGAATTTTCCAGTCTGTCCCAAGCAGACGAGAAGAAAAGCGTTTGTGCGTGGAAGATTGTGTGCTGAAGTAGTCTAATGAATTAAATTCACTCTATTTATAAACTTCGTCTAATTTATGTCTACATAGCACTATCACCTTAATTACAGTGAAAAAAAAAGTTGATTGTTTTACCTGCAATTGAGTACGGGGCATTCAGATTTTGGTACAACTCCTACTGCACATTAATGCTAATGTTTTTATCAATATGAAAAACACTCGTCATGTAAAAAAACAAATCCAGTGTTAACACTCCCTTCGATGGGACAGGAATTACAACATCAAAGGCAGCAAGGAAGCTCTGCTTAAACACACTTCAGGTTTTCACAGATCTTTAGTAATCTGCAGCCTCTTAGGAAGCTTTGTCCTTTACTGAACTCCCTTTCCCACAACTCACTACAAAGCCCAACTTGAGAAGATTTGGGTCATCATCTATAAAAAACAAAAAGCTTTAAGCACGCTCTTCTTTGTGGAACAGTAGACTTCTAATAAAGCCTTTTTTCCCATTTACTTGATATCCCATTTGTCATTCTTTAACAATATCTGGAAATAAAAAAATGGAAATAAAATGAAAATATAAAAATATAGCAGCACACATTACGTTTCTAATCTATCTATTCCATCCAAAAGCATTAAACCAGCTAAAAAAAAATTGTTACATAGCCATGCTGGAGGACTACTTCTCATAAATTTTAATATCTATATTATAATTTTAAGAAGTAAGTTGAAATCTTTTTTCCTGCATGGGCCAAATTACTTCCACATTTTCTTTCTGTCAGAAATATTCATGTGAAACATTTGTTTTGAAACGACTCCCTGGGAAACAAGCACATTTACTCATGTTCTTCTATTAAATATGTTTGGACTTGCAAGTAATCCGACGAAGAGGGGAAATCTTTATCGAAAGAATTCAAATTAATTCAGCACCTTTCACTGCCAGTGAGTTTCTTTTTCTTTGTGAGACGAGATGTGACTGCTGTTTGCTGTGGTTGAAGGAAATCTGAAAGCAGCTGCGGTAATTCAAAGCTGTTGTGATTTGCACACTTCCTTCTTGACCCCATATTCCTAAAAGTCTCCATCCCAATGCTCCAGTTCTGAGCGACAGGGGATGTTCTCTTTGCTGTGGTCACTCTTGGCACCTATTTGCAGATTTTCCTTCAGTCTCCCTTGGCCTCTGATGAAACCAAATGATTTCTGAGAGCTGTCTGAAACAGTGTGCAGAGCTCTGTACTCGAATGTAGGTTTCAGCTGAAGTATGCGGGAAAAAATAACTTTTCGGATCCTGGGAAACAGAGAACTTTTCACGTGCCACTGATCTAAGGGATTAAGTTACACAGAAAAGGCTCTATTACGATAGATCAGATGTTTTGATTAAATTTTCTAACCTCTTGCAGTGGAACCAGGTTTCCTGTAAAACTGTCCAGAGTTTTCCTTGAAAAAAAAGGTCCCCATGTAAAGTCTTACTATAATAAATCTTGGTTTTAAAACGTCAGATTAGAAACCTCAGTGTGGTATCAGTGATTGCAGCTCTTGTGGAAAGGCTGATCAATATATACAATGTCATGGTGTGAGAATGGAAGAGAAAGAAAAAGCTTTACCATGATTTAAGAGCTTCTAAATTCCAAATGTGGGTCCACTACTGGCTGACCCCTAGGTAGCTTGAATGAGATAAGCCACTTCTTTTTTATTGCATTTCCCAACTAAGAATTGATCCTTTTCATTAGAAGAATTTGCCATTATATCATCAGCACTATCTTCACCTCAGTAAGCCGGAAAGGTTAAAACCTGTTTGCTTTACAGAAATACCAGGTAAGCTGAACCCTTGTGGAACCACAGAGGAGAAATCCATGGAAGGCAGGAGGGGAACGCATCACCCAGGACAGCAAGCCCTGCAGCTACAGCTGCACCAAGGTTCTCCTCTTCCTGCTCTGGAGAACTGCCCGAGAAACTCAGGATCTTAATAAAGGTAATAATAATCCCACAGAAAATCTTCCTAACTGACACTCTTAATACAGAGCCAAAGCCCACAGGGTAAGTATCACAGCCTCAAACTTGAGATTATGTTGCAGAAAAAAAAAATCAGTCTTATGATGTTATAGAGCATAGGGAGAAATTCACTCCATCTGGGATTCATTCTTCTCAGGAATTCCCTTTTGTGATGCTATTTACAATCAAAATGGCAAAAGCATCTTAACTTGAAGACAGACACACTAACTACAGCTTTACTCCTCAGACTCAGTCCTGTAGTGCACGAAAAACCTTTAAGTGTCAGGTTTTTTTTTTTTTAATGCTTGAACTTTGCATCTTTTGCCTTCCTTTTTATGACAGATAATGCATACAAGCTTTATATCAAGTCATTTTGATAAGAAAAAAGCGCAGACAGGTCAATGTTGTTATCTAGAAAATGTTTTACAAAGAAGGGAAAAATAAGCAACTTGTCATTTGTTAAAATGAGCTATTTGTTCCCAAATGCTGTTGGGTTACTGGGTCAAAATATGTTTCAATCATTGTGTGTATTCATTCAGGTATCTGTGAAACTTGGAGGACTACATGTCATGGTATCACATAAATTTAATAACATTTACAGTGGTAACACAAAGGCTGATAAAAAGTGCTGCGCTTTCTCCTGTTTTTTTTAAGTCTGGAGCCACAAGAATAGAGAAGAACTGACAAGAAATGTCCTTAAACAAATTAAAATGAGTTAATGTAGGCAGAAATATTTTTCTTTTTGATGTATTAATTATAGAATCATCCAAGCTGGAAGAGACTTTGCAAAGTCATCTGGTCACACCTGTAGGTCAAACCAGGGTCAACAGTGAATTCAAACTACATTGCTCTGGGTTTTGTCCAGTCAGGTCTCAAAATCCTCCAAAGATGAAGAAACTTCAGATTAACTGAAATTGTGCATTCTAGTATCTTACTTGTATGTTAATAATGGTAATATAAATGTCATATTTTACATGTAACTTATTCCTTTAATTGAAAAAAACCCAGCATTTCCAAGCGTCCCACTCTGTTCTGGTAAAACGAAGTTCCAGTATCCATGTCCCCAAAAGAGTAATTTTAGTTAGTTAGATTATTCTTATTCCTTGACCATAAAACTTCAAGTGGTTAATATTTATCTGGATGAACATTTCTTGATGTCAGCTTTCTTTGCCAACAAAGCAAACTGATCAAAATTCAGTTTCCTGGTAGAAAGCATAATAGGTAATACAGACAATTAATTACTTCTTTGATGGAGTCACTTTTCAAAAGACAAAGAGAGTTTCTTTGGATGAGAATTTAATCAAGAAACAGAAGATAGTGTCTTTCTTCTAAAGCACCCAGCTCATCAGCATTCATCCAAAAAGAACTTCCTGGTTTCTTCTCAAGACTCTATTTCTAGTGCACCTGGGGATATTTTTGTATGCTTGCTGTCATCTTTTTCAATCTCTGTTTTTTATGGTTGGGATTTTTTTTTCATACTGAGGATCTCAGGTGATGTTTCATTTCTTGGTTCCCTTTTTTGCCGACCAGCAGAATAATTTGGAAAAGGCTCCTTACCCTCCTTTTCCTTACTGCTGTTTCCAGTGGATTGTGACTGGTTTGATAAATGCTCCCAATAATTTCATGGACTTTCTTAGGAGAACAGCAGTGGTGAGGAGCAAATTGGATAAGTAAACATGAGTCATAATAGAGAGCACAGTGTTTCATTGATTAAAATAATCCTTCTATTTTGGTTTCCTGAGAAGATTCAGCTACTAAGTGATGTGGAATGGGCTGATCTTTTCATCTTTCGGAATTCACATGCAGGCAATAATATGCAAGACTTGTTAAATATGAAGAACAGAAGTATCTGAAATGAAAGTATGGCAAAATAGCTTTTGACTTGTGGCATAATCATGGGCAGAAAGAGAAAAGACACCCATCACACGATTTTTTTGTGCTTGCCCTACAAAATGGCCACAAAATCCATTATGCTTAAGCAATTTCTCAGTGTATTTTGCAATGGTAATACAAAACACAATATTTCTATCAGTTATCACAACTAAAATGACAAACATCTAAAATCAGACTAAAATATTTAAAATTTCTCAAAAACTTAAATCCCAGTATAATAAAAATGAATAGATTTTATCATAATCTTGGAAAGATCCCACACCTACAAAGAGTCTCTAACTGAATGTATGTTGGTGAACTTTTTTTGTTTTTTTTTAATATCTGACCAGAGTTTTCCTTGTTCACATATGCAAACTCTCCACCTGAACAATATATTCTACATAAAAGCAGACTATTTCTTTCCATACTTTTTGACCTGTCTACTCGACATAGTTTAACTGACCACCATCACTCATCTCCCTACAACTGGAAATTTTTATAAATTAGGTATTAAGGTAGTTTTTCATCCAACAGATGCAGATTGCTTTCAGTATCGCCATCATTCTTTTATCCTTCCTTTCTGTGCTGTCAGCAACAGACTGAATGTAAAGTTTCATCATTCACATTTCCATCCACTGATTCAACTTTTTGTTTTAACAGTCTCAAATAAGGAATGTTTTATGACAGTAAAAGGCAGTTTGTCAAGATCCTGACTTGCAAGGTACCTGCAGCCCTCTCAGCCTATCTCTTGCAAAATTAGTAGTCTTTTTTAATCTTATCGCTCGGCATGGGAATATTGGCCATTTTTTTTGTGTTAGGAGAAAGAACACACATTTGCATTTTAAAAATTTGTTCTAATAATTTCATAATCTCTTAAATTTTTCAATGGGCGAAACCTGCAAAATTGTAGCTCACTACACTGTGCCAAAATCAACTGGAGTTACCTGTCATATGATCCATTTTACTGATCTGAAAGATTTCTGTTGTGTATTTTATCACCTCATCTATCTGAAGCAATACTACACTAAACCTTTACCATCATTCTTTATCGATTTTTTGATACACACTGTCTCCCAAAAAGCAACTGGTCTGTCAAATTCCTATTGAAAATATACTCAGCTATTAAGCTTTGTTGAAATTAATATCGTAGCAAAACATCACTGTGTACTTTTCAGACCAGCATATTCCACTGTAAGCTAAAATATTCTGACTACAACTGTCTAATCTTTATTGCATCAGTTTTACCAATTGTCCTATGTCACTTTCATGCACTTTTATATTATTTACACTGAATATCTTTAGTTGTTTTTCTGGCAATTTAGTTATATTATACATGCAATTCTTCTGAAGCACTTTGGACACCTGGTAAACATTTGGCCTGGTGTGTTGTATCTGCTTTACCCATCAGCCTGAATAAAAACCGGAATCCTGATGCATGACTCTGTTTGGTAATGAAGTCATACAGAAAAGTAACAGCAGTATGTACCAAGACAAGATGACCTTGTTATTCATAACTTTAAAGAAATAATTTTGTTATCTGTTGACAAGAATATTTTACATTATGCCTGGGATTTTTTTAGTTGTTTTTTTTCTCTGTAAATGATGCCACCTTCAAAATCCCTGTAATGTTATTTCAGTGAAGATTTCATCATTTAAATAGAGTAGTGCCAGCCTAGTTGTCAACATCTCTGGTTCTTTATTCTCAATTCTTGAATATCTGTCCAAACCTGGTTGTTCCTAATGACTCCTGCAAGAGACACATGCAATATTACCTGGTCAACACAGCCTAAAAAGGATGCACTATCTCACTAAGTCCTGTTTCTTGAAGTGGTTACCATAATGAACATTTCCAGCATAGCTTCCATGCAAAAGGTCTTGCTAACTCACAATCTAAACACATCTTTTCTTCCAAAAATTTCCTAGAGAACACTTTAGCATCCATTTGCTGACATCCTCTTAACACAAATGCATAGCTGTAGTAAAAAAACATTTCAGATTGCAAAAGTGGATGCTATCATACAGTGTCACTGTGCTAAAAAGACAAATATCTCTCTTTCAAAACTGCTGCTGTTTGGAAAAGAGCACATTTGTTTTCAATATGCACTTGCATAGAGGAAGGCAAAAAGTTATGTTTCAGGGGGCCTGGCTAGCTTGATATTGTTTTGAAACAGGAATTGGGGTTTTTTTTAAGTGTGAAAGCTTTAAAGATACTTTATGTATTGTACAAGTTTAAGGCTCCAGTGTTATGAAGATAATAAAAATCCCCAAGTCCCAAACCACCTTCACGTGATATAGCAATATAATATATATATATATATTTACATATATATATAAGTATACATGGGCAATAAAAAACCCTCCCAGTTAGCCTAATTTTGAGAATCTGGGAGACTGGAAAGAGTCCTGACTCAGTGTTTGGTAACTGGGATCATTTCACTTCAAAGGCTGGCTGTAGCTGAGGGTATTTTATAGATGCTGGTGAAAGTTTAAAGATGGCGGCTGCATATTTGAATTACAAGGTATCAATATTTTCTAAAAAGGCAAAATTTCACTATAGACTCAGAAAATTCAATCCTAATACTTGTGTAATAAGTGAAGCACTTTGCTATTAAATTATGCTAGATATGGTTTGTCTTTTTTTTTTTTTTTTTTTTTTTTTTAGTCCCATAAAATCGTTTCACCNTTACCTGGTCAACACAGCCTAAAAAGGATGCACTATCTCACTAAGTCCTGTTTCTTGAAGTGGTTACCATAATGAACATTTCCAGCATAGCTTCCATGCAAAAGGTCTTGCTAACTCACAATCTAAACACATCTTTTCTTCCAAAAATTTCCTAGAGAACACTTTAGCATCCATTTGCTGACATCCTCTTAACACAAATGCATAGCTGTAGTAAAAAAACATTTCAGATTGCAAAAGTGGATGCTATCATACAGTGTCACTGTGCTAAAAAGACAAATATCTCTCTTTCAAAACTGCTGCTGTTTGGAAAAGAGCACATTTGTTTTCAATATGCACTTGCATAGAGGAAGGCAAAAAGTTATGTTTCAGGGGGCCTGGCTAGCTTGATATTGTTTTGAAAGCAGGAATTGGGGTTTTTTTTAAGAGTGTGAAAGCTTTAAAGATACTTTATGTATTGTACAAGTTTAAGGCTCCAGTGTTATGAAGATAATAAAAATCCCCAAGTCCCAAACCACCTTCACGTGATATAGCAATATAATATATATATATATTTACA
>VZTD01003229.1:1029753-1072557 GCA_013397725.1 Rhagologus leucostigma | reverse complement strand
TTTTTTTTTTTTTTTGTGTTTGAAGTCCATTAAACTGATGTCACCACAATTTCTTGGTTGTCCCATTTTCCAACTGACCAACTGTCAGCTCCTATTTCTGGACACGATTACAAATGCAGCCCAGAACGTGGCAAAGTGAATGCAGAACAGATTGAACACGGAGGGGAATCTGAGCAATGCAGCTAGCAGAGATGAAAATGCTGCAAGCCTGCCGACAGACTGGAAAGGAGGAGAAGGATGCCAAGGAAACTGAAAAATGCAGCCAGAAAACTTGTGAGACAGCAGGTACAAAAAAGCCAGACTTATAACAATTTGGAAATAATAGTAATTTCTAAAAGGCAGCACAGCCCAAGAATGTGTGATCATAGAGCATGATCTACAGATATTTATATTAGATACCATTCCTGCTATGAACAACTTCCCAATTAATAAACAAACGCTCTCTGCATTTAATACAGTATTTTAATTCATCTGTAAATAGTCATGGTTACCTAAAACATTGTGAATTTTCTGCTGTAAAATGTATTTCATTATCTGTCTACAAGGAAAACAGAGTAAAAAAGTGGCATGTGTCCATCACTCCTTTATTCTTGCCTAATTCCAGGATTCACACAGCAAAATTTCTTTAGTAGTTTTGTGTAGTGTTATTTTTTCTCTTATCTAGCTGAAATCTAACAACTCTTTAACAAGATATGACATCAGAAATATGAAATATACTGTCACATAGATTGAAGACTAATTTCCTTGTGTTTGGGGTAGAGCAGAATGCACAGTATTTCTACAAGGGACAATAAGACACACTTCATAATTCTCAAATTAGAATCAGATTCCAAGGAAAGAAAATCTTATTATGTCAGTTGTCTACAGCGCCCTTAAAATTAGATTTAGCTTCCTTTTTAGAAGATATGTTAATCTATCAATTCACTTAAGAAAGAAATCCTTGATATTTAATTTTATTTCAAAATTGTATGGATATGGAAATTAATTTTCAGCTACAACTTTTTATTGAATTCCCTTGTCCTTAAAATTTTTGCCCTTCCAGCTGCACTCTAAGCAACATCTGAGCTCCTGTTGTACAATGCTACAGATTTCTGACAAAATGTTCTTCGTGCAGCCCCCATCCAGGGTGAATGGAGAGTTGTATCCATGGATGCAGACTGTAAAAATTAAGTGCACTAGGAGAGACATGTCTGAAACTAAAGATACAAATTTTTTTTTATATGAGTGCCTCCTCTCTTTTTATGAGTGCTTCTCTCTCTGACAGAAAGTCCAGTAAGTAAAAAAAAAAGCCGTAAAATTTAGTGCCCTGTTTCCTTTAGTAAATGAAAAAAAGAGCTGGGGAATCCATGAACGGTAAGAAATTTACATTTGCCTTAATTTAAGTTCTTGAAACATACTTTACTCTTTAAAAGGATTTTTAAAAATCCTGGGATTAAGAAAGTTGCTGTCTCAAACATCATGTCAGTCAGCACTGGTTGTGGCATTACTTTAGACAAGCTAAGATTTTGAATAAAAGTATTCTTCTAATGCCACATTCCCAAGGGTAATGAAAAGTAATCATAAATTGTATCACACAAAGCTATGAGCTTTACAGGCCTGTGTTTTCCTTTCAATATGAACCACAAATGATCTAAAAACTGTTGAATTCCACTTCCAAGGAATCCAGGTGTGATGTAATTGGTGTAGAACTCTTATGGCACTGCTCAACACTCTTTACATGTCCTATGCCATGTATCATTCCTAAAATTTAAACAGCTTTGATGTATCAGTGCAAATGTACACAGATCAAAAATGAGAAATAAACATTCAACTTTTGTAATGAAGTAAAATTTGATGAAATCAAAGTACAGGGACAAGTAAAAAAAACCTCTAAGCAAAGTAATGGAAAACTGTATAAAATACCCACAGAACTGCACAGAAACAATTTTTCACTAGTCTCCAGAAATATTTTTGGTGTCTTTGATATCCTTGACCTTATTCTTAAACTACAACTTAGCAGCTAATCCATGTCCTCTTCAGTAAAATCACAGAAAAGAGTGACTTCAGCAAAGTATTTTGGTTCTTAACAAGTGGTTTAACACTTACTGCACTTGCCTTTGAAAATATTTCAGTACTACATAGCACCTACAACAGTTGTATTTAAAATTACAACTCCAAAAAAAGGAATTAGCAATATCATTTCAAATGCAACCATTTGTTTTAGCTAAAATTTAGCAGCTTTCCAAAAGCATCCCCTACTTGAGTTTTAACATAAAACGTTAATAATATATTTTTTCATCATTTTACGAGAACACAAATTTTAAAATCCTGTTTAGTCAGCGTATTTAATGAAATATTTTGCACCTCTATATAACTTGTGTATCAGCAGGATGTAGGCTAAAGGTTGCACATAGTTATAAAATTTCACTGAAATGTCCACTGATCATTAAAATGCTAGGAAATTTTGGACTAGAGTTCACAGAAATATTGAATCGTTCTTGTACTGCTCTCAAAAACCTGTCCATTCTGAGTTTAAATTTCTGTTGTTAACTTTCCAGGTTGTTGGTGGCAGGTGAACTAAGGCAACTCAAGTAAGGTTGGGTTTTTTTTGCTTACTCCCAACACATCACTAATATTTGATTCACTTTGTTAAGTGGGAATATAAATAGGGATATTGAAAACAAAAATCCCCTTTTTTTCAGTGGAACGGTTGAAGAGAACAGTTTTCTGGGGCTGCAAGCCAAATAAGCTTTCTAGGCCTCTATTCTCTCTATAACATAGAGCAGTTGACTATAACCATGTATTTAAGTTACTGCAGTTATTCTATTTTTATCATTTTGTTAACAAAAACTACAATTCATTACTCTTAGTACGTGTTCCTGTGCATAAATTCGTCTTCACTGAAGAAGTTCTGTTGTTTTTCTGTCTGCTCTTAACTCTGTGGACATAAAACATGTGATGAGAATTTTAAAAAGCCCTGCTATATACAACAGTACTCCCCAAAAAGACGTAAATGATAGCAGTGAAAAACCTGCCTCAACACTCTATAAAGATTCAAGCTTTACTTGCACACAAAATTTACCTCATTGCTTGTGATTCATTTGATATCCTTTTATTTTATTGTATATTCATAACTTTAAAATGCATGCAGGAAGTGACAGTACTCCAAGGGAGTCTAGAAATATTAAATTTAATAATCACAGATTATAAATGATCTCTAGCTCAGGCAACCAGGATGTAGATTCAGGTTGATTCCCATGAGGAGGGAATATTCAGATCAAAGCCACTGCAGTAACTCTTACCCTGTTATCCTGGCTCTTCTGCAGCACTCAAAGAAGAAAATCCTTCAACCTTATAAACAGTCTTCAGTACATAAAACAAAATAATTATGAAGAACAAAACATTTTCCCTCAAGAGTTTTCCTGCACTGACCCAAGCGGGAAAAAAATTGATTGTTTTCATCCACATCAAGCAGTGATTGTATACTGTGGGTAAATCAGCAAGACTTGATAGAAAGTCAAATTTCTCATGGCACTGCTACCTGAAATACATTACAGAGAATTACATTTTTACTGAGGTGGTTCGCTGCATGCTTGTCTTAACATACTACTATCTATTCCACAAATAACTAAAGATATATGGTATTCTGCAGGTGAGTGTTTCTGGAAGAACTTCTCCATTGCATGTTTCTTTTCTTTTTCTCTTCAAGAAATGTGTAGAATTTCATAGAAGCACAGCTTTGTTTTCCAGTTGTTTTTGATGCGCTTTATTTTTAGGAGCAAAGGGAAAAGCGCCACAGCAAAAGAGCCTTGGCAATTTAAAGCTGAGGTAGGGCACTGAAGGGACAAATTCAAACACTGAGTTTTACTGAGCAGTACAAAGCGTGCAGGAAATTCCAGAGTGTGCTGTAAGCCCAAAATAGGTAACTCTACAACTCAAGTGGGCCAAATCTAAGCACATACAATCCTAGAGGAGTGTACATCTATATATGCACATCTCATGTTCATAAACAGTCATGACTGTATATTAAAACTCAAGTGGCTGCACACTGTAGGAATAATCAGCTTTTGAGCTGACAGCTCCTAACTGCAGCTGCTGAAATAGTCCTGATATATTCCCTTGTGGAGAACTGAAATTCTGTGAAAGGAGCACGTGTTTTTGGAAGGATTCTCTTCAGAATCCTGCTCCTAAGGCTACGTCTGTGCCAGTGTAGTGCCAGCGCTGGGCAGTGGCTAACATCTGCTTTTTTCCCTAATTGCTTACATCTGTGATTATTCTGACACAGGATGGCTACAGGAGACCAGTTCCTTACAAAATTTAAACACGTTTTTTAATTTTACGCTTCACTTCAAATGAAATTCCTACACCTTTAAAGATCGACACGTTAAAGTGTTTTTGTAAGGTTAAGTTTCAAGCACTTCCAATACACAAGTAAATAACAACAAAAAAAGATATAAAAATAGATTGCCAAAGGAAGAACCTCATTAGTTTCTGGATTTATAGACTAAAACCTGCTCATTCCCTAGGCAGAGACTCAGGTAAGAATAAGTATTTAAAACAGCTTTGTGGAGACACCCATCTTCAAAGCCAGGGCACAGATCCCGGTTTATTTAATAGCTCAGACATAAATTCATTAGCTGTGCATGAAGTGCCTGTTTTGAATTTACATGCAGACATCTTATTTGCTTTTAAGTGGTTTGAAAATATTAATTTGTGCTGGCTGCACAATGCAATTTGGTACGAAGACCTCAGAGAGCTTTTTCTCCTGGGACTGGTGTATTCACAGAAGCAAGGCTTGGAGAAACACAAGCAGAGTTTCTGACAGCACTCGAGTCTAGGGGTTTTTCTCCTTAGATAACAAATTCTGCCCTTACAGAGTGCCTGTTGGTGTGGATTTGGTGCTGCACTGAATTGGCTACACCACTTGTGGCTCAGGTGGTGGCTTTGTTGGATTAATCTCCACAGTTTTGCTCTAATGGACAGCGTGAAGAGTCCCTGAGACCTTCACCTACAGTTGAAGCTCACGGTCCTGTTCATTGCCAGAAACCAAATACTAGCACTATTATCAGTTATAGCAATTCCTACACTCGATTTTACCCAAAGGAATTCTAACATTTGAGCTTCCATGAGGAAGAGAACAAAACACATGGGATTTCATTACCTCTCATTCATTTTCCTTAACAGACGCAAAGCTCAGTATGGGCAGTGGGCCTTCTACCTGGAGGGCAGGAAGCCTGACGTCAAATGACTTTGGGCAGTAAGAGCAGAGGAAAAGAAACTGAAACAAGAACAGAAAAAGCAAGACAAATCTTGATGCAACCACATGGGCAGTGAAAGCAATTGCCCTTAGTTATTTTGTCATGGAATGAAAAGCTAAAGATAATCCCCTTAGCTTTCCCACGTGGAAGTGGAATCCAAAACTAATCCTTTTACAGTAGCTATACCACATGAAACGGGGTGTTTAAACAAATCCCCTTAATCATCATGGCAAGAATCAGGGAGCTAAAGTCAATCCCCTTAGTAGCCTACATGAAAAAGGGAACCAAAGCAATCTGCTTAGTTATGCTGGTGTTAATAATGAACTCCTTCAAGCCTTTACATATTTTGATATAAAATTATTAGTAGCATTCTTCTAACATGCCAAGAACCAACATGAGGATGCAGTAACATCTATGGTACAACACTTCTACCCAAGTTTTATGGCACAAAAATTCTAACGCTCACCACTTCATGACTTATTGGTCACAGGCATAACGCAAGAGTATCCATGTATCCATCAGCTGAGAGGAAACACAAAATGTTTGAGTTCTTCCTTAAGAAAATTAAGAAATGGGGAGTATTCCTTATAGCATGGAAAGCTGATGGAAAGTCCTGACAGACATGGAGAGAAATCACTGAACAAGACCATATTGAGCATATCATCACTATTCAGCTGTTACGTCTGCTAACTTAAACTTTGTTTTACTGATTTACTTACTCTACAATATGCCCAGCTTTTAACACTACTAGTAAATCTAAAAGAAACATTATCAGACTTCTTAAAAGACAAAACAAAAGGTCAGGTAGAACACCTGTGTTCTTCAAATGCTGTTCTACATCTCAACAGCACTTGTGATCTTTCACTTTATTTCTGCAAGTCTTGTATTATGTTTTAAACTCCTGGGATAGGATTCTTCTGATTAAATACAATAGGAGAGGATTATCCTCTTAAATCTGAAATACAGTTATAAATTATTCATAAATTCATGGATTTTATACTGGGTTCCTTTCTATTTTGTTCTCCACAGAATTATGGTTATTAAAAATAATTATGTTTCCTTATTAGCAGTCAATAGACATATATACAAACTATCTATTTTCCACTTTTTGAAGTAGATTGTTAGGATTATGTCAAGAGTATCCAATTCTGCTAGGATTGCTTACATAAATACATAATCCATATGGTAGAGGCCTGTGTACTGGCCTGGATCCCTTTGCAGGATATGCACATTAAATCATGTGTGAAAATTACTGTGTGAAGTGCCTCTTCTGAAATCTGAAGTTTACAATTCTCTATATTTGGGACTAGCAACACTTTAAATGTTAACTGTTCTTCAGAGAAGGGTTTTCAAGCTCAAATGCTGTACCAGAGGTTTGGACATCGACTGGCAGAGAGGGCAAAGCAGAGAAGAATTTCTTCAACATCACACTGGAGTACTTTTTTCTCACTTGGTGAGAATTCCAGTGGAGCAGAAAAACTATTTGGATACTCAATTTTCATCCTGGCAATGGTTAAAACTGCTGGTACCCACAAACATCCTATAATCCTATCCTTTAAAGCACCATCAGAACATGAATGATTTACTGCAATTTTCAAAGGGGGACTATGTGTGCCTAAGTATGTAAAAGAGGCTTAGAGAATGCTTCAAGCTTGATAATCTGGTTACTTCTCTGTAATTTTAAAAATTCATTCCATATATTTAAACATCTGTAAACAGTTCAAAAGCAAAGCTGGCATGTTTTTTGTTTTTTTTTTTTTTAGTTTCTTTTCTGTTAAGTCTAAGTAAAGGCTTCCAATATAAGCTCAGGCTACGGCAAATCCTTAAGAATATATTAATTCTTTCTTGTTTCATTATACATAGGAGATCCACGTTTACAAAATAAATTATTCCTGGCACTAGAAATGATAAAAAGAAAGCAGCAGTTTGCTCAGAGTTTCCCTAAATTACTGAGCACAGCACCTGAGTAAAAAGCAGCAACTGGGTGTGAGACAGTGAAGCATCTGCTGCTGCTGCCAATTTTACCAATTTCTCTTGGAAAAAAAAGTATTTTGTGGCTCTGGAACAATTCAGAGAGATTTCTTTTCAGAATATCTAGATATTTATCACCTACTTTAGCATTTATGAGACCATTTCCTAAACACACAGGAATTTCAAGGGGTATTTCCCAAGAGTTCAGTACAGCAATTCTGAAGTCTCTGAAAACACAGTGGTTCAGATAAGGAGGTGTTCAGTATGCACCTGGTATTTCCATAAATATTGCTTTTCTTCCACTTTACTTTTGTTCTGGCTTTTCCTTGGTTTTTTACTGAAGGCAACACTCAGTTTGGCGTTGTTTCTTGCTCCATGTGTGTGCACAGTGAGGGCTGAATTATATCAGGAAATATTGTATTTAATTTGCAATGTACATATGAGTGAATTTTTTATGAATTTCAGAATATTTTTATGACAGAAACTATAAAATTCCGTTATCTAACACTGCTGAAAAGACACGCAACAGAACTTCAATCAATCATTCTTCCTCCTCCAACTCACTATGTTTTCCTTCTCAAAATACAATTCTTTCTCTACAACAAGAAAAAAAAAGGCAAGAATGCGTTAACTTTCTTTCTTTTTTTTCTTTTCTTCCTGTCCTTTTTGGTAAGCCAAAATATTGTAATCTTCTGAATGCAAGAGATGAATGTGCAGCTTACAAAGGCTTAAAAGCTATTTTTGTGCACTGAGTGTGCATCAGTGTGCAACCCATGTATGGTACTCTTATTTATTTTAATTTCCAACCACCGTATTTTTGAAAAAATAATACAGAATTAGCATTCATTCTGTGGGGCTGCACAACTGAAGAAGTTAAATGTTTACTGTGCTCCACTGCTTATAATGATTCTCACACCTAAAATGAGAAACTTAACAAGAAATATAAATACTGCTACAGCTACTCTTTGCCCTCTTTTGCTCTATAATATACAACATACATTGAAAAATAATCAATATATATAATAAATTTTGCCTTTACTAGGAATATATATGTACGCAAGACTATTTAAACTAAACAGGAATGGAAAAGTAGTGCAAAAAGTATAGGCAACATTACTACCATAAAGTTCAGATTTACCACACAATACACTAAAAATACAATAAATTGCATTTGGTGAGCAGTTCAGAGACTGCTTCTAATGCTGTACTATTACAGATTATATATGAGGTGTAAGTATCTAACTGTTCTGTACTGGAGCATACAAATTTGTTTAGAATTCTTCTCCATTACATCCAGTTTCCTGTAAGCGGTTTGTAGGGTTTATTTTGGTTTTGTTTGTTTGGGTTTTTGTTTTATTTTGCTTGGGTTTGGTTTTGGGTTTGTTTTTTTTTTGGTGGGTTTTTGTTTTGTTTTGTTTTTAATTTACAGCAAATGATATGTCATTATTTAGGCTAGGAATGGTTCAGATCTGTGGCTGCACAGTAGCAAGCACCAGTGGGCCCAAATTTGCAATATCCCAATAAGAACATGACCATGTATTTTGGTCAAGCATCCGCAGAATCTGCAAGTAGACGTTCCACACAAAAATAACCAGGATACTGCCCAAATGTATGTACAGAAAAACTGAGGATGACAAATACTGTCTCATTACAGTGCCTAGCACATTTTGTGAATGTATCTATTTCTCATGGGCCATGCTCCTACAACCCTGCTGCCATCCAGTAGATTCTCAAATTCCCAGCACAGCCACAGCTAATTCTGTGGCCCCAGGGTTTTCCAAGCAAATTAAGATTTTTGCCATTTTACCAGGAAATACAGGCAAAACCAGAAATTCAGACATGCACCAATCTACCTAGACTTTGACAGTTCCTGGGACACTCAGTTTTCAAGAAAAGCTTTTATGTTCTAAGAGATGCTCCTAAAAGAAACATGGAAACTGGACTCCCACGACCAAGTCATCCCATATTAGCAATTGCAACTCCTTTAAAAAAAGCTTTCCTAGACATTTAGCTACCTAATTGCTTAATCTCTGCAGATGGAAATTAATCTCAAAAAACTTACCCCTCGACTTAACCTTTCTGCTCAATAAATTACTTGTCTGTCAAAAAGGATTCTAAATATGGCATTGCAGAGGATGGTATCTGATTATGCCCAAATTACAGCTCAAATACGTGACTTCCAATATTTTTTCTTAATACCATCTCTGTAAATTCCCCGTATTGTGTGAAAATCTGATTAGCTTCCTTCCTTTGCCTTCATCCCTGTTAAATGTTCTGACAGCTAAATCCCTACCTTCAATAAAGTTCTTATTAAAACCACAGCCTCTGTAACACCTCTGAAATCCTGTTGGTGAGCTTTCACAGATGTAACTACATATCTTTACCACAGCTGAACTGCTGTAATAGAGGGAAGAACTTAAAACTTTTGGGTGCGTTTTTTTTTCTCAAAAAACGTCCCCAGTTCTTAGTTAAAACTTTGCTTCTTCTTGGCACCTTCCAATGCTTAAAGGGGGCTGCAAGAGAGCCGGAGAGGGACTTTTCACAAGGGCATGGAGTGATATGATGAGGTAATGGCTTTAAACTGGAAGAGAGTAGCTTTAGATTGGATATTAGGAAGAAATTCTTTACTGTGAGGGTGGTGAGGCCCTGCAACATCTCCCCACACAGCTGCAGTTCTCTATTCTACAGCCTGTTCAGAGCGTGCCCAGGCGGCCAAGGAGGCCAATGGCATTCTGGCCTGGAGCAGGAATAGCGTGGCCAGCAGGATCAGGGCAGCGATCGTCCCTCTGTACTCAGCACTGGTGAGGCCACACCTCAAATGCTGTGTCCGGTTTTGTGCCTCACAGGACAAGAAAGACACTGAGGAGCTGGAACGTGTCCAGAGAAGGGAAGAGTCTGAAGTGTTATGAGAAGCCACTGAGGGAGCTGTAGGGGCTCAGACTGGAGAAAAGGAGGATCGTGAAGGAGCTTATCACTGGTTACAACTCCCTGAAAGAAGGGTGTAGCCAGGTGGGGGTCAGGCTCTTCTACCAGGGAACAAAGGACAGGATGAGAGGAAATGGCCTCAAGTTGCACCAGGGGAGGTTTAGATTGGTTATTAGGATTTATTTTTTCATGGAAAACGTTACCAAGCATTGGAACAGGCTGTCCTGGGACGTAGTTGAGTCCCCAACCCTGGAGATGTGCGAAGACAAGTCGATGTGGCACTTACAGACACGGCCTAATGGTGAACTTGGCAGCGTTAATTTGCAGTCGGACTCAGTGATCTGAATCATTTCCAACTCAAATGATTCTATGATTTGTTTGGAAGAAAAGTGAAACACTTTCATACAGAAGCCTTTTTATGGTATTGTTGTCTTTTCCTGGTAACTTTCACACAACTTGAATTTTAATTATGTTTACTGTGTCTGTCTGGGACAGAGTTCATTTCTTTCCCGCTGCCATATGGTGCTGTGTTTATACTGGTGACCAAAACAATGCTGAGAACACACAACTGTTTTATTTAAGAAGTGTTAAGTATAAAAACTTCCTTATGTTTATAGATACACTTCAAAGACAGTCTACTTAAGAAAATGAATGGTTAAAAATGTTAAGCATTGTATAAGAATGTTCCAAAATATATCCCCCCAATCACCTTCTGAGATATAAGTTAAAAGATGAAGGTGAAGATGGAGGCAGCTGCATTGAAAGGAATGTTTGCAGGTTGGCACAGGAAAACCTCGGTGCCATCTGTGACAAACAGTACTAAGCCACTCAAAACTCTGTTACCATGAACTACAGATATGTCTCCTAATTAGCTAAGAAGCAGCTAAAAAATAATTGCTGACTGATGCATTTACTGCAAAACAATTATTTTAACAGAGAGAGTAAAATAATCAGTTTGGTAGGGAAAAAAAATCAGTACTTTGATAAGATTAGTTTCAAAAAATTCATAACACAAAAAGAACAGTAATACTGCGTATTAGTGACAGTTATTAAAAAAAATTTTAAATCCCCTATAGAAAGAAGATATTCAAACCAGAATTATTTCCCTGGATAAATCAACAGGAAAATTACCAATTGACAAGGAAACTGTTCAAATAATTGTGGAAACCAAAGTAGTTTCATCACTCACAGAGCTGTCAAATAGTTTAGAGGACTTCTAGTAGGTTCTTTACTGCCGAGGCCATACATTTTGCCTACTATGACAAGTTAAGGTAGCTTTTATAAGTCTCTCCCACATGTAAATGTCTCACAGCTCTGTGCTGTGAATCACCTTGCCCTTCTTTTAAATTGATTTTTGGAGTGGCTATGCACAAGTTGGGCTTGTTCAGCCTGGAGAAGAGAAGGCTGTGGGGGGACTTTACGGCACCTTCCAGTGCCTAAAGGGAGTTACGAGAGAGCTGGAGAGGGACTTTTCACAAGGGCATGGAGCGATATGGTGAGGCCTAATGGCTTTCAACTGAGAGTAGGTTTACATTGGATATTAGGAAGAAATTCTTCCCTGCGAGGGTGGTGAGGCCCTGGCACAGGGTGCCCAGAGAAGCTGTGGCTGCCCCATCCCTGGAAGTGTTCAAGGACAGACTGGATGGTTTGTGGTCCTGTGGGATCCTGCCCACGGCAGGGGTTTGAAAGCGGACAATCTTTGAGCTTCATTCTAACCGAAACCATTTTAGGACTCTGTGGCAGAGATTTATCAGGACTGGACAGACCCTTATGGCAGCAGTCCCCAAACCACAGCTTCTGAGCAAACTCTGCTCGCACAATTGTGTTACACTGATTAATGCAATGGGAAATAAACAATATGTTTTAAAAAGTTACACTGAAGACAGAAGGAAAAAATCCGACCAACTGGAGTTGAATAAGGTATGTTATTTTATTAGTACTACTGCTAATGTGTAAATGAAGGTCGTGGACCACTGCATTTCAGTTGGATTTTCAGGTTTTTTTATTTCTTTCCTAGTTCCTAACTGTGTCCCCAAGGTCAGCAAACTGACTTTCGTTGGCATGCTGGATTTTGCTTCACAGGCACTTGAGCACTTCAGACTGCCCACTAGCTCCCATTCACATCCTCTTCTGAAACATATGAACTTGTACCTTTCCATTCTTTGTACCAATCAAAAAAAACCCAAACCCAACCCTGTTCTGTATTTTCAAGGTTATGGAGTGACAGCTTGGTGAGTAAAGATCTCCTTTCATTCCATAGTGCATGCTTTTTCATAAATCAATCGGTCATTTTGAACTATAGCCCAAAGAACAGAGGAAGTATCAGATGTGTCCATTATTAAGGTAGAAATTTTAGACAGCCCATCACTAAGATGCTAAATTGGAACTCAGTCAACAAAAGTTGATGCTATTGACCTCAGAAATATTAATGTTTTATGCTGCATTTTTGTAGCTCTAAGCACTAAATTTATTACCTGTTCAAAATAAACGGAAAAAAAATCTGACACGCAAATAAAGAAAACACATTTGTAAGAAAAACCTATTGCATTCTCACGCTTCAGGAAGGATGCACAAATAACTGCGAAGAAAATAAAAAAACAAAACCACATATTATACTCCCAAGACATGGATAACACAGTTATCTTGGCAGCTCAATGACGACCAAAACTGCTGAAAGCTTACAAATGTTATGTCATGAATCTACTATAAACAAAAAATCTGGGAGGTCAAGGTTAAAGGTTCTGCAAGTTCCAGAAGAACCTCCTGATTTTTTATCTCACTTCACCCTGGCCTGTTAGTTTAAAAACTCTGAGGCATACTCAGTATTACCCAAATCCCAAGCATTATTATTTCAGTTGCTCTTTAATTTAATGAAAACACTCCTTGTGACTGAGTATGCCAGTAAATTAATGACTTCTGCTAATGTCACATTCTCAAGAAAACCCATCATCCCATCATCCTAACAACAAAAATGTTCAGCAGAGCAGTAACTATATGTCAATGACATTTTTCTTACACATATAAACACTACATACACACTTAAAAAAAGATTTGATTAAAGTAGCACATTAGATTTGGAGAGTATCTGAACAAAAATTTCTTCCAGAAAACACAAACAATTCAAAATCTGTCACTCTTCTCCAGGAAACAAGAAAATCCTATTGTGCCCATCATGGGACAGAATTGATTCTTATCTCTGCAGTGATAATATCAATCACATGAATAATTGTGCCATATTCTGAATTATATTAGGACATAGAGGAGTAACTCAGATTAGGTAGCACTGTGGTAGCACCACCCCTGGAAGTGTTCAAAAGGTGTGTGAGTGTGGCATTTGGGGACGTGGTGAACACGGTGGTGTTGGGTTAACAGTTGGACTCAGTGATCTGAAAGGTCTTTCCCAACATAAATGATTCCATGATTTTATGCTACAAACCACTTTTCTCTCCCATATTTACTCTAGCTTCTTTTTTCTTCCAAATCACTTTGGACCTATCTGGGAAGTACTCTAATAATTGAATCCCAGGAATTACAAACTCCTTGGATTCTAGTAAGTGCTGCCAGTTACATACACAGCAAAGGTCCTAAGACACCCAAAACCCTCAAGAAGCGGCAAAACTATTGTTTAGGGTATGTACGACCAACCAAAACATATAAAATAGCTATGTTTTAAATCAACTTGTTTTTTAACAAGTTTTGTGCTTGTATACTATGGTTATTTTGGAGTAACTAAAGCTGTTAAGAATTTACAGAATAACTGCAATTATATCTTGTGTGCTTTCCAAATGTACTGTGCACTTCAATGCAGCTCATCCCAGTGCTCAAGCAAAACATTCCTCACCGGATTTTCTTATCATGGTAGATGACAGTCCTTACTTTTTGCTAGAGCAAAAACTCCTTGATGGATTTTCTCATTGTGGCGTATGACAGTATTTGCTTTGTCTGGGATTTTTAAAGGAAATAAAACTTTCAGAATTATAACTCAGAATGCGTGAGACTGCATACAAAATGTAAAACACAGAAGTATCTGCGAGAGATGGAATTTATGTCTTGAAATACAAAGGAAAAGAGTAATCCATAAAGTTGAAAACAGGCTGAGATTAAGAAATGTCACATTGCTTGAAATCCCCGAAGGCAAAGACACAGAAGGCATTTTATAAAAATGGATTATTAAGGTGCTGAGGGTAGACAATTTCTACTTCCTTCTGGAACAGATCGTGGAAAATAAAATGACTGAAAATGGAACAAGATGTTTCTCTCAGAAAACCAGTATTTTCTGAGCTCATTTCAGAGAAGCAAGTAATTTTATGCCTCATACACAAGAATCAAGAGATAATGCAAGCTAATATAAAAATAAGTGATATACAGTATGTACCGTGACATCAGAACTACAAGTTGATTCAAAACATGTTAAATGCTCCAGAATAGTGCATCTTACTTTAAAAGTGAAACTCCAAGTGCCTCTGATATTCTGTGACATGCATTAGCTAGGTGGAAAAAAAATAACAGGTTCTGAAAGTGTAGCCACTGGCAAAGCATTGATGGTTGAACTTTAGAGAGTAAAAATGCTGCTCTTCACTGTCCCCAAGGATAACAGACACTATTAATATTTTCGTTTTTCTGATTTAGGTAATTGATACCATGTTATCAGATGCTGAAGTCCATACTGGTTCTCACTTAAACCATAAAATTTTTGTCCCAATTTGCAAAACTGAAAATTATTTTTCCTTTCATTTCACAAGAAAAATGTCATCATAACACATTCCTCCAGCCTAGGAATTTTTAATATGAAACTTTATGATGTGTAACAGTTAGAAGTGGATTTAAAGTAAGATAGATACTTAGTACTCAGGAAAGCAAGAGAAGGGCATAATAATGTGTACTCATGTCACTCTTGCATCTGTTATTCCTACTCACAACACAGGCAGCTGAAGTCCCAAGAACAACAAAAATCCTTCTGACAAGTCTATAATGCAAGAATATCCACCCAGGTACAAGAGCCATTCACTTCCAGAGTGTCAGAATGCCAAAATCCAGACCAAAAAAAACAAAATGGAGAGAGACTTACCCCATTTAAGGGAAATGTTTTCCATCCTAGTTCTCCGAGGGCAGTTGTAGTATCAAGTAACACAACTGAAAATGGAAAAAGAAATGGTGTTTGTGGTACTGCTTGGATTAGACATAGCAAAGTATTAAAACAGCATGGACTGAACTTGCCATGTTAGCCAGGCACATTTGGGCTTTCATGGCTTTCATTTCCTAACAAACATCTCAAAACTCATAAAAACCCCTAAATCTTTTGCAGAAATCATTGGCAGATCACAATACACTACTGATATTTAACCATTAAAAGGTGCCTGATTAAACATGCACATTCCTGCAATCCCTTGCCTGGAAATCTGGAAAGTCTGCACAGGGACTGCAGCATTAAAGCGAATAAAACAAACTGTTTCAAACTTTAGATGTTTTTATAAAACCCATAAACTTCCCAGAAAAAAAGTTATGCAATTTACAAACTGAGAACACTAAAGACAAACAACTTCAGTCTCTCTCTTAGCTGGAACATCGGTGTTCAAAGATGCTGCATATATTTAGCATCACTTCTTTCATATCCATGTTGGCTTTTTGAGATATGATAGGATGTGCATTATTGTACTTGTATATTACAAAATGTTTCTGAATTATTTTAATGTTAAATTACATCAGCCTCATTTTTCACTTCCATTCACTGATGCTAAACAAAATGTGTAGCACAGGAGACATTTTACCCACAGGTACTACTGCCCTCTAATGGAATTGTTTCACCCGACCCTCTAACTTCAGAAATCTAAATCAGGATTTAAACACAAAATTAATATTATATAGGGCAGTTTATTTTAATTATCGAGTTGGTGTGTTTTGACTGCTGAGTTCCTCCTTACAGCCCACTAATTCCAGTTCTTCTTTGAATGGTTAAATGATGGAGAAAAATAATTAAGCAATTAGTTTGGAACATGACCCCACTATCCATACATTTGTGGGGTTTATATTGCTGTGCACTATCTTTCACCTCTTTTCTGTCCAAATAATCAGTGTACAGCTGTGGACACTGAAAAGTTTTAGCAGAGGAATTTTTCAGCTTTCTGCTGCATTCTGTGAGAACTTTATGTTTCTCACAGGAACTATGAAAAATACTGTTAAGGGTTTTTGTAAACTATTTCTCTATCTTTACACCTGCTGTTTTTACCAAAGGATTGTTGTGATATCTTGAGAAAAATATTTTGAAATGGGTGTTGTGTGGACTGACCAATCACCCTGATGGGTGGTTGGTCAGAGGTCCAGTAATTTTCTGCCATTCAAGCAAACATTAAGCGAACTAACATATAAAAACCCATCTGTATATTAATAAATAATTCCGTTCTCCTGAATTCTGGATGCCTCGTTAATCTCCGGCCCGGGTATGACAGCAACATACAGCTATCTCTAATGTGTTTCTATAAGGCAGTACTGCAGCAGCAGAAGCCAGGTCATGTTTTTCTGCCTTGTGGAAAAGGCACCTTGGCATGGACACGGAACTTGGCAGCTTATTAGAGGGAACAGGGCCCAGCATCTTCCCTTCTCTTTTGCATTAGTGACAGTCAGAGTTCCTCTGCATTTGAATGGATACTGACTTTCACCCTGAAAATGAAGTTTTCTGTCTCATCCATAGACTTACAGGCAAGCAAAAAGCTCAACACAAACCACATAAAAGCTTACTGGTTTATGTGAAGAAATAATGAGATTCTTAAAAGACATTCAACAAAGGGGAGTATTCTGCTCTCCACTTCTTCACCACTTCACTGTACGAAGCTTTGTGAATAATTTGAGTATAAATTAACTGTCTTTTACAATGCTTATTTTACTTCCAAACATAGGGTCACTTATCCTGACTGAGACTACTGCTGTCTTCTGCTTACATAAAAAACTGTGATTTACAGGTGTCAGTATTTTCTAACTGTGTCAGGCTACCATGCTCTTGTTGAAGAGTCAAGAAAAGCATCTTCACACTCGACATTTGATGCAGCAGTTTCCTGTGTAAAACTTTTAAGTTAAAATCTACTGGGGATCTGTTACCTCCAAAAAAATTAAGAAAGTGGGTTTAGATATTTTTCATAGAGAAGACCAACTGCTCAGCTGGTTTTTGAGAGTATTTCAGTTCATCTTAGATGTTTGTTTTCTTCTCTCCATCTCTCCTCCCCTCCTCTCTCCACCCAGAATACATTTGTTATGTATTTTGTTTTCAGCTGAGTTTCAAATTATACCTTGCTCTTTGTCAAGTGCTATTCCTATGGATCTGCAGGCAGAAATAAATTCCTTCTACAAACAGCATCAGGGTTTCAAGTGTCATTTCAGTTTTACAATTTTTGTCGTAGCAAGACTGCAATTTAATAAATATCATCCAGGTATTCAAAATTAATACTTCTGTGGAACAAGACCCAAAATACAGAACGGAAAACTAATTCATTTCTTCAGTGGAGCCTGAATTAATTAATTCCTTGCCTGAATTAATCAAGTACTACTTGAAGGCTCAAAGCTATACATTAAAAAAATTAAAAACTAGAGTAAATTCATCACTGAAAGTACATTAAGTTTAGATTTAGTTGAGCTGTGATCTAATAATATTGCTTGTATACATTTACCAAATGATCCCCAATGAGTAACTGAGTTCTGTTAAAATAAAATTTTGATACATTTGACATACCAAGGCTCTTGAATGCCCTCATATTCTCACCTGTAGCTACCAAATCTGTAAGAACTGGAGAATTCAAACCAACTGGAGAATTCTCCAACTGGAGAGTTCGAACCACCAAACAACTGCTAACCAGAACCAGAATGGTATCACCTTCAGAGTCAGAAAAGAAAATCATAAAAATGAAAAGACTGTCTCTCCAACAGCACTTGTATTACAAGACATAAAATAATTATCAATCAAAAATGTGCAAATACTGAAAGATCAAGTAAAGCTTATGTTTGTGCCAAAGAAACACAAACTCCAGTGAAGCTGTGGATGCAACGGGGCCCGCTATACAAATGAGGACATGGATAAAGCAATAAAATCCTCGCACACTTCAGTGGTTTGGAGATGCCTACATGCTAGACTTCAGTGTGGGACAGAGACACCCAAGCTATCTTTAAACGAGGTAATTAAGAAGCAGCCTATCCCCAGCAGCACAGACCTGATGGCAGACAAATCTGCACTGCCAAGAAGCTTCCAACTCACAGCTCTTACGGCAGAAAATTCCCTCTGCCAAAGAGCTCCAGGCTAAAAGGAATGCCAGCATGTAAACATCTGAATTACACGCAGGAACGGAGGCTTCCCCTCTGCCTGCAGGATAGGTAAAGTTCCAAAAGAACTGGAAATTCACATGCAAAGAGACCGAAAAGAGATGGTGGGCACTATACCCATGATGATTAAAATGAGAAAATTCCCTAAAAAGTTAATGGGATCAGGAAGCCATATTTATTGACCCTTGCCCTTACATTTACTTATTTATGCTCCTTTATATGCCATAAAAAGCTCCATTGTTCTTAAAAAAAATGAAAAGTGGCCATTATGGACAAGCCATTAGCTGCCAGCATAAACAAAAGTGTGTCTGGAACTACTGCAGTGGATATTTTATGGAAAAACCTCTGAGTACACTGGTTGAGACTGAGCAATGTTATTGACATTTGTGACATCCAACCTCCACTTTTAGCTGGCACTTTTCTGAGGTGATGGCTCTAAAACTTGCACAGTGAATAAGGGTTTAGGTCTGCCATTACAAAGTCATGTCACGATTCAAAATGAACTCAAAGATCCTTTAAAAAATCTCTTTGGATGAAAAGAACTCAGATTTAGCACCTGAACGTCCTTCCTTAAATAACTGAACTGGGGATGCTAACACTTGCCCAACAATAATATACAGACTTAAGCATACACCTGTAAACCTGTTGTTTAATTACCAGCACAGTTCATACTTAGAAGTGTTTAGCTTTGTTTTCCAGCACATACTTTAATATATATTATATTATTATTACTCATTATGTCGCACTGAGTTTCAGTTTCCTTTTTTCTGGACAGATCTTACACTGCTATTATTAGACTTTACAACTGAAATTAATCTTTTCAGAGGTTTTACCTGGTCCCAAGGAAACTGTTTTACTTAAAATTATGATGAGCAGATCTCCGAGGACTGACAGTGTGGAATTTTAATTCTAATTCCAAAATATTCTTCTAAAGATGAACTCTGCAATTGTGTCTGTACAACCAAGGAAAAAGCCTTCCAAACATTCATTTCACCAGTTTCTTTTCTTCTTTTTTTACACATTTCCAGACAGGATATGTGTAAATTAACACAATTAGTAAAGGATTTAGGCCAACTTCATGGAATCAGAGTCTGCTATCAGATCACCCAGTTTGATCTGCTCATTGTAGACATTTTACTGTTACCTCTGTAGTGGGTAGGCCTAAGATTTGCAAGGAAAACAGAACAGCACACAGACATTAATTTTTGAAGACAGCACTACTAACTCAGGAATCTCTCGTCTGTACCATATAAAAGATACCCAAAAAAACCCTGGAAAGTTTCAGTATCTTCCAGCAGGGTAGGGAGGCATTACAGACGACCCCCAGAAATGGGCAAAACTGGCACCTTTTTTTGTCCCTGAGAACTTTATTATTGACTGCAAAGTTTATATTTATAAGACAAACACACAGAGCTTTTGAAGTCTCTCACTTCCAGCCCTCAAGAGAGTTGCTCTCTTTTGAAGTGTACTTTCTTTCAGGTTTTATGGTTTTATTCATTTTTAAAAAGAGTATCACATGCAGTATTCTGAAATCATTCCTTTTAACAATATGTATTAAGAGTCCTGGCTATTTTTGTATCCTGTTTATACATCCAAGGTCGCATTAGCCTATTTTTTGCTGCAGCATTGCACTCATAGGCTGTTATTACTCTACAAGATCGCTGTCCTATAAAGATTCAACCCTTTTAATCATTAATTTTTTTCAGTTTGGGTTAAATTTTTGCTCTCGAATGTACAAAAATCCATTTGTTTATATTAAAACAAGTTTCATTTGCAAGGGCTGACCTTTACTAAGTGACAAAGGCTCCTCCCTGTCTGCACAACCTTTCTTTCTTTACCTACTGCTCTTTTGTCAGGTATTGAGTTTACACTTATTTTCATGTTACTAATGAAAAACGTTAAGACTACTGAATGGTGTATAACAGGTCTCTCAAATTCTGTGATTTAACAGTCACTAAAATTACTTTAAGGTTTCTTAGACCTCAGTTTTTTTAAAACTCATTCAGTAAAAAAAAAAATTTAAGCTTTTTACTGTCAGAAGTCTCTGCCATATTCTGTTATAAGATAAAAAATCTCAACATATTACTTCTGTGGCTTGCCTGCCCGAGGAAGACATAAAGAAGAAGCGGATATGCAATATCCAAGTTACCTTGGCAATTAACGTGCAATCAACTGGGAAAAATTATTTAAATGCTTGGTTTTATGACCAGGCCTGTTTTCCATAAACCTAATAAACTGGCATTCATTATGCACGTATCAGTTGAATCCTTTTCCATAATTTTCATTATTTTGCATGCCACAGCTATCTGGTTTAGGCAAGATTAATGAGATGCAGTAATAAAGTGTGAGGAGCACCTGTCTAGATAGCAGTTCTGCCAGGGAAGTGTACAGGAGTCAGAGCAAATCAAAGAGTAAACAAAGTTTTGACAATGCTGTTTGCCTGAGATAAGCGGGATTAGAGCCAGCAAAACAGAGAGAGTAATCCTTCCACTCTCCTCAACATTTCCAAGAGTTTTATGTTCGACTCCAGGAAAATCCTTGCTACCCTACAGTTGTAAAGAAGAGGGAGAGCTGTGACTAATTGGGAAGCTGGGGAATCTCCACTCCAGGAGGCTTTTAAGACACCTTGAACACTTTCAGGCCTGGTTTCTGCATAATCTCCTGTTGCCTTGGGGCAGAGCAGGGGAGATAAATGACTTCTCGAATCCTCTCCAAATGTGATTTTTATAAAATTCTAGTTACCTGGTTAATGGTGCTTCCCTTTTCTTTTCAAACCACAACTCTTAACGCCTACGCTTTTCCAATATTCCTGAATTCCCCAAGTCCCTGAACTCATTAAATTTACCATCAATAGCCCAGAGATGTCCTCAACCAATTCTTTCAGGACTCTTGGAAGAGAACTATTTATGCCAGATGGGGAGTACTTCATATTCTTCACGTTATATGAATAAATCACTAATTTCTGATCTTCCCAATTTCAAACACATGATTTTCTGCCTCTTTCTAAAAATACTTCAATACCATTCACACAAAACATTTTTATTCATAATGCAGTAGAGAAATTCCCATTATCCTGAGTGTTGCAAGACTTGGGCTTTTACCTAACATACTTCCTTTTTATTTTCAGTTTTCTACACTTCATATTTTCTAACATGCATTAATTTCCACATGTATCCTCTCTTTTCCATTAATTATGAGAAATGTTTATATTTCTAGTTTCTGCTTTTGGGTTACCTCCAGTGTAGGCTGCTATCCAAAACTGGCCTTTATTTACTGATCAGTGATTTCCTAATCAAGAACTTTTAAAAGGAATTTCCCCTTTCACCTTTTTTATTCTCGTATTTGCACACTCACACAAAGACTTCTAAAATTCTCTTCTAATGACTGAGAAGTGGCCAGAATAATATTTCATGTACTAAACCCAGCATCCAATTCATGATACATTTATCTTGTCAGTGCTAAGAAGTTTGCAACGTTACTAGATGGGATTATATTGGATAAATGCCTGTCTTTGTCTTGGTATTCTTTTACTACACCACACGAGGTCTCCAGTGAGAATCTTCAAAAACTAATTCCCCCCCAGCACCATTTTTCTTTCCATACATTACACATAGATACTTAAGGAATAATTTCCCCTATTTTCTCATTTGATTCAGTTATGTGTTTCAGTCTTACTGTTTCCTACGACTTCCTGGGTAGATATAATTTGAAATCCTGTGGCCCTGAGAAAACAAGATTAAAGCAAGCAATGGTTCTTTTGCAAAAAAAAATGCCACCATCCACCTTTTATTTTCAACCTTTTTTCCTAGAGCACCTTCTTACCTATTTCTTAGCAAGATAATTTTTAAAATGAAATTAAAATTTATCGTATTACAGAGCCAATATAATTAGCCTTTCCATACCCTACATGCAAAGATGCAGGCTCTCCTTAGAGGAGAAGGCTGCTGTAACCCTACGGCTCCATCTCTCTCTGGAATGCAAACCAACATTGTCATACCCCATGTTTCAGTTTTACAGCATCCTTTTCTCACGCTGCCTTTCTTCCATTCTCACTTTAAAAATCAACATGAACCCCTTTATTTTCATGCTTCATCATTATTAGCATTGCAGACCCCTCAGTTACATCAGTTACACCTGCCTTTCTGAAAGCAGGATGCTAGATTTAAAAAAAAAAAAATTGGCAAGCTGTAAGTTAACTTCAGGGTTTAAAGTTTCTAACCATAAACATGTTTTAACAGGAGCACTCTTCTCCCCTTACCAGTGCCATTTCACTGTAAAATAAGCAACTGCAATACTTTAAACACCTATCAAAATCTCTGATAATCAATTATTGTAATTTACAATTTATAAATACCTGAGAGGGACCGAGTTATTTTCAATAAACATGAATCCTTGCACTTGAAAGAAATAACAGTAAAATTTGTGTTCTGTTTCTTTCCATTATTTTAATCCCTGTCTATAACACAGGCAAATACATCAAAGGAGGGAGAAACATTGAACAATTTATCAGTCAAAAGCACGTAACACCAGTCAATTAAAGATTCAGTCTCTCCCAGTAACGTGGATTCCATGTTTTATTTCACGAATACCAAATGGAGCCTTGGAAATCCACTTGATACATTCCGTGTCACCAAATGCATAGAGAAAATCTGCCAGTGCAGAAACATGTGACAATTTCTGCACTGAAATCTTTCTAGGATAACAGTTACAATTCCAAATTGCACATGGTTAGACCTTAACTACTTACCCTGCCACCCAGCAGTTATTTTGCTCTAAGACAGCTGTAAACATTTTGTATTTCGAAGTCTCACTTAGGCACTTGCTTCTCCCATGTGAGTCTTACTCATCAGCACAAGAAAAAATAAAACTACTGAGGTAAAAAGAAAGCATACTCACATCTAAAATAAACGGGCTTACCGCAGAAAAAGATGAGGCCCCAAGTTTTCTTCAGGTAATTGTGGAATGGAAAATGAGTAGGTAATGTCCTACCTCTCTGAGCCTGTAACAGAGCTTTTTCCCCAAGAGCAGTGTCAAAGTGATTTCAAAGTGATTTTGTTGATCAATGCACTTTCAGACGGGAAAGTAAGGCAGAAGAAGGTTATGAAATCCATAGCTCAGCCAGAAGGGATGAACTCCTACGTTTGTAATGCACCAGAGGGGGCTGAGCACTGCAGTGTCAGCCCTGCAGGACAGGCAGCGAAAACAGAACCGAGTAAGTCCTGGTAGGCAGCGGCAGATTGCTCTACTTTAATGTGTTCCTTACAAAGAATGAGATGGGGAAAAAGGGGGTTTAGGTACCAGGGAAACAATGTGTTCTCACCATTGACTCAGCTTTCATTCCTAAAATACTCCTTTACAGCAGAGATTGCTGTTAAAATGAAGTGAGATAAATTAATGCTGCTCACAGCTCCAGAAAACAACACCAGAGCTATATTATTTTTCTAAGCTTTTGGTTTCACGTGTGGGATACAAGGAGATCAAGAGCTAACGCTGATAAAAACAGGAGTCACAAAATGATAATAGGAGCCCAGCTGCCCTATGCAATAATTTTCATTCTGCCTTGAAAATACTAATTGATATTCAATTCACCATCATGTTCATGTCAACAGTAGATTACTGGGCAGCTTTTCCTAAATGAACACGAATACCTGACAGTTTTGTCAGCCCTGTTTATTAACCTGAGTATATCTTCATTAGGGAAATTAGAAACAACTGAAATTCAGACAAATGGATTTATCTTTCCTTGCAGTGGTAAATGACTTGTGTGTTGAAGCCAATTCTCTTAGGTTGGGACTAATGCTGAATTTAATATTCTTCACTCTGCTGCTAACCTTTTCTACTCTGCATTCTTACAGTTTCTTTTATGTCTTTTGCTGTAATACTTATATTGAGTGGTGATGAAATGAACAAAAAGTTTATGTCACAACATCCAGAAGTGAAAAAAAACCCAACAAACCAACATGCAAAAGCTTTTGGAAAATTATAACAGCTATACATAACTGTCAGCCAGACTAATTATGAAGCTAATAACTCCATGGCTACTGCTCCTATACTCCATACTTTTTGGGAATTCCTCGTCAAGGCGGGTAGAAACTTGCCACTGGAGTTCATGGGCATAATCAAACCCACCCTAGGCACTCATTCTCCCTTGCCCTGCTCTGATCCAAAGACGCAGCCGGTTTAGGAAATAGGAAAGAAGGAAATGGTATTGCAAAGGTTTGCTGCCTTTTCCCAACGCATACCTGGGGAGCTTGATACAGAAGTACCTTTCAACCTAACCATAAGCCTCTTTTTAAGTGGAGTGAGAAGTGTGGAGTGTGGAGTTTTCCACAGCAGTCCCTTTAAAGAAAGAAGTTTTGAAGAGAACAGCTGATAACGTCACAAACAGGGACTGGGAGGACAGATGGCCACTGCTTACTCAAGTACCCACTTAATAACCATAATGAAAAATTAGCAGTTTGGTGACTCTGAGGAACAGAATACACAAATATTAGCAGAGGGACAAAGGCTGAAGCAACTAAAGTTTGTGCTTGACTGGCAGCACAGCCCCATGAAGAGCTGTTTGAGAATCCCTGGCCCAAGAACTAAGACAAGGGACCAGTCCAGGATTTTTGGCAGAGCCCTTTAGGGTGGTGTGTTCACAGCTGCAGAGCTGCTTCAGACAGGCTGAAGCAAAAACTGGGAGTATGAAACTCTGACATACAGGCAAACCTGACATGGAAACAACAGTCAGGGAAGTTCCAGACATGAAACACGATGGAGGGTTCTTCTGCAGTGCCCAGACCCACACACTGAAGCCAAAGACTCTTTGCTACTCTGTGTCTTCTACTACTTCTGTAGTTCAGTGTAACTTTTTAACTCCAGGCAGCTAAATCAGAGTTTACCTACATCCAGTCCATATTTTTACACCATAAAAAATGAAATGGGGTCATTCCTATTTTGCAGGCAGAAAAGCTACAGTACAGAAAGCAAAGCAGACAAACAGCCCAGAAATGGCAGGTCCTGACTCGCCTGCTTTTGCCAGCCAACAGGAATGTTAAGCTTGTCTGTATGAAGCGGTGCAGAGGCTGGAAAAGCACAGCTGTTCAATCCCCATCTGTTGAAGAGCTGCAGACTGAACTACCACTCAGAATTCATCCACAAGACATACAAATGGGCCTCCAGAAGTGACGGGACATTTATTATTATCCACTCCAGACCTACGGCAATGCCATACAAGCAGGATGAAGTTAGTATTTCACACTGAAATAAAAAGACATGATCTCCCTATTGACCCAGTGCCCTGGTTTTGGCTGGGATAGAGGTCATTTTCTTCTTAGTAGCTGCTGCAGTGCTGTGTTTCGGATTTAGTATGGGAATAATGAGGGTAACACAGCAGTGTTTTGGTTGTTGCTGGGTGATGCTCACCCCAAGTCCAGGACTTTTCAGTGTCTCATGCTCTGCCAGTGGGCAGGTGCACAAAAAGCTGGGAGGGAGCATGGCCAGGACAGCTAAACCAAACTGCCCAAAGGGATATTCCACACCCCAGAACATCATGATCAGTATATAAGCTGAAGGCTGTTGGCTGGAAAGGGCTGATGATTGCTCAGGAAGGGGCAGGGCATTGGACAGTGAGAGATGAGCACTTGCGTTGTGCATCACTTGCTTTTCTTAGGTTTTATTTATCTCTCTTTTTAATTCCAACTGTTGTTCGTCTTCTTCTTCATCACCATTATTATTATTATTACTGTATTACATTTTACTTTGTTTCAATTATTAAACTGTTCTTATCTCAACCAACAAGGTTTTACTTCTTTTGATGCTCCTCCCCATCCCACCAGGGAGGGTTGAGGGACTGAGCAAGTGTCTGCCTTGTACTTGCAGTGTACCAACAATGACACCTAAGAAAGCAAGTGACATGCAAAGGGTAGAGGAGGACTATTAAGTCTACATTTGGGGTTTTTTCCTGCTGGTTAGAGGTTATGCTGGTAATATGGTTAGTAATGACTTTAGCTGTCAGTAGATAAGGCAAGTCATCAGTAGAGCCACAAGCTCTGGGCATATCAAAGCAGAAGCAATCATGACTTTCAAATGTGTAAATGCTCTCAAGCAAATGGATCAGTTTTTCTCCTTTGCTTCTTGAAGTGGTATCTGGTTTGTTTGATAAGTTATCTGCCTGAGAAGTGGAATATTTAATACAGTTGGCCTTACTGCTGTAGTCTGAAAGTGACCATGATGTACGGAGAAGGAGTTTAGCAGAAGTCATATGAAAAAAAACTTTCCAGGATGGAACATAAAGGCAACTCAGAAAATGGGATTAACATCTGGTTATATCACACGTTTTCTTTTATTTTAATGCAGAACCTCAAAAATATACCAAAATAAACTCAACTTCTTAGAAAGCAGAGTTGTTACACTCGTGACAAATATTCCTAGAGATATCTCCTAGCTTTATATTCATGATGTTAAAATGTTTCTTATCTCCTTTGATGAAATATCCACACAGCCAGTCAGTTTTAATGTTTTTGAGCTTTGTAATTCTCTGTTTCACTTTGTCAGTCTGTCACTTTTTCCACCAGCTCTTCATTTATAATTTATGGTGTCAAGCACCAAGTTTTCACAGCATGAACATTTTACAGGTGCTAGGTCAGGCTGTCAAGCTAAAGTACATGCTAATAACCAGTAGCTTTGAAAAATCTTGGTCTCTTTACATACAGTGGAACATCAGCATGAAGGCTCAACTGTTTTTATCAATTAATTAGGTTTGCAATACTTTTAACATTATCAACAAATAAATATACAGCATCTTGTCACTTACTTGACAGGAAATAAGTTTGACTATCTAACCAAAGATCAAATTACTTTAAAATATTGGACAGAAGGGACTACTCACCTCTCCTATGCACAGACTTTGAGCTTTGAATGATATACTTTTAATGCACATTCATGGAGATTTAAATTTCAAAGATAACTGAAGAGCATTCAATAGATCTGAGAATGCCATCTTTCATGCAGTAAACTCTTGAGTAACTGGTCTCGTATTCCACAGTATATGGTTACCCTCTTTTTCCTTTTGTGACTATAAATTAATCTAATTGGTGAAAATAAACTATTTTTTCTGATTTCACATCAAGAAGTGAAAGTAAAAAGACTGCTTTTCCATTTTTAAAATTTTTTTTCCAGTTTTGTGTAGCGCAGGAGGTGATTTAGACAGGTACAGCATTGCATTAGTAAAGGCAAGTGCTGGAAAGGCAGCAGCTCTCTGGGACTCGGCTCAAAGCACCGCTTCAAAGGGCTACTTGAGACTTAAGTGCCTGTTACACAACCCAGTGATGCAAGAGCAATGTCACTGAGGATGGCTGGAGCACTGCCCAGGGACTCTGCAGGCAACACCAAATATAGACTATATAATAATACACGCACACTGCTAGTGAAGAAGACAGGAACCTTTATGTTTGAGTGATTGCCACAAAGGAAATGCTTGAATTAAAAAGTGCTTTATGACATTTTCCTTCTTTTTTTTCCCCTCTTTTTTTCCATTCTGCCTGAGATGTCTGAGCACAAAACACATGAGAAGGGGAAAAACAGCATCACAACTGTGGAGATGAGTTACTCTATTAAGGGGAAAATAGGCAAGCATTTAAAAAAATATTCTTTCCTCCTATCTGAAGACTAAAATATAATGAAAATGCTCAATTTGTCTGGGAAGGCTATCCAGTATACCACAGAATTTTAGAATAGTTCAGGTTAGAGGGGTCCTTTACAGATTATCTAGTCCAGCTGCATTGACAGGGACATCTTCCACTATCCCAGATTGCTCCAAAGCCCATCCAACCTGGCCTCGGACACTTCCAGGGATGGGGCATCCACAGTTTCTCTGGGCAACCTGTGGCAGTCTTTCACCACCCTCACAGGAAGGAATCTCTTCTTTATATCCAATCTAAATCTACCCTCTTTCAATTTAAACCAGAGAGGAGGAGAGATGCTATGTTGAAAAGCGAAAAAAAAATTCACAACAGAAAACAGAACTGGAGTTGAAGGAAAACAGGGATTGGAGAATGCTACACAGTCAGGAGAGGTACTGAAAAGCGGTAACATATTTAGAGGCTGTACAGGAAGACAAAGAACACTGACTGTTAAGAAGAAACATTATTATTCTTTGCACATCAGGAATGAGGCAGGAGTTGGAAAGCGGATACAGCTAACAGGTTTTGCACATATTTGCCTCCATTAAAACAACTTGTCACCACAACTGTAGCTAGAATCCAAAATATATCATCAGTAACTGATAAGTGTAAAATTCTAAATCGCTATTAGCAACTGATCTGTATAAAACTCTAAATCACTCTTTCAAAATGCAGCAATTTACCAGACATACTAAATCTAAGACAACTGAAGCTGTCTTCACTTCTCATTTCAGACTGTACAGCAGAAGGCTGTCTGCAAGAAGCAAGGTTTCATTTTCACTAATGACAGAGTTATTCCAGAGTAAACAATATCCTTGATAGAGTTAGCATACATTAAATTGAGACTGTTGGATCTATGAATAGTTTCAGGCCAAGCATTGTTTTACCTCATGTATGGCAGGTTTTTTGCCTATAAAAAGAATTATTGAGGATTATAAGGAGTCAGATGGAGAAAAGCAGAGTTAAAAGGAAACATTTTATGGTTAAAATTAAGTATATGATTACATTCCTAGTTAAAAGTGCTACTATAAAGGGGGATAGCATTTAAAATTTAATACAAATTTATTACCCCAAGTTCATAAACCCACACTGATCTAAAGCCTCTTTTACTCCTAGAGCTAGCGACCACCACACCTGAGCAATTGGAAATACTTACTCCTCTCACTTTCCCACCTGTTCAAAATCATTCTCAGCCTATGAATAGAGTATTTTCTCATGGCAGGTTTCTCTACACTCTCCACAAATGCAATCAATTATTGTTTAGTGCTGTTTCCCACCACCAATAATGAATGCCTTGATCAGAATCTCAGTGTGCTTTTTTGATTGCCCACAGTCCCTTCATTTCCAGTGCTTGCTCTCAATCAGAGCGAGTGATTTAAATCTCATACTTAATTTAAAACAGATGAAGGAGAATTTAAGATGTTTCATTTGTGTAAACACCAAATTTATAACAATGAATATTATCTTTTATATTGCTACACAGCTTAATTTATTTCATCTAAGAGCAATAAAACAGAGTAAGCACTGAGCAATCCTAATAGCCAAGCAGAATCAAATTATGGAAGAAAAAGCTGACATCTGAATTATAATGCATTAAGGTAAAATTACAGCTGAATTTGAGGATAATTTCATTCAATTTGACTTCAAGAAAGCAGTAGTTCTTTCAGCATTAATTCAGAATTATACAAACCAATAAGTGGTTTGAATCTATAAAAATTATTTACGTTTTAAGATATCATTAAATTACTGTTTGTGTGACAGCACCGTATCAGTAGTGAACATTTTAGCTTATCACGTGCATTTCATTGTGTAAATGTCAGAAATAAAACTGGGTTAGGAAACTAAAACAAGCTGTAAAAGAGTTTTTAGCTGCTTTTAATAGAGAGCAGAAGATGTAAGCGAGTTCATAAAAGGCGTGATTTTGCAACAGACAGATTTAACTGTGCAATTTGTGGTGCAATTCCTCAAAAATAAGTCATGAGACTGATCTTATTTATTATTTAAGTAATGTCCTTGACCAGGATAGGCTTGCTCTAATGACATTTTCATGGAAAAGTTGGGAGGCACTGTCAACTCAACTAAAGGCTGAAATGCTGTGGGAGGGTATGGGAAGAGAAGGAACAATTTTTCTTATCTGGGATAATAAAGAAGGAAGGACATTAAATATAAAAAGTCAGACAATCCGAAGTGAGATCCAAGCAGAATTTTTTTTATGAAATGGGAGTGTAGAAGCAGTCAGAGAAGAGAAGATATCTGCATATTAACTGCTGACAAGCCAACCAAGCACCAATCCAACAGTAAGAGAATGAAGGAGACAAAACTCACAGAAAATGTCTAATAATAAAAATACTACTATTGCACGAAGTACCAGTCAAATCTCACCAGCAGAGATGTATGTGGTTCTGGCCACCTTTTTTTCAAGAACGAGTGAATTTAAAAAGATGAAGAATAAGCAAAGGCAACTGTAACTGTTAGAGAGATCAGAAATCTCTTGAGTGAAAGACAAAAACCACACACCAAACCCCAAAAGAAGAGATGTGACTCCTCCTACAATAGCGAGCTGGATAAAAAATGAGAATGGAAAGATGTTTTCAAGCTTTGGGACAATGCCAGCACAAGCATACATGAATAAGCACCATTCACTAATAAATGCAGTCCATAAATGTATTTGAATTTCATAGCACTGAAGTTCAGAACAACCTTCCAACAGGAGCAATGAGGGAACATGGCTTAACTAGATTTAAGATGAAAGTTAATAATTTTATACAGCATCACAGGAGGCGTTTGATTGTGGTAACAAAGCTCTTTCCCAACCCTTTGTTACAGAGCCCCTCAAGCACAGTGTAAATAATCTTGCAGGTACTACTATAATGCAAATACAATTCTTTCTCTCAAGAATAATTAAAAACTCTTTCAATGCCAGTAATGTTACAATGACATATTTTCCTCACCACCATGGAAATGAAGCCACTTGCTGAATGATAAACTGACCCTTCCACTGCTAATTTCATTTCCTGTCTTGGAAGCCAAGGGTAACCTCTCCCTCCAACCCATTTGCTTTTGGTTCACAGTAAAAAGAAATTAAATAATAACTGAACCCTCTTCACAGAATTTCAGTATAGATCTCTCCAAACTACTACATTTATCTTTAACATAAGTGTCCAAAGGGCATAATCCACATTATGTACTAATAGCCTGTAAAACTGCACTTTATGAACTGCAGCAGCTCTCAGCAATAAAAATAGAATCAATGCACTCAAGTTGATAACATTTCTTTCCTACCTCACATTGGAATTGATTTAATTTTTATATTTTTTAAATTACGTACATTTTTAAAAGCACTAGAACCTGTTTGGAGTCTACAAATGTCTATGCTTACAGCTATAGATGACATATCGTTATATAAACTTTTTTTTTTACCACCAGACTAGACTCAAAATTTCGTAAATTACGATATTCACTTAAGAAAGTCAGGAAAATTAGATTATTTTTTATCTTCTCTTCCTTCTTCCTATTTTCTTCCCCTCCTTTCCCTTATCAGACAGGTACTGTTCCATCTCACTATCTGAATAAAGGACAGCTCACTGCTATTTTAGCTTTAGTCATAAAAATTCATTACTTCAGTGTAATGAAAATCATACTGATGTGCCTCACAACGGCATAAATGTTTCTCTGCTCAAAGAACACGACCTCCATGAAGCTTACCAAAAAGAATTTTCCTTTATTCATAAAGCATTTCATAGCAAGACTATTTCTTCATTTCTTTCTACAGTTTTCTTAGTTTAAACTAGATCAAAAAGCTTTTAACTTATGTCCCATTCAATAAAGGCCCCGAAACCCAAACATTCAAAGTAATTTTTTTTTTGTCCATGTTGAATAACTGTCAACCTGGCAGCTCAAATTACCAGGTAATTTGGATGATGCGTTCACTGAATTCAGTGCAATCACATCCCATCTGGAGATAAGAACACCAGATATCAGAAAAAGAATCTCTTGGGTCAGAGAGAGACTCAAGCACACAAAATCACAGTTAAAGGTAAAATATATTAGTGCAAAAGACTAAACAGTTCTTCAATCCCTCTTTCCAGATTGAACATCAACTCAGTAACTTTTTGTTTTCCTACAGACACTATGAAAAAGAAGACCCTTAACTAAGCAGTGCTTAACTGAAGGGTATTATTTTATATAAACCAAACACTGCACCTTTGAATTACAGTGTATCCTTGATTTTATTTACACAACTGAGTGCAGTTCCTCATGATTCACTTCAGCCATCCATGTCTGCAAATGGACATAGAGTAAATTATCTTCGTGCAGGGAAAATATTTGGCTATTTGGGGATTTTTTCATTCATTCATTCCCATTTCTGGAATTTCAGGTGAATTACTGAAACCTTCCATTTTAACAGGGTGAGTCCCTCACAAAAATGAAGTAATTTGGTTCCACCAACACTGACACATGTAGTTACTAACCACACTGGGGGGTGGTAAGGAAAGCTGTGGGGAACACTAATGTAAATTATCTGCTAACAGAGCACATTGAAAACTCCTGTTTTGAGGTATCTGTACAAGTGAAGAAGATACTTAGGCCAAACATCTTCACAGGGTTTTTGGAAGGACCTTTTTATCAAAAGGCCACATTTCACATTTACTCAAGTAACACAGAAATAATACTGACAGCTTGGGAGAGAAAACAAAGACCAGACCAGGATCTCTGTCACTGCAACCGTGCCATGATTCAGTGATTTTATCAAAACTCAGAAGCTGTAGGCGTATTTTGGACTCATCTAAACATTTGAGCAATTCAGAATTTCATAGAAAAAGAATTAAACTATTTCTGTTCCACATAAAACAAACTAGATTATAAACTACACAGCCCTCCAGGCTGAAGCCTGAACAATCAGATGAGCTATATGGTAATTTATCCATTAACCTTTACAATGTTTGTCCCATGATCCACCTGAACCACAAATGGAGGGACAAATGCAAATCAAGAAGAACGCTGTCTGTTGTCACTAGATTTAACATAATCTATGTGCAGTTCTAAATGTCAACATCTAATCAAGCCTAATCTATTATTGATCTTCTTTTTTGTTTTCAAAATATTCATCTACGACACAAATTTCCATCAGCTTTTATTTCTTCAGGCACATCTCTCAAGTATAAAATGCATCTGTCAGACTAGAGCGATTGAAAATAATTTCCTAATTTGCTTTAAAGTAATGGAAACCTACTAATGCTAAGGCCTCGGGACATTACTTAAAATCCAAACTTCTCGTTACAAAATCTCTAAAGGAAAATTATTAGTGGTAAAGTGAATAGGCTAAGCACTATGAGAACTTTTAATGTACTCAGTGATGCTGAAGGGATGCCATGAGAAAGGAACAGAGCGGGAAACTTCCTACAAGTGTGACCTCCATCGACCTCCGCTGTGGTTTTCACTCTTGTTAATTAACTTCCTGAACCTCCAACACAGTTTTTTGCCATCTAAGCATGGAGTTTAAACATGGAGCATGCAAGTTTCAAAATTCCTTTGCTGCTTCATGTAAACTACTGGCAAGGGGCATGTTTTCATTATTTTCTACTGCTTACACCCTGGAAGACGGCAGCTCTCTTGCCTTAAGTAATTCAGATCATTTAGAAGAAGATTGCACTGCCAGTCTAAATAAAGCACCCTATGTGAATGATATGTGAAGAGGGAGAGAAAAAAAATGAAGCTTTCAAAATACAGAATTTGCAGTAGCAAAGTCTGTATTACCTACATTTTTACACTAAAGGGATTAGCAAGTCCCACACTCAAAAGTCAGGAAAAGCCAGAGCTGAAGTAGTCCCTGTGGCTCAGAGTCTCCATCAAAGAGAGCTGGTTCCCGTCACAGTGGCAGTCGAACAGCTCCCTGGGCCACCTGGCCAAGGTTTCTGCTGTGAGGTTCAGGCCTTGCCCTCAGGAAGGCTCTTAAGAGACAAAATGCCAAGAAGGTTTCAGGTCTTTAATTTGTGTGGTACTTGATCTGCAGTCAGCATTTTGAGAAACTGAGTTTTGATATACTATAAATTTTTAAAATAGGAAGAGAGTGTTCCTAGCAGGGAACAACTTAGTTATGGACAGAAAGAAAATTAACAGTGAGTTTCACTGAAGACTACACTGAAAGCCAAGGTGCTGTATCTACCTCTGCCACCTACGTGTGAGCACATCGAAAACTAATTCCTTGAAATTTGCACTGGGTGTCACAGACTGGTCACCTGAACTGAAAGCTTTGGCCTTTAACTCCTCTCCTCAGATCAGTGCTACAAAGACACAGAGGCTTACTCAAAAGAATATTGTGAAAATAGCAGTTTTGAAGAGCTCCAACACTGAAAAAGAACTCTCCATGCAGCCTAAAGTATGCACAGAGCCTTGGATTAAACAACAGTGACAAAAAATGCTGGATTCCTTCCAACCACCAGCATTCATCTTTCTACACTAGATGAGATGCCCTTTAAATAGTCCGTAGGAAAACTGGAGTATATGATATTCACCTGCATCAAGAGGAACCATTAAAATGACGTGGAACACCATGTGATTTTCTGGTTGCCTTTTGCAATCCCAGATTTCTTCAGATGCAGCTTTTATATGATACCTGTCTCCAGTGGACTGTTTTTCCTTCTGTAGTGTCACTCCTCTTCCTTTGAATACACCACCACCTTACAAAGGCAAATTCTTACCCTTAGCATGAGATGTTTATCTATAATTCTTAAGAGAATTAGGTTAACTCTTTCTGAAATTCAGTGTAAATCTGTAATTTAATGACTTTTTCACCACATACCAAAATCACAGGGTAAGCATTCCTAGTTTTGTCTCTTCACAATAGATTTTGGGTTCCCATTGCATGTGATGGAAGCTGAGTGAGAGTTTGGCTGAGAAGCTCTTGTGTGTCACAGCTCTCATCATGTTTCTCCTTTCCTAAATGCTAGCAGTATTCATATTTACCTAAATTAAATGCTCCTCTAAAAAATAAAGTCCACTCAACTAAATTATTAAATCTAAAATAACCCTCTAAGCGGCTGTTTCTACTGTATCATTCTGGCGTGGAAGTGTTTGGCAACTTCTGCAATACAAACAAAGGCAATCTACCAGAGACAAAGGTTTTACATTTCCCTTGCTTTCCTTTTCAAAGGTCTTCAGCGGCCACACACAACAGAGTAAAAAGGACTGTGCAATTTTATATGGTCCCACTTTGTTCAGCAGAAAGTGCTGGATTCAAACCACATTTTGAAATATGAATCCTTCATCCAAATGCTTTCCATGCAATCAATTTTCAGCCACAAATATTGGAAGGACTACAGAGGAAAACGGCAAGGTCTCCTTTGATATTTTTTAATATGTCCAAAATATATTCAAACAATTCTAAATTTTAGCAGAATTTTTTTTCTATAAATTTTGATTTTAAACCAGCAAGTGAAACCCACTGAGAAAATTAGCCTGGGAACATTCAGAAAAATAACCACTTTTACCCCGATTAAAATGCTACTGCATTATTTTATGGAATGCTTTCTAATTTGTTCTTTTATTCCTCTATTTTAAGCATGAAGCAACCAGCAGTCAGAGAATACAAATTACAGCAGCAAGTGCACTCTAACCAAGGGTCCCCAGCCAAAACAAATCACTCATTACATGCATCAATGATACTGTTTGCTGTATGTGACTTTTCCCCTTTTGTTCTAGGTGCAGAAGCCATTAAATGGATTGAGGCACTGGAGCTCCCAGCAAATTCACCTTTTAACTGTGTTCTCATTCTGTGTGTGCACCTCCACAAGAGGTTGTCACACTTGGTGCCTGTGCCCACATTCCTTCTGCACTGAAGTGCCACAGCACTGACTGTTTTCATCTAAAACCTGTGTAATGGCAAAAACACGTTGGCATGAAGGAAAGCTGTGTTATCAACGCAGTTAACACACCCAAATATTAAAATGCTCCCTCTGGATTGCTGTGTTTATGTCACTGCTTAAAATGCCAAGATCGCTTGTGCTGTCCCACTTGCCCTCATCAATGGGATACTGCTCCTCTTGGAGAATCTGTCAGCAAACACCACACACCTTGAAAGAGTGGGGACTTCTGGGACTCAGACAACTTACAGCACATAAAACCACCTCTCAGGGGCAAAAAAAAAAAAAAATCTGTCAGCTTCTTAGAAATTTACCTAAACACAAACCAGGAATTTCTATTTAGAGACAAAATACATTTTAAATCCTCAGACTGTTCTACAGAAAGGAAATTTTATTGTCAATCTGATCTCCTCATGAAATAAGTGCTTTTGGGTTTTAAAGACCTGACCCTACTTGACTGTAAAAAGAAATGTCAGTAATACTACAGCATTTTTTAAATCTAGTCTTAATTTAAAGATCAGAATACCCCTCACTTTCTTTAAAAACACAGAATAACTATTGATGCTTCATATATTTAGAATGGGAATAGAGCCATAAAAGAAAGTAATAGTAGCTGCAGGCTTGAAGGTGGAGGAGTACTATGACCTATTGTAAAACAATTGTTTAAAGAGCAGAAAACTGTTTGTACAGTATCATAAACTAGAGGAGAGGGAACGCATTGTTTGGGCAGGGGTTTTTTATTATCCATAAAACTATCTACAGCCTCATTAAAATACCTTCATTTATTAAAATTAACGAATCTCTAATTATTAATTATCAAGGTATTCAACACCTTTTTTTTTTTTAAAGGATGGTAGAATTTAGTCCAAACACAGATACCCAAGACAGTAAGTGAGAGAAATGGTAGCTTCAAGAAGTATCATGTTGTGTGGGTGAGACAAATCAGCAGAACTTTCCTACTGAGTAGGAAAATCCTTAGGGGGGTTGGGTTTGAGTTTTGCTGAGACAGTTTTGGGGTTTGTTTTGGTTTGGCTTTTTGGGTTTTTTAATACAATGGATTAGCGAAGCTTCAGCTATAAAACATGCAGTTTATTTAAAGCCACAACTGGTCTCTAAGCTTTGCTCTGTAACACATTAAAATTAGCACTGAGGTCACAAATGGCTGCTGGGTTAACTGAAGTGACTTCTCTTCAATGATTACGTTGAACAGACTGGTTCTTAGATGTGGGAATGATCAGTAGCCGATGTACACAAAAGGTGTTGCAATATTGATAACAAAAGCATCCTTGGAACTAAAATCAGGATAGCTGGAATAAGTGTTAGGAAGACTAAAGGGATTATGAGAAACAAACAAGCTAAAGATAATTTCTCTGTTTGATTTTAATCACTTTTGTATGGTCCAGAAAGACATACTGAAAAAAATTGTGGTTTTATCATGTGAGAGACATCTTTTCAGCAGTAATTCTCAGTTCTAACACCTTACCATAAAGATTGACATATCATTTACAAGTTAAAAACCAGCTTCTGAAGGCGTATTGTTCACAATAGATAGTTTTTTGTTGACCTTTCCTTATAACATGGTTTCCGGAGGTCAGGATAGATTTTGGATAAATAATTTATCCAAACTTGTCTATTTCCATCCATTTTATCATTCTCCCTGTCACAGAGTTCAGCATGTTAACAGGCATATCAAACACAAGGCCAGCCTCATTTCTGTGTCAACGTCAAGTTGGGGAAGTCCAAAGATCCTAATGAAACATTCCAGCTAACACAGATGGAACAGGAATGTATCCTAAAGCAGCTATGCTCTATTGGGATATAAGAACAATAAAATGCTCCCCATATTGTACACATCTGTAATTTTCCCAATATCCCTAATCAGTTAAATGAGATTTTTAAACATTAGACTTTTCATTAAAAAAAAAAAAATAGCCAACAAAATGGATATTGACTTACTCTGTCTTACTAACAAACAGCTTACTGAACTTTTAGGTTTTTCTAAAATTCTCAAGTGAAAATTCTAACATCAGATACCCTACACAAACCCTCAAGCAGAGTTAAGATCTAAAAGAATCTATCCATCTGGAAAGACAGAGGAGATTTTAATAAAAAAACCCTCAATTTCCTACATGCTCGTTCCTTCTCTTGTTTTCTTTGGTAAACTTTTTGACCTCCCAGAGGGAGTGATGTCTGACCAGACAGTTAAATTGGTAAACTTCAGGAAACACTTCAGTTCCTCTGTGGTGTTTTCACTCCTGCAAATTACATGAAAACTACTGTACTGATTGGGTTTTAAACTGTATCTGCTTAAGCTATGCATTTCTTACTATTTAATATTTCCATACCAACCATTCTCATTTGTCCAAAAAAAAATTAACAAAATACCCAGACAGCACTCAGTACTGCCAAATACAACATGAGGAATGTATCCTGAACCATTAATTGCAAATCTGTTCATTTTGAGGCATACAAATCCAGGCTTTTGGATGACAAGTCATTTCATGCATATCTACAACTGCAGAGGTTCCCAAGTCTTCATTAGCACACAAGTCCATATGGATGTGGGATTTTACACACGGGTAAAAAATATTTTTAAAAGTTTCTTAAGAACTTGAAACTAAAGTATGATTTTGCTCATGATTTTATCTACATCCTGAAAAGGGAATGACACACCTTAACTGCAATGGCTTGGTTTCTTTAATTTTCTCATGATTCTGTAATGATGTAAAAGCTTATTAAAGTATGAGCTGGACAACTGAACAGCAGAATTCACCAGGACTAGCACAACACAGGCAGCAGCACAGCCTTTCTACAGTACTTTAAGTCCTCAAAGTAAGAGATATCCTCTAGCAGTAAAACATCAGCTTCATTCAGAGAAAAGTTCAGTCTCTCCACACTTAGTCCTTGGTCTCCTTATTGCTACAGAAAAAAATTCTGAGTTCTGTATTCAGAAAGAGTGCCTATATGTGGTGGATGGCACTTCTGTAAAAATAAATATGTGAATAAAAATGAGCCAACTTTGAACTGATGAATACCTCAAGGTCATTAGTAATCTACCTGGTATTTTACTACCAGAATAAAAAAGCTTTATCACCTACTTTGAGCTACCCAATTTACATCAAGTGTAATCACTGTGAAAATAAAGGCTATATGAATTTCAGAACTGACATTTGACATTACTTCTTACTTCAACATTTTTTTGTAAGAGGAGAAAGATGAATGCAGGTGCCTTTTAGAGGTATGAATAAAAAGACCAACCTTGCATAACCTGACAAGAAGTAACAATACCTGGAAACTGAAAAAGCAACAGCTTTTTTACACTTCACTGTTAGACATGACTCATTATAAACTCTGCAAGTTCTATAGCTGGCTTCAGGAATTAATTGTCTGGTGATACATAATGGCAGATACAACCTGAAAGGAGCCTGGGTACAAAAACGCTCCCTGGTTTACATATACGTAGAAACAAATGTTTTCTCACTTTTATATATGTAGAAATATTCATGTGTACATGTTTAGCACAGGAAACTGCTGAGCTGTTACCTGGTGTGACCTTTATCTTAAAAGCTCCCACAAGTTTTGCATAAGGAACCACACAGGTCAGATGCCATTATCTGTAATTTTAGGTCTGACAGCAATTGCCCAATTCATTGTGTTCTGGCAAGCAAAGAACAAAGCTACACCATGGCACGCTGAAATCTTGCCCTGTAACCTGTTCATACTGGATGTCACGGACAACCACTGAAAATTTGTATGAACATTGCCTCAACCTCCACCACTAACTGAGCCCTCTGTTCCAAGCAGTTCTGGCACACACTGCACTGCTCACTGCTCCTATGCAATTCCATGGCCTTTCCCACCTACAGGGTTTTTCCGAGCAGTAGAAATTAGCCCTTGGCATGGTCATAATATGTTTTTGAACTGACCATTTCACGAAGATGAATGAGTAAGTTCACTTCCCTGTCAATAGTATTGTTTGTGCCTGCCTTGCTACAGATTCTCTAAGACACCACACATTGATTTACTAGGTGAAGAATGACAACCTAAGAGCCTTAGAGCTGTATAAAAAAATATGTATTTCTTTCTGTTCGACAAGAACAAAAAAGATTAATCCCAACATGGTTATAACAACACTTTATAAGACCAGAGTACATTATTTTTCTGAAAATCCCTCTTTAATAACAGGAAACAAACCATTAAGAATGAAGTTGAAGGGCTGTCTGTTTACCAAGTCAGATTAAGAAACCTATTCTCCTTCCATCCTTTTCACCCAAACAATCACCAGACCCAAACAAAACATTCCTTTGCAATTTAGTATTAATGCTGGTATGTTTCTAAACACAAAATAGAAGAGGAAATATACCAGACAGCAAATTTAATATATCATTATAATAATTATTAGTGAAAACCCAACAGCAGTTATTGCGAAGATGTTTTCAACACGTGCATGCTGAAAATATCACTTCAGGAAAATTTAAAGAAATTATGTTTCCCCACAAGATTTAAAAAAATTCTTTGCAGCTGGGATTCCAAGTGTTAGTAACTAGCATTTTAACCTTCCACATTTACGTGTTTCCACAGTGGGCAACCTTTTTATTGTAGTAATTTCCTTTCCTTCAATTCCTGGATTTAGAGGAAGTTATCATTAAAAGCAGACTCTTTTTGCTAGCATTTTATTAACCAGGTGGGGGTGTGTGTATTACAGCATCGGTATTAATGCACTCCATTTTCAGTTCACTTGGGTTTTGTTGAGTTATATTTATTGAGTTATATTTATTATTTGATTTCTATGGTGATATGGCAGTACCTAAGGTAAGAGGCTGCTTGTTCTACTGAAGTTTGGAAGCGACGTGCAGAAAAAGTTACTCAGAAGTTAGGAAATTCACTAGTACTCTCTGCAGCCAATACTACAACACCTGGCCTTGTTAGGAAAAGTTACATCAACACCAAGAAACCACTTCATCCCTGACAGACTTTTGGTTACTTTTCCCCATCCTTTACTTGCCTTCTAAAACACTATTTAAACACTACTAATTTAATTCCAGAATATCAAATACTAGTTTAGAAACCTAATCTAAGATGCATTATTTGATAAAAACTCTTTGCCTTTGATGCTATTATGCTGCCTTAGCTATTTGACAACACCAAGAATATTTTTTTTTTTAAATCACATTCATGTGCCGTGTTAGGCCTTGTGGTAATGCAGCAGACATCAGCATGCACTAATGCCTGCGACATCAAAGGAAAACTGGGTTGTGCCACCGTGAGAGTCTGATGTCTTCCAAGACATAAGAAAGGGCAAAGACCAGCCTTGATATGATTGTAGGCTCTACAGTTACAACCTGGAATTATTCGTCACATTTAGCATGAGAGAGGTAAAGGAATCATAGTAACTTGGCATGTCCTTGCCATAACGCACCCTGATGGCACAGGGGCTTTGTGGCATTACTATGGTTCTTCCCTGTTTTCTAGAGATCTTATTCTCTGATTTTACTGTTAGTGAGGTGGATACAAAGAACACTGAAAACTGCAGAACAAAACTGTGAAAATACATGAACTGTATATTTGATAGTACTCCACGACTAAACCCAGTTTGTTTTCTTTCACCATTACTTTCCACCATTGTCAATTTCAACATTCCTTTCAATACCAGCAGGTAAAATAATTTCTGCCAGCAGCAACATTTAGAGCTACCTTTCAGTTCCTTTATTTTCAGTCACATCACACTAAGACCTCAAAAAAGCCAAATTGTATAAAAATAATGTTAAAGGTACAGAAGCCTCTCATACTTTGGGAATGGAAGCATCCTCTGCAGCTTAAATAGAGAAATGTACATAAAACAAGCAGTTCAGGAAATTCTCTGCTCTATCCAGATGTTTGATAACATGTAACATGATGTTTCATAATCAGGTCTGGGCTCTTTTTTCCAGTTCTTCCTACCAACATATTATATCCTCTAGGCGTGCTATGCATTTTTATTTCTACAAACAGGATGATTCCCTTCTTAATCCAGAGGTACTTTTCTTAAACGCACACCTTACAACCCGAAGAATTAAAATACCGTCTTCAGTGCGACCTGATGAGCATGCACCTGTTACAAAGGTTTTAAATAGGTTTTTTTCCGACCATCAGCCCGTAGTATGCAAAAATTAGGTGTTAAGGACAGTCAGGCACCTTTGAACAGTTCGCTCACCAGCAGCAATTCCCCTTAAGGCGCGATGAGCTCTCTCAAACCCATTCTGAAGGGCTTTGCGTTCGGCAGGACTGAAGCAAACCGTACACCCACATTTCAAGTAAAATGATGCTACCGGTCCACCTCGCCGGGAGGTAACTTTCGGTTCCCCGCTCTCAGGTCCCACACCCCGGCGGCTGAGGGCGCCTGGGGCGACAGTGGACAGCTCCCGGCAGCCGCGGAGCTATCCCCGGCGGGGGACGGCAGCTCGCCCTGCCGGGGCTGGGTGGGCAGCGGAGCCCCGCTGCTCCTCTGGCCGCAAGCGCCCAACTTTTGGGGGCGGCAGGAAGGGGTGGCCGCCGGGAGGCGCCCGGTCCCGCATCCCTGTGGCCCCGCACCCCTGTGGCCCCGTCCGCGGCGGGGAGAGGCCGAGCTGGCGGCCGCAGGTGCGGATCCCTCCCTCCATCCCCGCATATCCCGCGCCCGCCGGAAAGTTGCGGGGAGCCCGCACCGCAGCGCACCCGCGGCCGCCCGCACTCACCGTGGTTGCTGGCGACGTGCCCGGCGGCGGCGGGGCGCGCTGTGAGCAGGGGGAGGAAGAGGCCGACTCTCCAGAGCAATGCCCTCACCTCACTACCCCCCATGGCTGGTGCCCGCCGAGCGCCCCG
>VZTD01003229.1:888827-1029230 GCA_013397725.1 Rhagologus leucostigma | reverse complement strand
CCCCTCTGCCGCGGAGCAATCAGAAACCAGGCGGCTCTGGTGTGATGTTCGCTGCTCCCTCCTGATTTGCGTGCCGCGCTGCCGGCTGCAGTTTTTTGGTGCCGCCGCTCCCCTGCCGCCCGCGGAGCGCTCGCCCCCTCCTCCGGCGCGGCCGCGGGGCCGCCCCGCTGCGCGCAGCCCGGCGGGTNGGCGGGCGCGGGGAAGCGCCCCCCTCGCCTCGGCGCTGCCGGCGGCCGCGGGCCGAGTGCGGCGGGCTCGGCGCTAGAGGGGGTTAGTGGACAAGGCACGGGCAGAACGCATCCCGGCCGGGGAGCGCCGCTCGGGAGGGGCCGCGGCCGCCGCTTTAAGGGGTGCGGGCCTCCACCCGCGGGCGGCGGCGGCTCGCGGGACTGGGCTGCCGCTGCTCGTTAAAGTTGCGCCCAGGGGATGCAATGGACAAGGAAGCGTGGGGAGACCGCGTCCGAGCATCCCCGGAACAGTTACTCTTTTTTTGGTTTTTTTTGGTTTTTTTGGGTTTTTTTTGGTTTTTTTTTTGGTGAATTAATGTCTCCGTCAGGTACCAGGGACTTGTGCAGGGCTGGGGACGCCGCCTCAGGTGGGTGTGTGTGTGCTGATCTGATCTGATCTGCCGGCTGCTCTCATCCCCCCCGCACAGGTGCGCTGGCACCTGGGATGGGCGCCCTGTGGAAGTGCTGCACTCCCACCACACTCCACATCCCGGCCTATGTCGTCTTTTGTTTTATTGTTCTATCGAACATTTCAGTTTCTGAATTTTTACAAAGGCAGGGGAAAAAAAAACCCCAACCCCACAGGAAGATACTCGTATCCATATTTCTGAGTATGAATCAAACCAGGTGTCTAAATCCCCAAGCAAGAGGAAAAAAAAGAAAAGCTAATTCTCAATGCTTCCCTGTGTTCAAAAATCCCATTGGAGTGAATGGATAATGCAGCTACAAGAGTCTGCACCAGAGAATACCAAAGTTCCTGCTGAGGTGCCTAGATAGATGTTCAGAGAAGCTTTGTAGGAAAACACTTAACTTTGTAAAGCAAGAATAAAGAATATCTTAAAAATAATTAATTTAAGGATTATTTTCAAAGGAGTTGTTCAACGAGCAAAGCCAACACAGAAATATGTATTTGTGGGTATTTGGAAGGATCTTTAAAGATTACAGCGAGCCTACAACATTGCAGTGTTTCCTATATTTAGCTGTGTTAACAGCATCCTATAAGGAAAACTTTTATTCAAAAAGGAGGTCAACAGGAAAAGTTTAGTATTTTGTCTTTGGTTCAAGGGGAGGTAAAAGGAGAAAGTTAAATTTTTAGGATTTGGATGTTGGACACCCAAATGGGTGTTTTGAGTGCTTAGGTGACCTTTAAAAATCCCTCCCAACACACATTATTCTGAGTCCATGAGTCTCAATACTGCTCTGGTTTAGAATTAACACAGCCAAAAGAAAAGTTGCACTAACTACCTACTAAGGTTTGCTTTTTGGGGTAAGGGATGAGAATTCAGGCTTTAATTCTTCTCAAGTTCCTGGCTGAGTAGTAAGATGCTTCCCAACCAGACTGCCATAAAATATTAGTGCAGGACATCCTGTATAAAGGGCCCCAGATGAAGATGAGTTGTTTGGAGCAGTGAAGAACACTGCTTGCAACCTCTGAGAAAAACGTTTCATACGTTAATGGGAAAGGGCAATTAATTAGCACAGCGAAAGTGAACTGAGATTCCTTCCCTCTCTTCTGCTGTTGCATAGTCCAGATTTGGGATTTTATACCAAGTTTTTCTCAGGCAAGTCCAGTAGCACATGTATTTATATGCTTATATCTGTGCAGGCACTCTCCAGACACTTGTGAGCACTTGTGCATCCTCACATATACCTGCGTGCACATCAGGCAGGCAGTTCCTTCCTCAAGGAGCTTGGAGGGTCTGGCTTCTGTTGCTTTTACAAGTCATGTCAGACTACAGCTGAATACAAAAAGGAGGCAGGGAGAGATGTGAAAACAGCATAGACAAAATGAGTGTGTTTCCTCTCACAGCTTTGCCTCCTGTGAGCCTCAAACTCCACAAGTCACAGGAAACTGTTGGGTAACCAGACAGCTAAAAAGGATGGGTGGCATTCCCTCCACAGTGTCCTTGCACCAGCTTTTAATTTGAATTTTAACAGAATTTCCAGGGGAACAACTTTGGAAGAACAGTGCTCATTCATCTACACAGAGATTAAATTTTTATGACTTTGTATATTATTGTGAATTCCGCATAAAATCTTAACCATCGTGCTTTTCCAGATGTATGCAAACATACTAAATGCAATAGAAGATGGCAAAAATATTAAATATAGAGTCCCATTTTTATAACATTTTTCCCCTAAAATTTAAAGCCACTTTGTATAATAAAATTTGAAGTATTAAACAAGATAATTGCATCAGGTAAGATAAAGAAGAGGAACCACGATCTTCATCCTCAGATTTCTAGAGAGTGTGTTTTTGTAGAAGCAAGGAATTCCATATATTGCCATTCTTAAAACAAGCCAGAATGTGATCTGCCCTGTGAACTTCTATTTTTATTATTCTCTTAAAAAAGGGATAATCTTTCTGTTAATAATAAACAAAAAACCAAACAGGAAATATAAGATATAAATTACACATAACAGGTTGTCTTTTGTTCTTTGTGTGGTTAACTATACATGATTTGTCTTTAGTGGTGTTAATTGTAATAAAACTCTGACTTCCTCTAAAAAAAACCCAAAAGCCATTCATTTTTCATTAACATTTCTGATAGTACAATGTTGGTTTGTATATTAGGCCTTTGAACCATCACTCTCTGCTGTCTGTGGTTTAATAATGATCAAAGCAAACGTTTTAATTAGGACACTGACCAAGAACGTATTTATAATAAATTTAAAACACTTTGCCCATGCAGCACTTATTAGGATTTGCTGATGTTAAAAGTGCTGTGATGTTTGGACCAAGACACCTGCATTAGGATTTTTTGAAGAGTAGCACTCACACTCGCTGACTTTAACTACAACCTGTATACTAAGGAAAACACAATGTATTATTGATCTCTTGAAGTCTGAGGCAAGAGCTTTTTTAGTGAATAGAACATACTGCTGATGTGGCAGTGTAACCAGAAATGAACCTTCCAACAGCATCTTTCTTATTCAGACTTATAAATTACACTTTCCCATAACACTGAAAGTGAATTCCATTTTGTTATGCATTATATTCTTGTGTCTGTAGAATTTTGCACCTTTTTTTTTTTCGTTTGAATGAGCAGGCCTTTTGCTTTACCAATGTCTTTATTTTTTAGTGTGTTTAATGACAGGCTGACACCAGATCATTATCAATATTTCTTCTTCCTACCATAGTCCCCAAATATGCTCATGGTATGTGCAGTAATTCACATGAAGTGCTTTTAAGTGTTTGCAGATTTTGACAATTTTCTGTCCCATATCAAGGGAAGTAAAGTAGAAGTTTAATAAGGTTTGAGGCTTATCTCCTCTCCTATTGTGGATACAGAAAAAGATAAAGAAAGAAAAAGGTATGAGAGCCATAAAGAAAACTGCATATTCCAACAAATCTTATAAAAAGACAAGAATACTAAAAGTAAGCTAAGTAGGTAATTGAATTCTGACATTAAAATATTATTTGAATTACAGAACCAACATCAACACTTCAGTCATGAATTTACTATGCTGCAGAACACTTTGTTACAGGCAGTGATTCCTACACACATAGGAGAGTCATTGGCCGGGTCTTGCCTATTAATTTTGTAAGTTCTGTTCCTAGATTACATTTTCTTTTCAGTTGGCTTGTGCATGGTCTGGACCTATTCTGACCTGTTAGTGAGCACACTCTGCACTGCGCAATTTAATTAAGTGACAATGAACCAATTATACTGAACCATGTTTTAGGGAAATTACTGATAAAAAGCGCAGTATGGTTTTGATGCCTTAGGTTTTAACTTTTATATTTTTCAAATCCTAGTGTGTAACTCTGAGGTTTCTTGTAGCCTGTTAGCTGTTCTCTCATGCTGGTTAGACATAACAAGGCTCTCCAAGCTTGCTCTCCAAGGACACCGGGATTGTCCTGAACCCAAAATGTGTAAACTAACATCTTTAGAAGGGGGGTAAACATGGGGAAATTACATGATTAACTGAAGTTTTAATTGTAGAATTAACCCTGATATGCAAATGGACCAAACTTATAAAAGTGTGAAGAACTCGTGACCCAGCATCCATCTTAGGTGAAGCCTTTCACTCCCCAGGGTGTACCTTTGAAGGCCCTTCAAATAAATACCTACCTTTATTCTCTTATTCTTGTCTAGTGACTGTTTTTAGGTGGCCACCCCAGGCATCAGTTTCATCCCCATCTTGTTACAGGCTTAGAACTGCCTCAAATTATTTTTACACTATACCAAGATTAGAAGATTATATGATGTACGAGACTGCAAAATGTTAGACATTTCTCAAAGTTTACACGTTGATGTTACAGAGGAGCCCATATGAAAACACTTCCTTCATTGCCGGTATTTCCTTTCACCTTTTCATATTAATCTATTAAATAAACAAAATATCTAAGTTTTAAAGTGGTGTAACAGACAAGTTAGTTTCCATGCTTTTCACTTGCAGTTTCTCCAAATAAATCTAATTATTTGGATTAATAGGCAAAGCAGTACATACAGTCTAAGAAGTTTATGTTTTGCAGAAAGGTTTAATAGTAATAGAATCGTCCTGGAAATCTTTCAAGAATAACAAATTGCTTGGCAGTGAATATTTTCAATATTTAAATTAAGTGAGTGTAATCTTGCTGTGGCGGAGCAAAGGGATTCCAGATAAAAACAGAAGAATTAATTAAATCACAGATCCTGAGGGGGAGGATTGGAACATCTAGACCACGAGAAATAAATCTTGTGGCCTCATCAAGAGGGAAGGAGCCAAACTTTTCCTCATGGTATTGGCAGAGGTATTTTCAGAGAGGTAGATGTGCATGTGAAGCATCTGAATTAAAATGCAAGAGACACCAGAGTTACAGGCTAATCGAAGTTGAGAGTCTGAGACAGGTAAACTTTTATAGAAAGGTTTTATCCATCTCACTAGATTAAGTAATTCCAGCTGAATGAATTGCGAATTGAGTTGGGTCTCAAAATGATAAAATAAACAAAATGGTTTGGAAAAAAAGAAACAAAAACCTTGTAGTTGCTAGACAGTGAACCAGATTCTACTCATTGTATCCAAAAGGTTCTCTTGGCATAAGTGAGAGTGATGAAGTCAGGGCACACAACAAGGCTGTGTCCAAACTCTTTGTCTTCTGGAAGTTAGAAGGCTTAAATTCCATTCTTAACAGCACATAAATCTTCTTAGGTCCTTTTCTGAGAATATGGAGTACTAATTAATGATTGTATTAGGATATTTCTTTAGCAATTAGAAGTAATAGTAAATACAACCATGACTGAAAGTGAAATGGTAATGGTAGAAAAAGCTTTGAGTGACATTGAAAAGATGATAAGCCCAGTTTTAATGACATACATTTCAGGTTTCCATTGAAATATTACTGGTAAAACTTAACACACACCCCCCCCCATATTTACAATTTGAAAAGAGATTTAAACTTGGACCCTTTTATGAGGAGGCAAAAACTTAAAACTTACACCATACCCATATAAATGATGAAATTAAAAGTGAGTTCAGAAATATTAATTCTTCATGTGGGTTTTGATAAAACTGGAGTTTTGCTTTTGTATGGTGTTGGCTATAGCCAAATTGGAGCTGTCTGTATCTAAATACCCTCCTTGAGATTTATAATACTTTAGAAATATGGAAATATTTTCACATTTAGTAGATATTGCTTCTGAAATCAAACCCTGTGGCGATATACTGTTTTATTTGAACTAGTACTGTATCTACTTAAAGACTCGAATCTCCCTGATTGTTTTTCCCTTTTGGTGTTTCTGCCTTGTAGATGAAAATGAGAAAATGTTGAGGCTGGCTCAGTACAAATAACAATAAAGGCAAACAACCAGGTTTATAAAGATGTATCATTTTGCCCTTATCCAGCTGCAGCTTAATGCAGGAATTGCTTCAGGCACCTGAGCAGACGTGTTTGTCATTACCACAGATTAATGCTGTGGTGGAACAGTGACTCCTGTACATATTTGCATTATTTTACCAACTGCTGTGATGTAATACATCCATTTCTGCATGAGCTGAGCTGCCCTCCTCCACGAAAACTATTCTCATACAAAACTGGCAGAGGATGTAGTAACTACATCATGTGTGAGGCTTGGGGGCAAATTATGTCAGCACAGGTGATATAATCTGAACAACTCCTGGGAATGATAAATCAAATTATTTTCAGTTATATGCAAAGGTTCTTCATAAAACCACCAAACTAATCTGCATTTAGTCCTAAATTCTACACTAAATATTGTAACTAATTTGAGAAAAGTATCAGCATCAGACAGACTATCCCAGATCTTAAAACATCTGTCCATGGCACACACTCACACTGACGTGTAGGAAGTAGCCAGTCACTATAACTTCAGTAAATTTGAATGTCTCAGGCAGCCTTTACTTTGCCCTTAAAACATGAAAAAGATGTCTTGGAATGGAGACACAAACTTTACAAAACAGCAATATGTCATCCAGTTTATTAACATAAAATATCCACAAAACATGTAACACTTTTAAACACAGTTAACATCTATTAGTGCCAGAAGCTCTAAGAATTACAGTTTTGCTTGGACATCGTGTTGCTTTCCACCAGCGATGACAACTCATTTATTGGATATTTGAGGAATGCATTTGGAAGTCCAAGAGAATTTTGCACATAACTGAGAAGTTGTGGGTGTATGCCTTCAGACTGACCATTAAATCCTTATTTGTGTGTGTTTAAAAATTTTAGAGGTGATAAAGTTGGTAACAAATTGGGTATTGATATGTACTGCTAAAGGAACATCCTCAAAGTTTAGCTACTTCCATAACTTTATTATGTGAATTTCCCAGCTTTTTATATTCTTGTGGTTTTTATAAATGAGGTATTTGCATTACGGAGTGCTAGGTTGGGACATTGTGATTACCAGACTGGTAGAAGGATAAGGTTCCAAGTGCTGTTCATGATAAAGAATTAAGGGGAACTGTTAAAGGCTGTTGCTATAGGCCAGCAAGACTATCTTATAAAACCTTGGAAATTCCATTTTTACTTTAAAAAAATAATTTCAGTCAAAACAACAAGGACTAAATTGTTTAAAAAAAAAAAGATTTGAGCTTTTGTCTTGTAAATAAGCATTGTAAATTTATTATTTTCCTGGTATAAAATGTGGTTTAGTGCCTGAGCCCTGCCTCATTCAATGCACAGGATTAGAGTGTTCAGGGCTCTAAAATCAGGTGAGACAGCAAGGTATTACCAACATCACTTGTTGTGTGAGTTTCAGGAAGACAAACTCGATTGTGTCCTGACCTTTTGCTGTGACACTGTCACTGAAATCAATGTTAATCACAGGTAGCTGAACGGTTTGTGTAGGCTGGAATTGTCAGGAATGGATAAAACAGGGAGTGACCAAAGGTCACCAAGTTTAAAAAAGGTCTGATCCCTTTCCTAGACTGAGAGTGTCTCTCTTCCCATCCATCTTGCCGTAACCTTTCCTCTAAGAACATTTTTTTTCTAAGAGAATAAAGTTTTGGAATATATTTCTTGCTTGACCGATCACACACAGCTTGGAGAAAAAATGGGGCACATTACTGATGGAAAGTAAAAAACAAAAGACCTTCCTGAGTTTTTTAATGCCAAAGCCATTATTATTTTAACTAAAACTTTGGAAAATGAGAAAGAAATTGCTAAAAATTTTCTGATTTGACCCCACTTAGCCACTGTCTGTGGTACAGTGTCAGATTGCAGCTTTGCTTCATTCAATTTCTACCAAATTAAAAGGACAGACCTATACGGGGTGTTTGGAACAGGACCATTGCTTTGAATAAAAAAGAGATGCCACTTTCCTTTGTAATATATTTTTGGTTAGGACTCTTCAGGCATGTGTGACAGTCAGAGCTAAACTGGAGCAGAAATAACAAAGAGAAACAATTATGCTGCTGTTATATCTGGTACAAATGAAGTGAGATTTATCACAGAATATATCATTATAGAGGGCAAACTCCCTAGAATTACTAAAACACATTTTTTAAAAGTCACAGATCTAAGAGGAAATCAATCAAGAAAATGCATCTTCTGTTTAAAATCTATGTGAAAGGGCTTAGGTATCTTTTAGCAAAAAAGTCAAGAATAATAATAAAAAATTAAAATCCAAGGGGTGTATGACAATTTTGTGCTACCCACACTTTGGAGGGCTTACTTCAAGCTTTGAAACTCCTCTGCTTCCAGTGATTGTCTCTGCACAGGTGTCTTTACTGTGATTCATTATTTCCTAAGAACTTGAGGATTTCTGCCTGACTTTGCTGAGATCCTTCCCTGCCACAACTTCATCTGGCTGCCTCTTCCTCATCCTTGCAGTGTTTTCTAATAATGTGGAAGAGGATTTTAACACCTCCTTCCTAGATGCATGGTTGCTTCTATTCATCAGGGTTTATTCACAGTATAATTTACTGTGGTGCTGTGGAAGGTGTATAAAAATCACCAATGTGCGTGGGCTGTTTGAAAATATCCTGTCAGGGCTCAGAGAGGCTGAGGGTAAACAATGTTCTTCACAGGCTTTGAGGAACAAGTGTTTGCCAAAATTTTGTGCTAAGCATTTTATCTCCAATCCACAATACTCAACAAAGCATCGGTTGTGACCATCCTGTGCAATGAATTTAGTGAAAACTGACAGACTTCCAGTAGGACTATGCTTTTGATCTTTAAAAGATGATTTAAAAGCCCCCCAAAACCTCATATAAACCAGAAAATATTCCACTTTGGTTACTGAAATCTATTAATTTTGATCCCCTAAACACTTTATCAGCTTTGTTAATAACTACTAGATAATGTAAGAATGAACATAAATTACAATGACCTCCAAAAAAAGCCTTTAGAAGAGTTTACCTGGATGCCACCATAATTTCTGTGAAGAATAGGATATTTCTGTAAATAAAAATGACTAAATATCCTTATTGTAGTCATCAACTGCTGGTGTTGTAGGAGAAAACTACAATAATAAAGGGCAGGTGGTGTATCTGGGAACCTAGCAACTGAAGAAGTAGCTAAAATCTTACATTATTATTTAGCATAATGCAGTAAGAATAATCTCATCTTTTGATCCGTGATGTTTATTTAATTCCAGAATTTGAAAGACATCTATAATCACTGGACATAAAAGGCAATAAACAGCAATTAAATAAGTATAAACTAGACATTTCAATTTAGAAATGTAGCTGCTTCTAAGAGAAAAAGAGTCTTTGAAAGAGAGCAAATCTGTTTGAACTGCTGATCATGGGATAATCAGTCACTCATAATAACTCAAGCAAGAATTTTAAATATCTTGGTACAGATGCTGTTAATTTCTAAGCCTGAATTTTTAAAATATCTTTTCAAGGTGGATTGCTGGTAATTCTGAAATGTTTACATAATGCTATATTGAAAGTTAACAGCAGGCATAAGTTAATGGTTTCTGCCCTAAGAAGTATTAGGGCAAATGTTGTTCTCACGGAGATGAGAAAAATGAAATAAAATTTTGCCATTGACAGCGCTTTAAAAAATCTATTACTTCTGACTGCTTTAAATAAGGAGGATTATTTTCAAAATGCAGAATATAAAACCATTTTAAATTATTTTATAGCCAGAAGCCAAAAAATGGGTGAGACCATAGAGTCCTTACCTTCTTAATATTTCAGGACTAAGCACCTGACACACCTTGCTCCGAATACTAAGTGATATCAACAAAGCTAATTTTTCAGGGAAACAAATTAAGGATGCATAGTGTGAATAACATGAACACAATCTGAACTGTTGCTGGGGCTATCAAAATGAGCTTAAAGCTCAGTACTGTTCTGCTTGTTCAATTGGCAGATTTTGACTAGTATGGGGATCAGGAATGAGAAACAGGACTAAGCTTTTATGGCTCTCTGTTACATACATGATGCCACTAGAGGGACATGTACAGCCAAGAGTCACTTACATGGGCTTCAGAAAGAACTGGAGATAATTTATTAGCAAAAATGGAAATATGAATAAAAAGTAGTTATACCTATATTTTTTTAATCACACCTAAAAATGACTCAGCCTTTCCATCTCTGTCTTTTCTTGAGAGTATCTTAATTTATTTTGTTTGTAATATTGACATCCTAACAAATATCAGAAGCATAGCTTTAAGATTATATCACAAGGCTAAAAATAGACTGTTTTGATTTCTGTATCTAAGTGCCTTTAAAGTTATCCTCACTCCCCTTGATTAAAATTCAATTTGTGCAGTTCCAAGAGTTCCTTTGTTTCTGTGCGAGTGAGGTAATGTAAAACACGATGCAAAGTAAACAGAGAAACTCGTATAGAGAGACCATGAATATTCCATGAGGCAAAAGGATTTAAGGATTCTCAAATGAATTTTCAGAGGTCTTTACAGTGATCTGGCTGCACCACGTAAGTGAGCTGCTAAAATGGGACGAGGAATTTTCTGCCCTGCATTTATAAAATGAACACTTGAACTGCACTAGAAGGGTGTTTCTGTCCTTTTAAGCTTTTCAACACAGCTGTTTCAGATAGTAAAATATGCAACATTAGTCCAAGAAGAGAAACAGTGTATTACTATAAGCAAGAAATATATTGACAGTGAAGTATGTAGCCAAACTATCAGAAAAAAGATATTTGTGTAATTGCTGCTGTAAAACTGGAAGTGTGGTTAAAATACACTGATAGCTGGCTTCATATTTATTCCAGGCAATTTATATTAATGAATAGAAAATGAAATGGGACTGTTTCCTTTTATCATTGAAAGGCTATAGACAATTGAATTTGAGCTATAATTGTAGACCTTATAAAATTGAAAACTTTAAAATCACTGCTCTGAAGTTCCAGACACAAATGAGCTGAGTCGTTTAAGGTAATGATAATTTCGCCCTACTGAAATGGTTGGATCTAATTCAAAGCAGAAAGTGTCATTATCTGTTCCATTGCCTCTCTAGTTCATGAAAGTTGTGTTTACTTTATCTAGAAAAATATCATTGGCAGAAAAAGAAACACCTTTAAATCTTTCCAACTTGAATTTGAAAGTATTGCACAAAAAATTTCTGCCTTCTAGTGCCTTTAAAGAACATGTTCCTATTTCCAGACTGAATCAAATGGAAGAAACTTGATAAATCTTTTTGCATTAGCGGGAGAGTAAATTATAGTAGATAAAATATTAGAATTGCTCTCCAGAATAGTATTAGTTTATGAAGAATGCAGAAAACTTTAACATGTGCTTCTTCAAATGGATCAGCAGTACTGAGAAAATATATTCCTAGTTTGACCAACAGTTTGATTTTATATTAAAATTTCCTCTTCATATTTTTACAACCATTTTATTTAAATTATTTTTTGCTCATGAAATACCTAAGAACAGATCCAATATTTCTTGTGAGTGTATGGCTTTTCTGTTAATTATTTTGAGGAGAACTGCAAATTTGACAGCAGACAATTAAATTAAGAAGATTACTCATTTTACCTCCATGAAAACAAAACAATGAAAAGGAAAATCCTGTCAAGATTAATGTAGAAAATTTTGATTAAATCAGCAGCATAGGTAAAGCTTTCCTGCAAGGAGATTTTTCCTGCCATCTCTGTTAATATGCAAGAAGAATAAAACATGGCAAGTTCTGGACTGTGGTGATTTATTGGCTACTGAGCACTGAAGTGGTTTCTTCTTCCTTTTTGTCCATGAAAAGATGTCACTCATCCTTATTTCACATCTCATGTATTTCCTGAGTGTGTAACGGAGACTTAGCCTGGAAAGATAAGTTGACTTTTCTGCCTCTAATAGCTGCTCAAAAATACTGAATTATTACTCTGCCTCTGATGGTTATCAAATATTCTTCTGTGTGTTATCTTATTCTAGCTACTAGTAGCTGGACTTACTAAAAGAGGATTAATGGATGGGGTCTACGCTCTGACAAAATCAGATTTTTTTTCAAAGTTATGAGACGTGGCGGTTACATGTATCTACTGAAAAGTTACTTAAACCAACCGTGTCTTGGAATATTTCCACTTCTATGACAGTTTTTGGGTTTGGATCTAATTATAAGAAACAAACAAAAAAAAGAGCATAAAACCGATCATCTGAGAGTGACCAGGTAAGGAAGAATCAAATGTTTATCTCATTATTTTTTCATCTGCTTATTTTGACAGCTTTGCAAAAGGCAATATTGGAAATGTTATTTTCTGCAGAGCTAAGCTCTCCAGACAGGAGCAGTGACTGGGCACTTTGCGGCAAAAAACTGTTCGGAATGCACATAATGCTGAGAGGCTGCAACATTCAGCAACTGTGCACTGTAAATTCAAAATCCAGACTGGCAGAGCTTGCAGCCGAGTTCTACAAGCATTAGAAATGTGCAATATACATCTTTTTCAAGCCACTTAAAGGGCTTTTTTTGCTATTCAGTACAACTGCACTTGACACAACAAGTAATTCCTAGAATGACACAAAAAAAAAAATATAGCTAGGGAATTTATTTGGCCATCCAAGGTAAAATTTACCCCATCAGACAACAAGGAAAAGCAAAAGATAGTACTGGGCAACTTTAACTTCTAAGGAGTTGCTGGAGATATATTAATTCAAATGTAATTCTGTTGCGCTGCAAATACCTGAAATTAGGGAGAGGTTTGCATAACTAGAGGTTTAGATGGAAATCTGTAATTAATAAAATTTTTACATTAAGTGGATTAAATGGAATAGCCTTTTTTTTTTAACATCATCTGACACCATCTAAAAAGGCACTGTTCCTAAAGGAGTGTGAGGTGGGAACAGTGAAAAATGTAGGAGAGGCAGTTCAGTTTCTGCCCCATTCATCGCTTTTAAAATCTCTGGAATGGTTAAAATTCAGACGTATGACAACAAAACAAAAATAACCACTCAGCTAGCTAGGCTGGCCTTTGAACCCAGCTTCTGCCTTTTAGATAATGAAATTAGTAACGTAACACCAGCAGTAACTTTTGCAAGAATTAACATTTAACAGTAATTGGAATATCAGAAAATCTTTTTCCATTAGGAAATTAGGAGCACATATTAAGGAAAGCCACTTCATCCCGACCTGAGAATTTAAATTCTCTCATGTTGTCCCTCTCCTTGGTTGTCTCCTCATTTCCTTCTCCCTTCGTGGAGAAATATGTTGGGGATGAAATTTCAGTACCAGTACCAGACATTTGGTCTTGTGAAAAAAAAAAATTAGTTTTGGTCTTGTGAAAAAAAAAATTAGTTTTACACTGCTCTCATCAAGTTATTCATCATTTTACTACTGATATTTCTGAAACCAGAACTTGTGTTCCAAATTATTATTGCCTCCATAAGGTTTTGGCATTAGATTTTAACTTTAATCTTGCTAAAGACAGTGTGTAGATGGGACAGGCTTCTGAAGGTGATTGCAGCTGAGAAAATGTAAAAATTTCTTGATCTAATCATATAAGGGGACTCTTACATAATCTAATATCAGAAAATTCTCTTTTCTGAAGTCTTTTGTGGTATGGCTGTTCCATGGTTAGTAAACTTTTATTTCATTTGCTAATTCTTCACATGAAAAATGTCCTTCTCTTTCCAAATATATTCTTTATTAGCTCTAGTTTTGCTTGAGTTTTTTGAGCGCTTCTCTGACCCTAACTTGTTAATACGAATGCTCGAAAGCACTTAAGCATCCTTTGGGGCAATGACTTTTTCAATTAAAACAGATATTTGTAAGCATTCTTGGAGATGAATCCTTCTTATAAAATCCCATGGAATCTGGAAGAGGTATTTGTTGGAAAGGATCTCTCTTTTAACAATACATTGCATATCAAAAGGTTATATGGAATTGTATTTTTACTAGCTTCACCTTTCAGGTGTTGACAAGATTCTTCCAATATTCTCTTGTTCAGTGTTTTCCAGTGTCTTCTAATCTTTTGACCCAAGTCACAAGTTTTACAGACAATGGGAAATTTATTAATCTGCATGAAAAATGTCATTTTGACAGAAAACTTCTTGCTTGATATTTATCCCTTTTGGAAACTCCCACACTCTGGAACGCCCTCTTCCTTGAGGCGTCTCCAACAACACTTATCAAGACATTCTCCATCAAACCAGAGTCTGGCAGAGCCATGGTGCAATCATGAATCCTCCCTGGGGTACAGAGTGACATAAAGCCCTCTTTACAAGCCACCAGGGGCCACTTGCCTGGCTTGTGCTCAGCTGTTGCTGTTTGAGCAAGCAGAATAATCACAACTGCTGGCCATCACAGCATTCCAGCTTTGGCCTCTAGAGAGTCTCCTGGACACACCTCACTTGCTTTCCCTGTGAGATCAGAGATGATTTGTTGTTAATGCCAGGTCCAACAGCCAGTTTTTATTCTGGATACAGAGCATAAAATACATTTAGAAGTTTGAGCACTGAGTTATGAATTTGGTGTTTGAGCACGAAACTTTTAGAGGCTGGACCCCATAGTGGAGTTTAGTCTCAATTTACACATTTAAATTTTCTCCAATGCATATGGGAATAATGACAGTCTTTAGAATGGAATTCGCACAAGTAACAAACCAGGAGATATCCGAACCAGGAATAGGAAATTATCAGAACTTTTTTTTTTTGAACATCTAAAATGCAATTTTTTTCAGCTGGAGTTTTAGATTCTTAATGCCACAGGTTTGTGGAACAAGGTAGAAGACAGGGCAAGGTTTGTGTTTTACACTGCAGATGGGAGAAATGCTTCCTACATCTGTAATTAGGGTTGCTTGTCCCTTGAACAATTTACATTTTTTCTTTATTATATAATGAGGAATGTGCAGATTTTTCTTGATTTTGTTTTTGTTGACTTTGTTTTGGGGTGGGTTTTTTGGTTTTGGGGGGTTTTTTGAGGTTTTTTTGTTCATTTGTGTGGGTTTTTTGGCATTTTTGTTTTTGTGTTGTTGTTGTTGTAGTTTTGGGGTTCTTTGTAGATGATCTAAATAAAGAATTTCCATACCTGTGTATTTGTGTGGTGGACTGATTCCTATGGAAGGAGTCTAAGAGTGGGTGGAGTATTTGGGAGAATATTTTGTCTCCTGTTTTAGCTGTTCGCGTCATCCTCATTAGGTTTTATATCTTTAGAAGGTTGCACATAAAATTCTAAGAGGGAACAACAAGTGTTTATTACGGCTGATACACTGGAAAATGCTGAGATTTCTCTAAAATTTCCCAAGTTTGCAGATGCAAACCACATCTCCTGTGAGGCAGTGGTTAGAGCCTGTGTTACTGAAGGGAACAGAATTATCAGCAATAGGAAACTCCTTGAACTTCTGTTGTAGTTAAAGAGCCTTGAAAGAACCTTTGGGGAAAAAACATCCACATTTCCTTAGCTTAAAAACGGAGCGTGTTAAGCTCCATTTCTTTGATCACAGGTTGCTTAACTCCTGCAGTGAGGATGTACAACTTTAATTACATCTTCTCACAGTGTAACCCAATACACTTTTCCACAGGCACACGAGCTAGAATTTTGGTATTGGTCAAAATTATTCCTTCTTAAAATCCCATTCGGTTAATTTTCTGGTAATGTCTATCATCTGCCATGCATATAGACAATTTTTTTTTCTAATACATCTGTTTTAAACACTTTTGGTTTAAATTTGCACAGTGTATATTTTATTGTGGGACAATTACATTTATGCCCTGTCTTCTTAACAATACTGTCTTATATGAATTTGTATAAAATCTTCAGAGTTTCAGGAAAACTGCTGTGAGGTTAAAAGGTCCTGAAAATATGCAGCCATATATTCTCAGTGTTATATTTCTCACATAGGCTTTTTGTGACTTAAATAGGACTTAATGATAACTTAGAAATTTGCAACTTCTTTCTGTAGTAGGTAATATACTTCCTAATTTATAAAAGCCAGAATTCTCTGAAGATACACAGTAGTCATTTGTTTTGTTAGATTTACCATCTTTTAAAAAATGAAATAAATTGCTGTGTGAATAACTTTTGCGGGCATAGTTTGATAACAGACTTTGATTTCTTAAGTACACCATGGTTAAGTATTCAAAATATACTGCAATATTTTATTTTTTCCATTAGAGATTGCCTATTACACCATTTTCAGACTGTAAATTATTTAAGTCAGTTGAACATTCTGCCTTCAATAATTTATTTACTATGGAATTGTAAATTGCAATATTCTGTCAAATTTCATTCAATCCAGTGAAAATAATCCAATTTATTGAGCATTGATATTATTGGTTACACGGGATTCCCCAGTGACTAGTAGACAGCACTAAAGGAACTTTACTATAGAATGAGAAAGGAAAAGTATAAAGTGGGCAAAAAGCCAGGAAGTTTACGGATCTGAGAGGTTTCTAATTGTGACAATGAAATCATTGGCATTCCAAAACCAAAAACCTCTGCATATTTACCATTTGATTCGTTATAATGTGTCAAGATTTTGATTGTGGTCTAAAGCAATTGTCATTTAATTGACTATTTTATTTACATAGCAGCAACTGACAGCAGTTGTTATCTCTCTTCTGAAAATCAGTGTATGATTTGCATGAGCTAATAAAATAATTATATTCCAAAATGAGAATGTGTGATGCTTTTTCAAGCAAAGTAAGAGATATGTTGGAAAAATAACTGTAATCTTTTCTTTGCTGTTTGAGTCTTTGTGAACCCAGGAAAAATAAAGCTTGGATGCTTTCCAATCCGACATGGAAAAGTATTGCTTTATTAAGATTAGTTCCATTAAACTTTATGGAAAAAAATTTTCTGAGTAAGGCAAATAAGATTTGGCCAATGAAAGAACAATTAGGCATTCTTTGGAAAAATAAACTAACAGACTGTAGCCCGTAACAGCCCAAAGCTGGACTCCTGCTGACCCATACGGGCTGTTCAGTCATAGCCAGGGGCACTGTTCTGGCATAACCTATTCTAGAGTGAGCAAAAAAGTGAAAACCTTGTTCTCACAAGACATAAATCCCCTATTTGACACACAACTGAACAGCTGTGAAGTCAATATAATAATGGATATATATTTGAATAAAGAGACAAGTTACAGGCAAAATTTTCCATTCTACACTTTCTAGAATGTAATTAGCCATGATCCCTCACAATCTCAGGCTTGGTTCTAATTCTTCTGTTTGAGGGGTGTCTGCCATGCCCTAATTCTCCTTTTAAACTGGGCCGATGCAGAGTAACCATCCCAAAAGCAGTGGATTGCAGTAGTGCAATGAGCAGAAACGAGTAGTTCCCAGTTCCTTCCTGATATACACAGATCGCATACCCAGAAGATGAGTTATTTCTATAAATGCTGGACTAGCGTTCTTTAAATGGCTCTCTATTAATGCTGCTTTATTTTATTTATTAAGCAATTTAGTTTTAAATGGAAGACAATAGATTTACATCAGACAGAGTCAGATATTCCTTACTAATGCAAAGTGGATTATATTGTCTATGAAATTATGTCTGCCTTCTGCCTTTCCAAGAAAAAGACTGGAAAAGTAAAACTGCTGCACATTACAGCAAGATATTCCTATTATTCTAATGGCTACAAGTGCAACCAGCTTCAGCTTGTTCCAGAACCTAATTGCCATTTAATTTCAAGTACTCTATCCACACTTTTTCTTTTCCTTCCAAGGAAAAATAAGTTCAAATTCCAAATGACTTTGTGGTTGTCTTTCTTCTTGCAGATCTGAAACCAAGGAAGACTTTAGTTATTCAAACCAGCTAAATGATTCAAGCTACAAGCAAATCTGAACTGGATGGATAACAATTAGTGGAAATGGGATTTATGCCTGCTTCCCAGTTTTCCAGCCACTAGAGGGCAAGGTTTTTCTGTGTCTTTTTCCATGTGAGAAAGTATTTGACTCCAAACACGGAGGTGTTATTTCCTTTCAATCATGTAGGGCCTTGAACATGCCAAACTACAAGGTGTGCTTGGGCTGGAAGCCTTCCACCACGGTTGAACAATATTAAAGGAACAAATAAAATTTTGAGATGCCTACAAGAGAATTACAAGAGGATTTACTTAAGTTGGTGGTCATAATAAGCATTATCCTGCACTAATTCTATTCCTCACTAACTTAAAAGTATGCAACCTGAGCCTTTTTGTCAATTGTGTTATTAAGGTCTTAAAGGTCAAGGCCAGTTGGAATAAGGATGGCAGGTCCTTCAAAACTCTGGAATTTGAAAGGCAATGTTTATTCTCAGATCAAAACAGGTCAATTACCATTTCCTATAAAGAGGTGTATCTAACCTTCTGTTTGTTTTTCTTCTGCTCGAGGTTTTTCCTTTATTTTTCTCTGGACATGCATTTCCTCTTCCAAAGATACAGAGCCTCTCCATTTCTCCAACAGAAATTTAATATCATTTTTCTTTTGTATTCTACCACTGTGATTTTTAACACATTCTGATTTTTTGTGTGTTATTTTTGTGAAGAAAAAAAAAATTGTATCTACTTCTAACCTCCAGAGATTTTAATTGATCTTCCTCCTTGGTACTTTTAGACAGGGTGGATATTACGAAGTTCAGTTCTGAATCAATGCAGACAAATTATTTGAAGGGAGCATTTTCATTTGCACAGATCTTCAAAATCACTGTGTGGTCCTCAAGGAAGTCCATCAAACAGATAGAAGAAACAAAAATACAGCATGAATTTAAGTAAGAACAAATCCAGAAGCAGATTGAGTTGTGCTGTCGGAAAAGCTGTGTCTGTAAGGAACGGAAAATAAAGGCCAAAAGAATGTCTTAGTTTTTTTTATCTAAGTATATTATCTTTCCTGACATATCTTCTTTAACAGATAAGATAGGAAAGAGAACTGAAACCCTTCCACGCAACTAAAATTCTACCCTGGAGAGGTGTTCAAGCTGTGAGTGCAGTAATATATCTGCAGTCAGAGATTCTGACTCTCAGTAGCCCCATCAAGTCAGCAGAGCTTTACCGTGCCAGGGAGGAAACCACTCAGAGTGGAAAGAGAGATAAAACATTTACAGCTGCCTCTCCATTTAGAATCTATTGCCTACTGCTATCCTGGGTAGTCACTACTGTCAGAAGTGTAGTTTCCCAATTGAAGAGAATTTTTAAATGCCATTTTCAACTAAACATTACTTTAAATATTTCCAAATCAAAATGTAATAACACTTGCCGAGTAAAATCTCATTGTTCTATATAAAAACATGAACAGTGGGGGACCAAATTACGGGAAAGGTCTATCATTCTTTTATTTTGTATTCCATTCTAACACTGTAAGTTGTATAAAGACTTGGGAGAGAAACTGTAAACTTTCCATTGAATGCATTACTAATACCAGTCTAAGAATGCAGCGTTCTGTAACAGTCAATATAATAAAATATAGTATAATATGGTCTTTAAAGCACCATATAGGAATATATACAAGCCACCAGTAAAACAAACATCAGGATTGATTGTTACTTGGTTAAAAGGACAAGAAGGAAAAGTGAACACGGTTTTTCACCTCCTGAAAAAAGTCATATTTAGGAAATCTAAGAAGAAAATCGCCTGACTTTCTTTAGTTGATCAAACTTATCCATAGGCATTCAAGGAAAAGAGGTTGTTGCTGATAAAGGTTTACCTGCAGAAGGAAAACAAACTGTCTTTGTCAAATGATTTTCAGGAAGGATCTAAACATGCTTCTACAGCCTGTACAAAACATTCATATTGCATTGAATATTAGGAGTTATGGAAAACAAACAAAAGAAATGCTGAACTTAATGCTGAGGCAGCTGAAGTCACTGGTGCCTTGCAATGAGGGCACCCTGTCCCCTGCCCCAGCAGGTCACCAGATATCTGAGGAATGATCGTGACAATATCAAATGGCACGAAGTTATTTGGGATGTCTTTGGAAGAGGGATGAATGAGGTGAAAAGTTTTCACTGTAGTCATTCAGGCTCTGTGCGTTATGAAATACAGAAAATCCTTGGCAAGTAAGAACTTACATGCATGGCATGATCTTTATACAAATATAAGGATTTCATTGTTGTACTTCTTAGAAGGCAATGTGAAATGGAGAAGGGAAAATCTGCACAGCTGTGCTCTGACATTTTTAAGTAGAGCTTCTGTTCACCAGTCTCAACTGCTTTCAGGGCATCATTAAGTTTATTCCTTCCCATGTTAGCAACAGGCATGAATCGTTTGTAAGGAAAACTACTTTTCCCCCCATCCATTAGTCTGGTCATCTTATTACAGCAGAAAAAAAGATCATTTTTGCTTGTATAAAATGTGGGGTTTAGGTATTAATCATTTTAAATCTGCAGAAACTTTGGTAGGACTGCAGATCCTTTTGTATAATAAATAATGTGTAGGGAATAATATTTATTACAACTATTTACTTTCTAGTGTATAAAGGAGTCTCAAAATTCACCATCTTTCAGTGTGCAGTTAATATATTCTACATGACCAACCAGATTAATTGTTTGTCTAGTAAAAGTAACAAGTGTAATTGCATGGGTTTGCTCATAGCATTTTGATTTACAGTTTGAGTCACTTAAGGACAAAATTATGACTGTTTTCTTTTTAAATAAAAAAGAACTAACGAGATGGGTTGTTTAACCTAATTCATATCTTCTAATTCTTGCATTTTTTTTGTCTGTGTTTATCAGAACATAATATTGTTGGGGCTTTTTCTTCCAAAAAGACTTAAAGACTTTTTAAAGAGGCTTCTTCTTCTCCCAGTAACAAAGTCAAAAAATTAGAGATTCAAAATGTGGCATCATGAAAAAAGAAGGCCTTACCGCAAACCTTTAATTTCTTTCTGAGGATTTTGTCTTTGATTTTTTAAGATATAGGGTAATGACCTTCAACCAATTTCTCCCTATTTGTGAATGTGCTCTCAGTGTTTTGTGTGTGTTTTTTGTGTGCATTTTGGTGAGCTTTTCACATATTCACACACAAGCTTGTGGTGGTGTGAACTGCAAAACACAGTTCACATAACAAACTAACTTTCTCTGAGGACGCATTTCTAAGAATTGCTTTAAATCCCCAGCCATAAGTTATTTGTATGGTTTATCTCACCAGAAATTCCAAAATTCTGCTCATTTCTTAGGCCAATTGTGTGAAACCAAATTCTCATGGGTGGTTTGAAAGGCACAACTTATGAACAGGGTAAAATAAAAGCAAGAAGGAACTCCAGATACTTTCAGCAAATCTCTAACTCACTATGATCCTTTGTAAAGCAAGCTTCCAATCCAAAATTTTAAAAGTGTGCTGTTCTAAGCGGTGCCCAACAAAATTTTTCAGTAAAATATGCGAGGCAAATGGCAACAAAATTCCAGCAGGGAAGCCTTTGGTGTTGTTATAACATACAACATCATGGACACGTTTTGCAAGCTTTGTGTCATCTGGCTTCTATCTCATTTACAGTTTCTAATTTCAGTCCAGTTAATGCTGACGTGCCCCTCCAAGACGCATGGTAGCTGTGTCACTGGTACAGCTGCATGATTACTCTTAAGTCTCAGTGGTAGCTGCTCTCCTAAATGAGCCGGGATAAAATCATTAAAAAGTAATTGTGTGCAGGTTTTACAGATAAAGTCTCTGCTCTGGAACAAGGCAACCCTGACAGACAGTAATATTTCTAAGGCAAGATACTCCTCCCTTCTTGTTTAATGAGCTATAGATTTTTAATCTGGGGGTTTTGGTGGTGGGCAGGATGAATGCATGAGAGGTTGATCTGGAGACAGCTGTATGTCATACATGGCTGTATTTGCACAGACAATGGGAAGATGGGAGCCAAACCAAGCTCTCAGTCACCCCAGAAGTTCTGTGCTACTGTTTCCTGTGGTAATTTTCAATCCCAAATTCAAATGCATAACTGCTTTCCAATGATGGACTGTATTTTCTACTCACCTTTCATGTAAGTGAAAACATGGAAACCCAGGACTTGAATTACACAGCAAAACTGGAAGAAAATCTACTTCTAGTTTGTAAAATCATTCAGAAAACTTTCGCAGCAGAGGATTTTCCATCTCTTAAAGATGGAATGCAGCTATATCATGGCTATTCAAAAACCAGCTCATGTCTCAAAAAGAAAAAAGGAAATGAAAGATAGCAATTCCTTAAAAGAGTTGAAATGTTGTTAGTATAATACATTCACCATTAAACAGCCTGTCTAACACTCATTTTGTAATATTATCTCTGAAAGTAGGAAAAACCCCATATAAACCAGGTAAGATATTTCCCAAAACATATTGAGGAAAACCATGAAATCTACAAGAAAATAATGACACCATTTAGAAGTACCTGTTCTGCTTTTTGCTGGCTTTCATGGTTTCATGAGAGCAGTCTGCTGGACTCCACTTTCACCGTGCTGCTACCAAAATTTCAAGCTTTTAGCATTCACTGCACTGCATCTCCTCCATCCCACTGTACCTTAGGCAGCTTTCCCTGCCTAAGATCATGGCCCTGTCATGAACAGACATCCAGCAAAATAGAAATTGGCGAGTTGGAAAAGAACAAGGTTGAAAAATCTTTGAATTATCAGCTGTACAACACTATTTTCCCGATTGTCCCTATCAGGTTTCAACATCTCTTGAGGAGAACAATAACAAGAGCAAATAGCAGATGATACTGCAAAGGTCTGAGTAAAGATATTTTCATGCGAGTTGAGTCAACTCATTGTGGTTTATTCTCCAGATATTGATGCATCCCCCCAAAATGAAGACACAAAATAAACTTATCCTGACTAACTCATTTATGGGGAGTATATTTTGTGCACTGCTTTTATGTAAGTTCGAAAGACCGGAATTTAATTCCAGCATTCGATGAGAGGAACTCTCTTTTCTGACATGCCAAAAGGAGAATTTGTGCTTAACAGATAAGTTAGGAAAGTTGTACTTTGTCTGATGCTCTGTATCTACCACTTTTTCATCTATAATTTTGGTCTGGAGGGAGAAAGAGACAATCAGCCATACACTAAACCCTAGTGAGGATTGAGAGGTTTGGGTTCACAATATTTCCGTTTGGAGTCTTCAAACGCAAACCGTGGGAAGCTGTGTAATTTCAAGGGAACCTCTTAAAACAGCAGTATGGATGGTATAGAAATGTGCATGCTATTACTTGACACTATTTCATGTTGTAGATATCCACACACACATTTGGGTACATCCTTAACTTCCCAGATGAAAGAGCTCAAGTTACCCTAAGCCCTTTTTGTGATTTTCAGAGATTTTCAGCTCCTGTTTTTATGAGAAAGGACAGATCCCTTCTCTCACACCATAAGGCCCATTTTAACTTTCCCAATCATTACAAAACAAGTGCTGCTTGTTTCCTCTCCATACTGTCTCTCTCTTTCTCTCACCTCACCTATGCTGATATCTTTTTTCTAGACATTTATGATGATAATGGCATCTGTGCTGGTCAGTGAATTTCTCCTTCTGTGTTTCCACCCCTCCCTACCACCAGCTGATGTTATACTATGAACCACCGCCCCACAAAAGGGAAAAGCTTTGCTCAGGCCCTGATGCTGCTTATTCACAGGGATTCTATGAAATCTTCATCTTAGTACTGTAATATCAAATCAAAAGGAAGAGATTCTCTCATTTTTTCCCTTGCCTTTAGAAAATAATATAATTTGATACGTCAAACAAGAGATGCTGTTACGATAAAAAGACCAGGAGAGAAGGAATTACTTTAAAAAACTGGGCTGGAAGGAGAGTTGACTTTTGCACCTGGTTTCAATATAAAGTTTTTTATGTGTCCTTCAACAGTTCTCTCCACTACGGCACAGTTTCCCTTCTGTATAAAATATGGATTACACTTTCTTACATCTTTGACTGCAAGAATTGAGGCTTTGTCTCACAATGAGCTCTGCTCATTTTGAGCTTTGTTCAAGACTGACACCTGCCCCACACAATGCTCAGTAGACACAGGGTAGTTTAGGGAGTTCAGAACATGACACCCCCACAAAAAATGTCAGTCCCATATTGTGAACCTTTAGATCAGACTGAAAGAGCAAATGTCATAAAAGCATTTATGCCTTGTCTGGATCATTCTACTATTATCTATCTTTCAAAACTCAGCTGAAGGGATGTATTTTAATATTCCTCTATATTCTCTTCTTATTCCTGGAGCTACCTAATTTTTAAGATCACTCATGTATCACTGATGTTATAGGAAAATATGATCAGAATCCATGAAGACAATGCACAGTTATAAACTTATTTGTTTTCTGATTTCATTCCTGGAGGATTTAGCCTTTATATAGGTAATTGGTGACATTTTCAACAGTCTCCAATCTCCTCTAATGTTAGATATTATAAATTGCACACTGAAAGTTATTGATTACTGAATTTCTTCGTACAACTGAAAATGGTCAATGTCTTCGAGGAACTAACCCTAACTCCTCAGTCTTCTCTTTATATATCATATCTAGGCTTTCCACCCCATAAATGACATCACCCATCCTGTCAAAAGTCCTTTAAAGTGTCAAGAGTTTCTATGGAATGGCGTAAATGCACTTTTAAATAAATCTGTTTACCTTAAGGATAGAAGGATATGAAACTTAGGTGGAAGTTGGAAAGGTAGTTTCTAACTTTCCATAAAAGATTGAAACAAGGATAAGGAAGCTAAAGCAAATGAAGTTTCTCTAATTTGAGGAAGATTTCAGCCAAATATAAGAAAGAAATTTAAAAAAGAACTGGATAAAAAATAGAACAGAGCATTAAGTTTGGTAACACTATTATCTGTTTGCATAACAAGAAGAGAATTTCCTAGAAAACATTTAATTTCGTTTCTCTAGGGTGACTTCCAAGGTGAGTTTGTGGTTGTGGCAGATTTACACTGCAATATAGAGTTCCATTCTCTTCGTCCCTCTGCCCTAAGAAAAGTAGAACTTTTGTTCTTAAGGAAACATCAAAGTTTTCAACGTCAACATTCCTAAAAAAGAGACCTGATGAAGTCTTATGCCCCAAACAAAGCATAAAACACTTCTATCTGCTCCCGTGTCGGGAAGCTAAAAAGTCTCTCAAAATTCATTACAGGTTCAGATTCAAGCCTTATTCTTGTTCTGAAGTAGGCATATTTTACTTTACAATGGTTTTGTTGCATATTTAGTAACTGCAAATTTGTTCCTCTTCCTAAATTTCATGCAAATGAACCTCAGTGAATGATCAGTGTTCACCCTGGGTAAGATGGAGATGGACACATGTGCTTGGATTAAAAGTCTCAGAAGAAATGTTTCTACTCATTGAAATATAGCTCAAAAACTTTTTTATTTTTCTTCAGACAGTGCATGAAGCAAGACATACATGCCTGCAACCATCAAATTGATAGAAGTTTTATTTATACAGAATTTTAAAACATATTCCCCCTTTTGAGTTCATGGCAGTAGTTTATTGCCTTTTTGTCTTCTACAACTTTGAGTTGTGCCACTCCCCAGAATGATATATCCCTCTAAAAGGATTGACCAGAAAAGTCATAACACAAAACCTTTAGAGAATCCTAATTCCATCTGGGTGGATGTTTTCAGCTTCCAAACTGCCAAATCAATTTTAAAGATGCAGCTTCCTTGTGTCTGATTCCTACAGATGTAGATATATCCTCAAGGAATTTAAGTTATAGTTGGACTTCTGGTGTTCAAATAAATTTTTTCGAAAAGGTATAAACAGGCATTAGACCAACAGAAAATTAGAGAAAAATAGAATTATCCTTAAATGGAGTAAAGAAAAAAAAACAAGCAACATTTATTACACAAAATGTCTTCTAAAGAGCTGTGACTCTTCATCTGGGGCGTACAGGAAGGGCAATTATTGGCAAAAGCACTGAGAGGGTAAGAAACCTCTAAAATGGTCTGGCTTAATACAAAATATATTGCATAATGAAAGTTGTTCTCTCTTTTTTCTGTGAGCAGGGATCTTCTTGGTTATAAAAGTAATGATGCTCTTTGCTTTTGCAATCCAGCGGAATCTTGAATAACAGAGATATAACTATTATTTAAGAGTTTTAACTGGTGCTAAGTAATTACCTTTTATTCCTCATTTAAAACCCACGTAATATAAATCTCTTTGTTCCACAGCTTATCTTCCATATTTTTAAAAAAGAAATTATGTTGAAAGTGACTATATTAAAGTTGTTCTGGTGTATGTCCAGTTTTGTCTCCATTGTAAAACACAAACACTCAACTGAAGTGAAACTGGGGCAAGTTTGGAAGTCAGGAAAACTGTGTGTAGGAACTGCTCCAAGGTCTTCAGGATCCATTGACTGGATATTAACTCAAAATCTCAATAAGCTGATATGTGTTCCTCGAAAATTTCTGAAGGGTTGAGGTGGAACATCATCATCCACCAAAGAGGAGAATTTGGTAAACCACCACTGATTCTTTGGTGTTTCAGCTGGGAGAATTCATCATTATTTTTTTTGTCCGGGTCACAAAACCAGTTCATTTCAGCATTTGCTTATACCAATAGTTTGTTTTGACAGCTTCATTTGAAAATATATTTTTCTGCTCAACTTCAGTGGGAGCTGGAACATAAAACCTTTGCCATTTTGTTACTTTCACAAACTGACATTTTTTTGGAGCTCCGTACTGCCAGTTTGTTTTTTCTGCCAGGCAAAGTATTCTAGCTTCTCATGACAGCCAAGACAGCCCGATCTGGTGAGTCAACAAAAAGGTGAAAGAAAAAGGCAATGCCTGATAACACCTGCCTTCACTGAATAAGTCGTACAAAATGTTCTCAAACTGAGCCCCTGGCTGGGAGCTGAGAAACCAGAGGAGGTTCCACACAAGCCTGCAAGTATTAAACCCACACACCTTTCCCCAGCCTTTGATTCTCCTTGGCTTCTACTGCAGCAATGGTGGAAGAGTAGATGATGTTGCAATTCCATGTAGCTGATGTCAGTTAAGCCAGACATTTATATTTTAAGGGCTTTATGGTAATCACAGTAATAAAAAAGCTGAAATTCTTCTGTTTCATAGATGTTTTTACTGCAGCAAAGCTTTAGCATAGGTTTCTTTTTGTCTTTCTGCAATCAGAATTGGTTTTTCAAGTGCCAGCAGCACTCAAGGTGTGCCAGCAGCACTCAGGATGTGCCACCAGGAACTCAGGCCAGTGGCTGCAATAGCCAGGATGTGGCACCTCCACCAGCATCAGTGACCCTCCAAATCAGGGACCACTTCACCGCAGTTTAGATGATGTGCTGCCTTATGGCAGACAAGTGACTCGAGCTGAGCAAAAAGATAAGCAAGAACCATGATCTAAAAATCTGAAATATAATTATCCCCTTGGCAGGAATATTATTTTGCCGCGTTTGGGAAAAATAAGTCTCTAAGTAGATCACAATAAATCTCTTGGGAAATTAAAAAAAAAAAAAAAAAAAAATCAGGGTGGAGAGTGCAGCACCAAGTCTGGTTCAAGAAGTGTTTGTACAATGCTCTCAGGAACAGGGTGTGGTTCTTGGGGTGTCCCGTGCAGGCTCAGGAGTTGGACTCCCTGATCCTGATGGGTCCCTTCCAACTCAGCATATTCTATGGTGCTGTGATAGATTGGTTTTTTGTTTGATTCCAAGAGCAAATGAATGTCTTTCTCCAGGAAGCAGAAAATGCATGGTTTCCAACAACCTTCTTATTGAACCAAAAGCAGATCTTATCACTGGGGTGATGCTGTAGTGTGACGATGAAGGCATAATGACTGTAATTTGTCCAGGTGCTAACACGCTGTGTCTGAAAGTCGCTTGCTGCAGAGTACAGGGCAATAAATCACTTGCAGTCTATGGATGTTGAAATATCCAATCTGTTGGCGCATTTGCAGGAACTTTTTTAGATGCTCTACAATGACTTAATGCACAATTTGCCAACAATATAGAAATAGAAATGTCGAACTTTATTACAGAGCCACAGGAAATTCCTTGTCCTTAAGATGTAAGAAAATTGCCATTTCTCAGGTGTGTATTGGATCTTTTGTTAAGTACAGCTAAGAAAGCTTGGATGTAATTAGGAACTAGCTACAGCAAGGCTTTATTTTTTCGCTCCTGTTAATTCTTAGGATGGTTTCAATGCCATTTGATCCCAACTAGGGCATTTTGAATTGACTGGACTTGTTATTTGTAACACTGATGTATTTATATTCAGTGTATGCCCATGGGTAACGAATGTGGAGGGCTGAATGTTAAATAATCAGATTATAAACTAACATCAATTTGAAGACTTTTGTCTAGACTTTATCTATTCTGAACTTCAAAAGAACCAAAGCAGAATCTTTATATGGCTCTCTCTAATGGCTGAGTGTGAATGCCCCAGAAAATTGTGTGAAGCTTGTCCTTCTCTTTAGTAACACTTTCCTTACGGACTTAATTATGGCCTTTATTATCCTATTATCCTTTGTGTTCACCTTCTTGAAGACTATTATGTAGAGAATCTGTTTTCCATCATTCCATTTCTTAAAAGAGAATCCAATCATTGAAACGATATCTGAGGAAACTCTTTTTGTGAGGTCAGTAGGGAAGATTTGTTCACATTGACTACTTGCTGCACTCAAAGGACACAGGATAAAATTAGTTGTGGTGCACAGCATTCTTTCAGAGGCTTGAAAAATTGCTCATTTTGGTGATCAGGCCCTAATGACAGCTTAACATAATGAAGAATGAAATGTCTCCCAATATACAAAGCAAGAATTTGAATACTCTGCCAGGTGTATTCTTTCACAACACAGTGCTGAATGGGAAGCACAAAAGTCCCCAAAATTCTTGTAATGCTTGTTAGATAGTGTTGTATGTATTTGCTAAAGACAGAGTGATCTGTACCCAAAAAAAAAAGGTAAATAGCAAGTACTGACAAGTATTAATTTTGTCATAGATCTGGATGCTGCTCATCTTATTGGACTGTGTGGAAAAGGAACTGGTATAACCACATTAGGTAAAATATTTTAAAAGATCAGATTCATTAGATATCATGTACCAGTAGGCATGAACTAGTTACAGAAGAAAAGATAAAATGTCTGGATGTTTTCTCCCAACCTGTGCTGCAGGAGTCTGGGCATCTCTCCCTTTTTACAAGGCAGTAAAACAGGAAAAACTTTATCCTCCCTATTTATACAATGTGCAACGTACTTCTGTCTTACAGGTCTATTTCACCAGAGAAGATGTATTCTATTTAACATGACACCCAGAAGCCAGGGAAGTGCTTAAATGTCAAAACCCCATCCATGACTGGTGTGTCAGAAGTTTATCTCGCATTAAAACGTTGTTCCACGGCTACATGGCTCCCATGAGAAAAAAGCGTCGTTTACCCTCTACACTGGAGCACAATTGCTTGAATATATTTACAGTGACTAATCAGTGGTGAAGCTGTAGTTTCACCCTCCTTACTGTGGCTGTGACACGATGATTTAAAGTGCTTTTTTTTTTTCATCTTGACACAGTCTATGAGCACAAATTACTCGGGGTGGGGCAGGAGCTGCACACAAAGCCAGACAGCCCTGCTGTGCTTCGGGGTTCATGTAGTGCTGGCACAGGGGGCTCAGGGATCCTGTGGGAAGTGCCTGCCTTGCCCCTCCATGTGCTGATTGTGGAGGAAACCTGAAAGCCGACTGAACCCTCTTAAAATGGATACAAGCAACAATTATCCTGAAATCCCCCAGGCTTTAGGTCTGTTTGTTGTTAGCTCTGAGGAGAGGAAAACCAGGTTTTGGCGGGTGGGAGTGTGTGTTTTGAGGACCACCGTGCAGCAGAGGCAACTCCTAAATTCTCTCTAAAACCTCAGGTGCTGAGTAGAGAGGGTTGTTTTAGGACAAAGCCCAGGGACAAAATGGCATCATTCCCACAGTCCCGGCTTGGATCTCCTGCTCTGCCTCCAGGCATTGTGAGGTTACCTGGACAGAGGAGTTGCTGCCTGCCATGGCTGGGGTTGGTCCATGCTGAGGAGGGACTCACCTCAGGCCCCTGCCAAGGCGGGGTCACTCACTGTGGACACCAGCCCTTCTGTGGCATCTGGGGACAGGGACTGACAGTGCCAGGGGGCTGACGGGGGGTTCTGGACCCTGGGCAGGGTGGAGAACCCTGGAAAAGACATCCCTGGGTGCCTCAGTAGGGCCCGCAGACCCCAGGGTACCTCTGGCTACCACAGGGAAGAGGCACGAAAGAGTAAGAAGGGCAAATAAATATCTAAATGTGTTGTTAATTTCAATTTTGTTGTTAATAGCAGGATGATAATTAAAAAATTACTTATTAAATTATTAGGCTGGTTGTTTTTATCCCAATAAATTATAAATTATAGCTGAATGCTGAAGAATTAATAACCCATTTTCTCTCAGTGTTCATAGGTGAAGGCCACAGACAAGGCCAAGATCCTTCAACAGTCTCCTCCCTGCATCACACTGGAGTCTCTTTTGATAAGCACTGGAAATAAGCAGCCTTGTGCAGGTACAGACAATGCAATCTGCTGGTTATTTTTGTTTTAAACTGACTGACTTGCAGTTCTTCTACTTGTAATGGTTTGTCCAGAGCTACACAATCTCTGTAACTTTCAAAATTGGAAGTTTAGCCCATCATTTCTGTGTTCATATGTTTATTCCTGTCTCTCAACTCCAGTCTCATGCAAAGCATTAGAAAGAAACTGGTGTTTTTTTCAGTATCACCGGAATCCCAAAATGTGCTTATTTAAGAGGAACTATATTGCAAGGTATTTACCCCATTGTGTTGTGAGTGAACATACTGTATGTCTCTCTCACTAGGCATTGGGATATTCGGTGATAAAGCAATTTACTGAACTCAGTCCTGAAAGTCTACACAAAATAATACTTCTAGATCATCTTCCCCCTATCGTCCCTCCCAGAAATTTCTCTGCAATTCTTCCATTTTCTGCGACTCTCACGAGTGATAGCCTTATTTGCTGGATCTTGGGCTGACAAATGTGATTTATTCACTGACTTATGCACAGATCTAGGCCACAACCCCATCAAAAATGTGTTTAACAACAGAGAATAAAGATTAGTACAAGTAAGAGACAAGACTGAGATTACATTTTAAGTTGTAACCCCTAATAATTCCATCATATCCCATTGCTGTTTTGTTTGTTGCCTTCACTGCTTACAGCAGTTCTCAGGTTTGTCTGTGACATGCATAAACACAATTTCCATGCAGCAAGACTTCTCAGGTGTAGGAAGACAATATTCTCAGGAATTCGGAGTACCGAGTAACCTTCTATGGCAGCCCTAGTTGAGATGTCCCACTGGCCTTTATTTTAAACCCTCCGTTTTATTTCCAGGCTCTTTCATTCCTCTCCTTTTGTTTAGTGTCCTTGTCAGCCTTGCTGTCATCTCCTAGATTAAATCCCTACAAGCATTCATTACTGTAGTGTGGGAATATAAACAACTTCTTGGACTACTTCATACTCGTGGAAAACAAATGGTGCAATATCACCCCTCAGTGAAATGGAAAATACATCTTAAACCCCTGACACTTACTCTATTTAGTTTAAAAGCTTCTTTATTCAAAACGTATTTTCCCACTCTCTTTAAGGAAACAACTGCTTGGCTACTTAGTATCTCACAATAAGTGTCACATCCTTTGCCAAGGAAACGATTACTCCGTTGCAAAGACAAATGGCAGAGGTCTGAAGCAAATCCAGGGCAAAATGCCAAACAGAGTTGAAATTAGAGAAGCTGTGAATCAGCAATACACTGACATACATAAATAATAAGAGGAATTTATTTTGTTTGGCACAGGCAAACAACTCTGCAGTGATGTATGATGTATTACATTCTTTCCAAAAGCTGCTGCTTCATAGGTACCAAATTACAGAAATTCCTCGAAATCTCACCACCTTTGGCCTTGACATCTTTAAAAAGGGTCACAGGTTTACATCTAACATGTCCCATGGCTTGGCAGCATGACTTCTGATTGCTATTTTTAAATTCTCCAGTGGTTTTTTTAAAGATAAGCCGAGCTGATTCTTTTTCCTAACCTTATAGTATCAATCAAAATAACAGTGTATTAGTAATAACTATTGTTCATTGTTTCACCAGTGAGATAAAGTGTTGCTATCAGTATCTGGCTATATGTAAATTTGTTACATTTATCCTGTATTTTATATGTAATTTTTCATTATCTGACTGGATGAGGTTAGACTTCATATCTGCATATTTGTGTATTTCAAAGATTTTTATTGAACTCTGCATTAATCCTTTACCATCTTAATAAACTGTTTAAAATCTCTATGCTTTGTTTTGTTTTGTAGATGAGTCTTGGTTTGCAGTTGATTAGGAACTGCTAAATACAGTGTTTAACATGAATTTAAAGTCACATTCCATCTCATTTTCATCACATCTCAAGGTACGTAAAATTGTCCTTTAACTAGGAGTGTTAACACAGCAGTATCTAAACACATCATTATCTGTTCTTCTTAGCTGGGAATTGAAACAAATAGCTTTTAATTTGTATAAAATCTATTTTCCTTTAATATTTGATTGTTTTCTCACTGCAGGATGAGCAGTGTTTCTCAGTAGCCAATGGCATTTCTAGAACTACGTTAAGGGAACAATTTTGAGGCTGAGATATTTGACTGCAAGACACGAGAAGATTCAAAGGTCACTGGAAATTTAGAAGAGCTTTTAGCTTAAGCTGTATTTCCAAGGCTGTTGCTGTGCTAATGAAGTCTGCATGGTGAAAACTGCAGATGTTTGCAATACAATTTAACTAACACATATGATTTTAATTAGATCACACTTTGCCAAACCCACCTGCAACACATGCAGCACTATAAAGGAGACCTCTCGAAGCTGATAAAGAGATGGGTTCAAGTAACAACTTGCAAGTGTCTATTGATTTGTTATCCAGTGGATCAGAGGATTAATAATTGTAATACTTTTGCTTATATCACCATCTGAATTGCCTCAAATGCTGTGGGACCTGAATGTAATTCTTCTCTCTTCTGAGCTTGATCATTTGTGCTGTCAGAAATGAAAGGTGAGAGAAAACAGCCTGGATAGTCATAATATATCAAGGCAGGTGTATTACAGCCTGAAAGTTATTCTACTGAGCAATGAAAAATAGTTAATGTAGCAACTGTCTGATATATCCTGTGAACTCTGTCAGAAGCTTGCAGGTAAACCAGAAGAGAGGCTGTCTACATGCAGGTTTACAACTTGAAAATATTAATTAAAACTTCCATGTAAAATCTTTGGGATTTATAATGTGAAGTGTCAAATTGTTTCATAGTACTTTCGAGAGCATGAATCGTAGTAGCAAAAAGCAATGGGAACAATGGCATTTTGTATTCTTAAAGGCAGTTCTAGAGGTGGCATTTTGTCTATCATTTGTTACGCTGGTCATGTAAGTTTTGTTGTTAGAAACATATGATGGTTTTCTTCCGTAGCCTGTTTTCAAGGGGTTTTTTTTATCTTTAGATAAGCTAAAGATAAAAGCATGCTTGATTCTTTTTCCACATGTGAGTATTAAGAGTTTAAAACATGCAGTAGCAATGTGTTTTGCCTCTGCAGCATTTTCAAACATCAAGTCTCCTAGAGGTAACCATGGGTGCAATTTAGGGATACACTGGACTTTGTTAGAATCAGGGCGCAGGCTGAGTTTGAAGGCCTGACAGGTAAAAAAATACTTGACTTAAAGTATATAATAAAGGTTAATTCTATACAGTATTTTGACAAATATTACCAGGACATAAGCTGGTATTCCAGGACTAATCTTGGAACTCCTCATCAAATTTAGGCCATGTTTGTGATCTGTGCAGCTGGAGGGGGTTTGTTTGGTAGTGTTACCTGGTCTGTGTGGACACCAAAGAAATGAACGCTGTCCGGTGCAGAAATTGGACAATTGCATGAGTTTTCTTAGAGAGCACGATACTAAAGCAAAAGTTTGCATTGTGTTTTCCATCTTCAAGTAAGCAGTATCTCATGCTGAAGTCTCCCATTCATTTTAAAGATACAACCTCACACCTGCACAGATGTACCTTTAAAGAGCTGAGCTCAAGCTCTTGCCTCTAGCATGATATCAAGTACTACAGATTTGCATTCAATCCTGGCATCTTGGGTTTCATCAAGCGAGCACACATGCCAGGGGATTTTCTAGCTAACAACTACTTCTGTCCCTTCTAGCTCCTTCTAGCTAAACTGCTGATAAGTCTTTTTACTGGATCTTTCAAATGCTCTCAAAAGTAGAAGAGGCCATATATGTAAAAGCTATTTTAAAGTAACACTCCTTTGAAAAATGAGATTATTCTGAAGCACTGTTCAAAACAGCTCCTTGGCTGGTGTGAAATGATACTCTGTGAAAGTGCCACCACCCTGCCTCAGGTGCAGACTGGGCAAGGTGAAAATTAAAATGATGGTTTTGAAGAACCAGAAGGTCACTGCATTAACTATAGGATTGATTTTTTTCATGTGGCAGAGCATGGTCTAAATGCTCCCTAACTTAGGATTTGAGACCTGGGTATTTTCACGGCTGCATGGTATGATAGCCCAGAGGATGTTGATTTCGAGCACTGAAATTAAGTTTTATGTGGACTAAGGGCCTTCATTCATGGGCACAAGCCATTCTGAAGCATCTATTTGGGGTTTGGAGCGAATAAACTTGTTTGTACAGATACAGGTGTAATGTCACTTATAATTAGCGGCAATTAGTGTGACAGAATTTGACCTAGCTCCCAGTGTAGTTTAGTAAAGTTATCATGTTCATGGAAAATGGCATATTTAAACACAAGTTTTGATTACATAGATGCAATGCTTCCTGCAAATTATATGGAGGGTAGGGAACATTAGTGTTTTCTACACTAATGCCTTGAACCTCTCATATTTGCAGAGCTCCGAGGTTTGGCAGCAGGCCTGCAATATGATAAGGCTTGCTGATAGGGTTTTTTTTGTATCTCTTTATTTTTTTTTCCCTAGATCAGCATAATTCTGAACTATTCTCCGCAATTTACGTGTTAGAGTGCAATTTTGCCAGTAGAAGTCCTGCACTCTGTGTTAGGCAGGAGTCAAAGGGCACCTCCCAGCTGGCACAAATGGGAATTGTGTTAGAACTGCTCTGTGCAACTGAAATAGGAATTGAATTTTTTTTATGTTCTGCTTACCTGAGAATTGAAGATCTGGTTTGGGTTTTTTTGTTTTGTTTTGTTTTTTTTCTGTTCAACAGCTTCTAGCCAGATCATAGGACTAGGTTTCATAACCTGCTATCTGTATTAATTAGGAAGCTGCATTTCTTTAGGCCTGGGACTAGATTTTCTCTTTGTTGCTAGAGTTGTTGGTTCAGACAAGATGGGCTACAAGTGATGTTTTCTTGGGCTGCTCTATGAGAACTCACTAGGTGAATAAGCAAGTTTTTAATATATTATTGTTGTAGTGCATCAGATGATGTTGTTTATTCCAGATTCATTCACAAAAGGGGCTAGTTTAGTTAAAAACTGACTTAGAGGAAACCTTCTCTATAAATTGCCTGAATTTTTACTATTTAAAAATTGGAAAATATTCTGTCTCATCTGTGTTAAAAGTAGACAAGAAAATAGCAGGAAGGTCCAAGTTGTTTAGGATGTAGAGCACTGATAGCAAACTTTTAAACCAAACCAAAACCAGTTAAAAGAAAGAGAAGATGAAGAAGTGGTCTGTGTTTTACAGTTAATATCAAGTAAACTAGTAAAGATGTCATCTTTTCAATCCCATGATTCTTGTCCCAGAAATGAAGGAATATGGAAAAAAGGTTTAATGGAGGCATTCTTGACTTACATGGGAGAGCCAGTACCAATAAGTATTACTTTAAGCATCTCATCATAAATAAATTGGAGAATTTGCAAAGAAAACTGTGAATATGGTCTTGCGAAACAAAATTCAGTCCTCTTCCTGTCTCAGTTCCTTCTGATGGTTTTAATACACAGGGAGGGTCTGATACTTGAGGGTTTTTATTTTGCAAGTTGATTGAGTTTACCATCTTGTCAAGTTGCCTATGAATTCATGCTAGAAATTAGTGAAATGGTCAAGCAGCATTTGCTAAACTGGTTAAGGGGACAGACAGCTTATCTTTGTTTCTAAATCAAAATCTTCCAACTTGGGTATCACTTGCTCAATTATCCATCGTCCACAAAGCTTATAATGGCACCATAAGCTTCTGCAGGTCTGAAAAAGAAGAATTCATAGACATCACTCTCTATTTCTCTCTGTTACACCTTCTATCTGGTGAATTCTGTCACGGTTTAGTAACGGGAACCAGGGCAATAGCAAATTGTAGCAGAGCATCACAGAAATCTTCAGCCAGAAATGCTAGAGGTGAGATTAAACAAAAAAAACCAACCTGTAGTAAGTACCTGCAGAATGTTATTCAGGTTTTCAGAGCAGGGTAAAAACACCCCTCTTGATTCTGAAATATCCATTTGTCTGAATTGCACATGCCAGGGCTGAAAGGTATAAGAATTTTGATGTTGCTCTTTTTTCTCATCCTGATGATTGCCTTCATTGTGTGTCAGACCACAACTTTGTTGTGACGTTTTTTCTTCTTGCGCTGACCTGCTGGGGCTCTTAAAGAGAAGTGTTGGCAGCCTAGGAGTTGGAACACAGTTTTCTGTTTCGGTCTCTGATCTTTACTGCCTGTGCCTCAGCATCCTGGTTCTTCACCTCCCAGTGGCTGTTGCTCCCTCTTAGCTCCTTTGATATTGGCTCCTGTCTGGATGACTCCAGAAAGGCAGAAGAAAAAGGTGAAAAGAACATGAAGCAAACTAAAGCTTCAATAGTTGAAGGTATGGGAATGGGAAGTATAGGCACAGGGAAAAGGAATATCCATTGACACCACTGAGCTATCACAAGTGAGTGAGGAGTGGAATACATTCTTGTTGCATGAATGAGAAGTGAAATATATTCTTTCTACAGAAGCTGAATATAAATTTTGTTAATAATCTTCCCTGCAGCCGGGCCTTGATCCCCACAGTCCCTGTGCCAGACACAAAGTGAAGCTTTGAGGATATCTAGTGTCCCACTGCAGTTCAGCAAGGATGACTCCTGAAAACAGTATCTACCCTATTATTTTCTCCCTTCAGTCCATGTGATATAAAATAGAATTGTCAAAGCTCACAGAAAAAGAGGAAAGATATTTCTCTGCACTGGGGAAGCAGCACGACAAACTGCAAAACCAGCAGTTTTGGTTTACTAATGTGTGTGATTCCGTAATTGAGACAACTTCTCTAATTTCTGGAGATTTTCTTTTTTTTACCTTCATCTCCCGCTGCTCTAACTGTCCCTGGGTCTGATAACTAATATTTACAGAAAAAGATTATCAACTTGCCTTTTTTTTTCAAATCATGAAAATAATACAGTATTCCTATGAATGTTGTAAGCTTAAAGAGGAAAATAAACCCAGCAGTTTTTATAGTGCACAGTTTTGTTATCAGTATATAGTCAAAAAAGATTCTTATTTGCAAGTTTTTAAAGATTAAATACAAACATATTTAATCAAGTTTAACTGCTTTCACTGAATCTGAACCAGTGCTGAGGAATGAATAGTCTTATCTGAACCACAAATCTGCTGCTAAATAAAATCAATGAGAAGTGCAAAAGTCACTTGAATTATGAGCTGACCCTGCTAAACAGGACTCATGTGACGAGCAGCAGATTTCAATTATTGGATCACCTCTAGGACTGGATGCATACTTTACAATTAGTTATTGATTTAGCCAACTTCCACACGTCATTCTTTTGTCTCAAAACATAATGGTTTTGTCATTCTTTTTTAACTCCCCTGTTGTTGTACAGCTTATTCCCAAGCCTAAATGTGGGGTTTTTTTCCCTACATGATGTATCTTCTGAGCGACTTGTCTTGTAATCACTCAGTAAAGAAAAGCTAGATGGAAAAGGACCTAATCAGGGCTGTTGGAACAGAGTTTATAAAGGTAGATAACAGAGCATGTTGAAGAAATTAAGTTCTCCTCAATTAGAACCAAAGTTTTCACTTTTTCAAAGGTATCCTTTCAATGGACAGAAGTGCTTAATCTTGTGAATACTGTTCTGTGGTGGAGTCTAGGAGCAGTATTTTCTTTCAAATGTAAATAGAAAAGAAGAATGGATACATTGTGAATAAGATTATTGTGGTGAATTGCATTTTTGAGGTCTTTTTGAAGGGTGCAGACAGGGATGTTTCACACAATAATAAAGAAAGTTGCTGCAGAACAGTCTTGCTCGAATTGTTACAAATGTGTTGTGCCTGTCCTGAGAGGTGTTTTGCAAAAGAAAGGCGAAGCCATCGTTGTCCCCAGCTGAAGGTCTTGAAAGGAATTTTTCTCCCACAGTTCCTGAAAGCTTTGACAAGTCTCAGCTTTGGAACAAGTGAATAACAGTAAGCAGCAAGCTAAAAATATTACAGTGAAATGGATGAATACTGAAAACAACTAGCAGAGGGGTTTACTGTTCCTTTTTCCCATTTGTTATCCTAACAACTGCAACACGTGCTTAGAAAGTAATAAGTGTACTCTTGATTATGCTGATTAGAGGACCTGATAGAGCAGTCTTTTGAGCAAGAAGAAATCAAGCTGGAGTAAGCATGCACTCTATCTCAGATGTTCAGTGTTTGTGGGTAAGAGGAGAGGGGAAGACAGAGGGGGGGAAAAAGAGACCTCGAAGTTGTCTTCCTGTGGGTGTGCAGTGAGGGCCAGCAGCTCCACGCGGGCCAGGGTACCAGTCATGCCTAAAGATTTTTTTCAACTTTTTATATATTTTTCATGTATTTGTAGCCTTGTGGATTTTTAATATATATTTGTGTAGCTTCTAGTACATTTCCTGCCCTCTCTCACAGTTTAGCAAATCCTTACTACTAAATTCTTAAAATTCTGTTCGGTCTTATCCTTAAGAAGAGAATTTCTGACAAGGACATTTTTATTTTCCACAAGAACTTAAGCAATGGGGCAAAGAAGCCCCTGCACCAGCTCCAAGGGGCTGACCCAAGGGTGGATTACTGGGGCAACTGGTCTCCTACTGGATGTACCTGCTGGATATATTAATTATTTAACCCTGTAAAAATTGTAGTAATTCTTTATTGCATGTGCACAGAGCCATATTTGTGCACCTGAAAGCTTTCATTAAAGGACTGCTTTTCATCTTACCGCTTTTATACTGCTGCAAGGTTTTGCCCTTTTTTTCTTAGGCAATGCCAGGAGCAGTGGTGGGGGTCCCCATGGGGAGAACCACGGCCTGTGCCACTGCCTCCGGACAGGGAGCAAGGCAGGGACAGCCGTGGTGGGCAGCTGGGCATAGCCACAGCCCTGGGCACCTCCGAGGCTGTGTTTTGGTCAGGATCAGCCTTGGTAAGGAAAGGAGAGCAGCACCAGTAAGGCCAGTGGTGCCACCCTCGTGACAGAGAGCTCTGACTTCACCTGGAAGATTTTTGTGCAGAGTTCAGCTTAATTGCTAAGTATTCCTGGACATAATAATTCCCTGGCATATCCTTTCTCAAGACTGGAAGCTTGCTTTTGTAAATCATTAGTAGTTCTCAGAACCTGAGGAGGGTTTTACTAATGTTTACAGCCAGTTATGGTTCTGAGATCCCGCAGCAGAATTCCACATACCTGTGCTAAAAGCAGCGAAGTGGTCACTGAACTGAATTCACTGTGCCAACATGATTACAGAATGTCTTTTTTTTTTTTTTTTGACCCAGGGGTCTTTAGAGTATCACTTGTAGGTAGGCCACTAGCACATTCTTGTTTTCCTTGGGCTGGCTTCCTCTCAGGTGCATTTAGAAACCAGTGTGCATCCCCTCTCACGCTGGATGGGACACCTGTGTGGCACTAAAGAAAGTGCTGCAAAATCATTTGCTATAATGAGAAAGCTCTGGTGAAGCAGCTGTAGTCACTTGTTAATGTTTTTGAAAAAGCTGTTGCTTTGCATGGATACCTTAAGGAAACTTTGTACTAAATACTGCAAACCGTAGCCTTTGCACATATTCAACTGCTACGAATGAAATGGTGGAGCAAAAGGTTGGTGGGAGTTCTTAGTTTTTTTAATTGTGAATTTTGAATAATTGTCTCCGAAAGGATATTTAACAAGCTTTCTCAAGTCGTTGCTTTCTGAGCTTGGTTTGTCACCAGCCATCAAAATTTCAGCTGTGTGCTTTTTTTTCTAGGTAAGGTGTGATGCCTTGCAGGGTGTTTGAGTACAGCCAGTGATTGAACAGGGATTTGGACAGGGTTTTTTCTCCTTTGTGAAGAGAAGCCCCTATACAGCTCCAGCAGGAAACCTGCAGAATATTTCAGTTAATGTAGGAATAGTTTATAAAGCATGATGATAGAAGAAATCCATTCTGTTAAAAATTGGGTATGTCCAGGCTTGCTCTAAGTACCTGTTGGGTTTTCCTATCATTTTCTGCCGTATTGTTGTAACTGCACTGCCTTGTCCTAATGAGATTAAACATATTCCCAAGTGTCTAATCTCATTTTGCTCAGGAAGAAATCTATATTCCACATTTCCATTAATTCTGCTGGAGCAGCTGGTGACTGGTTAATTTCGTGTATGACTACCTGATTGCATGAACTCTAGCTTTCTCATTTCTTCATCTGAAGTGAAAGGTCTAAGTGATTCACAAGCTAAATGAACCCCAGTATTTTATCATAACAAAATTTAATGCCATGGTGTGATGTTAAATGATGATGCTGTTTTCGCTACCAATTAATGTTAAGTTTCTCTACCATGCTTACTTAATATTTTCATTTTTGGGAGGGTAAACAGAAAATGAAAATTGCACGATGAGGCAGACTGACGTGGGAAATAAACAAGTAATTTTTTTTTGATGCTTGACATGTGTTACCGTAATAGAAAAATGTTTTAAGCAGTCAGAAGTTTTAATAGATACCCAACCAAAGTGTTTATCAAGATTCTTGAGAGAGAGTTCTGCCAACAAGATTACTTGTTTACTAATTTAATCCAACAGTATGCTCAATCTGGCAGTGCAACACAGAACAAGACTTTGAGAGACAAAAATTTCTCAATAAATATTTATATCCATTAGATCTTTAAATATATGGCATTGATTTAATAACAAAGTTAACTTGATCAAGGCCAAAGATGCTACAGGAGTAAACCCAAGTATTTCTAACCTCGAGCTTGTGGGCATAAACCTTGTTTAAGGTGCAGTTGGCTGCTCAAACAAAAGGCAGTGGCTGCTCCAAAGATGTTCCTATCTGAGATATGAATGAGAAAATGATTGTAAGCTCCAGGCTCTTCAAAAGAGAGTGAGAACAACGTCTTCCAATTGTTTCCTTTCCTGTAACTGAGTAATTGTTTTTTCCCCAAGTGCAATGCTTTCATCTGGATTTTATCACATCTTCTGTAACATTAGTGAGACTTTTGAACACCTATCAAAAAGTACTGTGGACACTCACATTTGATGTGGTTTCTGCCAGGAACTTGAACCTAAACACTCGCAGCTTGCATGCAAGCAAATTTCATCTCTTAATTTCAGGAATTGCAAGGACAAGCAACCACCTTTTAATATTTTAGAAAGGAAACAAAAACCAAAATCAACCTTTGAAACCCAAAATTGTATCTAAATTAGAAAAGAGAACAGCAGATGAGGTAGTTTTTTGGATAATTTTTGTTGGTTTACCTTTTCTCTTGGACTGTACAGGATTTTAGGGCTTGAGATGTCCTTTTCTGAAATGTTTAGTTGTGTTGGCAATATTCTGGGTTAATGTCCAGCCAGACATATGTTACAATCTGTAACTAAGGACATAAGCATTTGGAAATGCCATTTATCTAAAATCACATTTCCACAGATTTTGAATCTCTAACAGAAATTTCACTCTCCAAATTTAGTACCAATGAATCTAAGCTAATTCAGATTTACCAAATGTCAAAATGTCTGCTGACAGTAACAATTTTTTTTCTCTCAAAACCCCTCTCTGCTTTTCCCTATTCACTTCTCCAAGAGATGGCTTCTTTATTCCTCTTCTTTGGGGCAACAAATTTCACAGCCATTATCTGTGTTGTACTCTCTCATGCCTTTTGCAGCATTTTGCTCTGCATTGTGATGTCTGTTTTCTGTCTAGTAGTTCATTTGCTTTTCACTGTGACCTTTATTTCTTTCTCTTTTCAACCTACTTCACAAATCTGTATTTCACATTCCTACCTTCCCTTTTCCTCTCGCTTTTTTCTTTCTCATTGCTTTCTCTAAATTTTGTGTCTCTTTTGTTGCCAGGCTTTTCCCTTTCCCCTGCTACATGTGGAATACACATTATGTCTCTAAAATGGTGATTATTATTGACACTTTATTCACATCTCCCACTGACAGCTGCCTCTCTACTGGCTACTCAGATTAAAGTGGGAGATTTTTACACTGTCTCCCACTAAATTATCAGTGATATTCTGTTCTCACTGCTTCACATACTCATCCTCTGTCACTTTTTTCTTCACAGATGGACTTTTGACATGTCCACACTGTGAGAGAATCTCAAGCTCTGTCTTAATATGGTTATTTGATTTTATGTCACCAAAATTATATATTGGGCTTTAAAAAAGCGTGACTTCTGCTCTGTCTTATTAATCAGACTGGATATTGTCCATCAGCCTCTTCCAGTCTCCTGTCTCGTGGCCTCTCTTTAGACTAACAGTTGAATTTGCCCTACATGCCACTCACAATAAAAATAAGCCACAAATATAATAAAAATGACTGAATTTTAGAATTAAATAATTAACATTTTAAACTATACATAAAGTTTAGCCTGTCAACCAAAAGTGGTCTAAGTATTTGTAATGCTGATCTGCCACATCTTCTGAAACTCTCATCTGTTGTGGTAGGAAACTAAATCTCAAAGCCAAAGAACAAAAACTGAAGTCTGGGATCCTGAGAAGATGGGTGTAAGGAGATGTTTCTCTGTTTCTGTTATGACTTACTTGCACTTTTCCATATCTGACTGATATGCTGATAAGCAGAGTGGGAACTCCACTCCAGATTAAAGCTGTGTGTGCTTGTGTGAGTAGCAAAGTTGAAACCCATTGCTAAGCCTGCTTACAAATTCCATAAACTGCTCAGCTGCTGCAGCTGCACTTTGACAGTTACTGCTGTATTTTGCATCTGAGGTGAAAAATATGGATCACAAGGGTAGTTTTATCTCCCTCCCCACAATTCCTTTAAAACCTCTTTTCAAGGCACCCCACTGCTTTATGTAAATTTTATAGGTATTGGTTAGATTTTATTGGCATAGGAATTGCTTATCAATATTTAAGAAAGTTCTTTCAGAACGGATCCTAAATACGAATAGTTCAGTTCCATTCCTTTCTTTATTTCTTCATTTGTTGCTTAAATGGGCGAAACTGGTATATCTATGTATCAGTCACTGTAAGGGGAACAATTATGTTGTAATTAACCTTTAGAGTTTAAAAGAGCTTAATGATGGCCGGTGATGAACAGAGGGAGATGGGATGATAACAAGGTTGAAGTAAATGAATCCTGTACAAAGGGATGTTTTAAAGTGCTCTAGGCAAAGCAGGCAAACTTCAGAGCTTTTTTTCATCTGCGAGAAAAAGAGAGGCTTTGTTTTCTGATAGATTGTTTTCTTCAATACCATTCAGTTTGGGAGCTCATCATTCTTAAGAAAAGAACACCTTTTTGTTCGGGGATGTTATTATTTCTCTTTTCTATAGATTATTGAGATTAATACAAAGATGCGTCGTGTCAGAGCATCTCCTGCTCTCTGTGTGTGTATGCTTGGTGTGCTGGAAGAACATTTTCCTTATGCTGAGAGCCAATCTTTGGGGCTTGTTTATAACCACTGTGGCAGTGTAATCTGCAGTCAGACCAGGCTCTCTTTGGGACAGAATTTGTAGATCTCTGACCCTTTAAAGCTGTGCATGATCTACTACAGTCTCTGGCAGATGTGTTTTAGATCCCTTGCGGAGTTGCTGCTGTTGATAGCAAGGAGAATTAGGGTGGCCAGCACAGTGATACTGTGGAGTTACCAAGAACCCAGACCCTTGACCATGGGGCTTTATGCAAAGGAGAACATCTCTCTATAAGACCAAGCAGAAGTTTTGGGATCAATGTAGCAGGGAAAAGCACAGTAAACTTCCAACAAAGACTCACGCTATTTTCTGTTTTCCCTAGCCAGCTCTAGGGGATGGTGTTGTGAAAATGGAGCGAGACATTGCAGGGTAAAAGGCAGAATGTGAGGGCTAAGGAAAAATATAAGAAGAGGTCCAAGGAACTGTGAATGATGAACAGGAAGGGAGAGCGTTGGTTTCATCAGGGGTAGAGCTCATTTTCTTCTTAGTAGCTGCTGCAGTGCTGTGTTTTGGATTTAGTATGGGAATAATGAGGGTAACACAGCAATGTTTTGGTTGTTGCTGGGTGATGCTCACCCCAAGTCCAGGACTTTTCAGTGTCTCGTGCTCTACCACTGGGCAGGTGCACAAAAAGCTGGGAGGGAGCACGGCCAACTGATCCAAACCGGCCAAAGGGATATTCCATACCCCAGAATATCAGTGTATAAACTTAAGGGAGTTGGCTGTGAGGAGCTGATTGCTGCTCAGGGCTGGGCTGGGCATTGCTCAGTGCATGGCGAGCAGTTGTGTTGTGCATCACCTGTTTGCCTCAGGTTTTGTTCCTCCCTGTCTCCTTTTCATTACAATCATCATTATTATTAGTAGTATACCTTATTTTATTTCAATTATTAGACTGTTTTTACCTCACCTCATGAGTTTTACTTTTTTTCCTTAATTCTCCACCCCATCCCACCAAGAAAGAGCAGAGGGAGCAAGTGTCCGTATGATCCTCACTTGCTGGCTGGGGTTAAACCACGAGATGCGTACTAAAGAAGGAAAAAAGAGGCGTTATCTCCAGCATCAATCAGAGTGAAAGATTAAAACCTTTTCCCCCTCACTTCTCCCACCTCTGCCAGTGAAAAATCAGGATGAGGTCTTTATCTGTTATTTTTTTAATGCAATATTGGAAAACAATTGCCTTACCAGTTGTGGCATGCCAGCATGAATGTGGAACACTGAGAATTAGCTAGACATCTTTGATACAGCAATTACTGTTTGTCATTGAACTTCTGCACTAGAATATAGAAAATGAAGCAGATCTGTTTCGTGGTTTTTTTTCCAAAATTACTGTAATGAAACATTGTAGCAGTGGCAACAAATCACAAATGGTAATTTGCACTCACTAGGCAGCCAATTAAAATTCTGTGTAAAAGCATTGGCAAGATAATATTTTCTGTCTAATATCATGGATTTTGCCTTAACTTCTCTTGTTCTGGGCACTTAAAAGTGCTAATGCACTTATCTTTCTAACATTTATTTGCCTGGTTTCCAACAGATTAGTTTGGAGAATGGAAATGCTTTACGTTCTCTTACCAAGTTTCTGTGGTATGTTGAAAAACACTGATTTATATACTCTCTAATACACAGACAAAATATTCTTTAGTCTGGTAAATATTCTACAGAAATTGTGTAACACTTTAAAAGTTATTAATTCTTCATCATAAACTTTTCACAGTTTTTAATTTGATTTTAAAAAATGCATGACTAGAACTAGCATGGTTTTGCGGACCACCAAGGATAAATAGACAAATATACAAAAAGGAAGCCTTATAACTACCTTTCTACCAGACATTTGGGATGAGCCTGTCCTTCACTGTTATTAACACTGCTTCAAAATTTATCAGTGGGGGGTTATCTTTGTTGTTCTTTACTTCTTCAAAGTGCCACTCTCCTCAAGCCCATTTAGTTTGAACCCTTCAATACAGTAAAACAGGTTTATTTCTTTTACATGATACTTCCTAAGAAAATAATTGCATTTTCTTATAAATGAAGAATTCTGTCCTGCTTTCAATTATGCCAGAAAATATCTTAATGTGCGTCAAGCTTTGTTACGTGTTTCTTTTGAGACAAAGCACTGATGAGAGAACTGTCATTGACACTCCAAGAAATGCTCACTAGAGAACAGATGCTGTTGCACTGGGCTTTGTCAAGCAGCAGCTCCGTGTGTGGAATTCTCCAAGGAGCAAAAATCATTCATACTTGAGCAACTTCTAAACACAAAGTACGGTGTGACCATGCTGGCACCAAAGTGGTTTTCTGAAAAGTCTTTGGGAAAAGTTTTCTCCATGTGGTGCTGCTCAGGAATAAAATTCCATGGGGTAGCTGGTGCTTGAAATAATGAAATCAGGCACGTTTTGTGCAGAAGCACAGATTATAAATAACTGTCAAGTTCTGGGAGGGCAACTGCGTGGAGCGATCTCCCTGCAGGTAAGTGACAGGCCAAAGTGACTCTGGAAACCCTTGCCAAAGATGCCTCCTCTCTCTAATTGTCACTTCATATAACTGGCTCTTCAAGCTTGGAGAACAAGAGACTGACAGAATTACGGGAGCGTTATTTTGGAGTGCTTGACTCAGAGAGGGGAAGTTAACGTTTGCTGCCAGGCTTAACAGGCCTCTGAGAAGCCACAGATTTTCCAGGAGCCCTGACAAGCTTTGAGACAACTGGAAAAAAAAAAAATACCCACTTAATTTCAAGGTTTGACCAAAAGTTATTCTGTCTGGAGACAGGAGCAGAAAAATTTCCATCTCTTTGCACTGTGTCCACACTGTTTTTTCACAGCAGTTTCTGTGTTTTCTTCAGCTACAGACTCTTAAGTCCAGCCAGAACTCCCCAGAAGGGGAGTCCAGAGTTTCAGAAAAGCACTGTTGAGAAAAATAATGAGGATTTGACTTTCCTATGTGTGTCTGACAGAGGTTTCAATCCACCCTTATGATTTTTGTTCAGTAGGTTTCTGAGTTTGGAACCCTAGGTCTTGAAAAATAAATCTGTCAGGAGCAGCAGATAATGCTTCATGCTATTCCTGCTCTGTGCATGTCTTGTCTGATACTCTGTCAAGCCCATTTTGTCATATAACAGAAAACTTGAGGTTTGATATTTGTCCTAACCATTAAAAAAAATAGTAGGAATTAAAAGCTTTCTTTTTTTTTTTTCCTTAAAAGAAGACATAAACTTTAAATTTAAAGAATCTTTAAATGTTCACGCAAAAAATGTAGCAACTTGGCAAACTGAAAACTGCATGTGGCTAATGCTTAGTATTTCAAGAGACAGTAGTACTGGCAAAGAAATATGAGATTAGTGACTGAAATAAACAGCCTAAACATGGCTTACTGGACCTGGGAGGCAAGGCAGGCTTTAGGATTCCCTGACAACCACTGCATGGAAAGAATCTGATGGAAGTGAAAGGGCCAGTGGCTATAGATCTCACCCGCTGCAGGAACTGACTGAATACAAAATTTTAACTTACATTCTATGAGAGCTGTTTGTGTGGCAGTTTCAGGAATCCTCTTTTTTCCTTAAACTTCCTCTTTGTGTCCTTGATCCCTCTTTTGAGCAGCATCTTGACATTTTTTGAAACACAATTGATTCCACTGGGCAAAAATACCATATCTTTCTTCACCTCTGCTTACCCTTTCTTCCATCTCTTAATTTTCTGAATGTCACTTCTGTCTTTGCCTCTGTTTGCTCTCTCCACCTTCACCATTCCTGACCTCTCTTGCTTAATCTTCTCCTCTCAGAGTGCCTGCAGTCCCCTGGAGATCCTTGTCCTGGTCACAGGAGGTGCTCAGGAAGGCTGTCAAAGCAGAATAGAGCTGTTTCATCAAAGAGCATTTCTTAGGCTTCCTTTAAAACAAGCTTTAAAGGTAGGGTAAGTGTCTGCAGGTCATCAGGATCTAATTGCTTCCCCAAGCCCTGTGGGCTGGCAGAGAAGTGACACTTGCCAGCTTTTGCACTGCCTTGTGAGTCATGTGATGTTTCTTGTTTTGCTTTTCATTTCCCCCCTGTTCAAGTGATTACATGATTAAATAATCATTTGTTGTTCATTTCGAGAAAGCCACTGCTACTCTTTCCATATATAATTAGAAGAATGGAAATACAACCCTTAAATTTTTAATACTAAAACCCAAATATAGACCAAACTGTTATTTTATTTACTGTGAGTTTTTGTCCAGTTGTGATATACACTAGAGTAAACTTCTTTTAAAAATAATTTTAGAAAAAGGTAGTATGGAGGGAAAAGGCATGTCTGCTTTGCTTTTATGAGAAGCTGCTATTAAAGCCCTGAAGTAATAGCTGTGCTAACCCTGATTGTTGCTCCACCCTATTGATCTGGAAACACCATCTTAAACTAGAATATCTGTGACTTTGGTTCTTGATTTCCTTAAAACAGGAACCTGACAGGCCTATAGGGGGAACCTGGGTCCAGGCATATTTCCTTATTAATTTTCCACTTTATCTGGCAGTCTGTGTTTAGGGCAGTAGTTTTGGAAGTTCTGCAGGCACAATACCTGCACACAGAATCTATTTGTGCTGTAGGATCTCAGGAGATGATGTACTGTCTGAAGAAAAGCTATGTTGCAGAAGCTTCAAGGTGTTTAAGCCTCTGGCTTACACAGTCTGATTTAGAGGATAGCACAGGGGACACTTCACTGATCAAGGAGAAGCACCAGCAGGTCCCTCTTAGTGTTCTTCAAGTATAAGAGGAAGGAAAGAAAAGGTCATACAAAAAGAAGTTAAGAAGTAGTGGGAAAAAAAGTGCATCAGATAGGAGCTGTAATGGACAGAAGGTCCAAGCAGTCAGTAGCAAGGCATCATTAAAACAATTTAATAAACAGACCATAAATACACCAGCTAACTAAACTGAGATCAGTAGTGTTTTCAAATAGCTAATTAAACTGTGGTTTTCCTTCTGCTAATTTTAAAAGTTAAATGATTGCTCAAAACCATGAATGATACTTAGGAAAAAAATGTAAAGGTTGGGATAACTTCCACAGTTAATGACACCTGGTGACAAATGAAGACAAAGTATCAGGGAGAAAAAAAAAAGGATGAAAGGAAGCTTGTAAATGTTTATAGAAACTACATTTCTAGTCTGCCAGTGTCAGGTGTAATAAAAACAGCTGCATGAATCTTTCAATACCCAACAGACTCAGAATAGCTACTAAATCTGTGACAGGAGTTGTTCCACCTTAAAGCTGGGTATATTTTGACTCGTATTCTATGATTATTCTATTACAATACTGTAATGGAAGTATTGTGTAACAGACACTGTGTAACAGACACTGGAGGAGCTTCTTTAGCTGATGGTTCAGAAATGCTTTCTGCTTGCAGCTCTTTCAGATTAATGTATTTTCAGGATACAGTGTGGGAGTGTTTAGGCAGGGCCTGAAGTGATTGTGATGCTTGTCAAGTCCTTTGCGGGTTCCCACACACAGCACGTTCGGCAGCTCTGTCCTGCTTCCAGGTGAGACAAATCCCTGATGTTTGTCCTCCTTTCCCACTCCTGAAGGTATCCATGACTTAAACTGGCCAGGCTCACAGTTTTGACAGCCGGGAGATCAGAACAAGGGACAATGCCAGAAACTATCCCTGCCTGACTCTTTCAGTATGACCTTTGTGGGTAATAAAGGTGAATTCCATCTTGGGTCAAAGTTTGAAAACTCTGTCTGTCTAAAAGACCTTTTTTTTTTTTTCCCCCTCCCTTCTTTTTCTCTAAGTTATACCAACCTTTGTTTCCATGGCAATAGAAGTGAAAATCTATTGGCAGCTTGTAGGCACGCAGCAGATGACAGCTCTCAGTACCAGACTTCAGCAGTTGACTTTCAAATAACAGTCCTAAGAGCCCACTGCAATAACAAGCACGAAGATTTTACTACAATATTGGCTCCTCGTGTATGCATCACTTTAAAACAGAAAGAAAATGGATAAAATTATTGCTTAGAGAAGTGTTTATGCCTCTCTATTGTCAGCTGCTTACTTGTGCTTTTTGTCTTCAGCCCTGCAGTGTGGGGAGATGTAATTGTACACTTTCTATGCAATACATAGGTGATAGTGCAATTTTTGATAATCAAAGAAGCTGTTTGGTACCTCGAAAAGGGGGGTAGCTTAGGTAAAGAAACAGGCTAAAACACTCAAGAATATGGAAGAGAAAAACCTCACAAAACTTTGGTCAGGAATTTAGGATGTCCCATCAAATGTAAAGGAAGATTCCAAGAAATAAACCTATGAAGAGAGAAGAGGTGATTTGGGGATTCTCTGAAGAGCTTCCCAGGAAGGAACAGAGCAGCAAAACACTGTTAAAGAGCAGATTTTCACTCTGTTTGTGAGAGTGTTCCAGGAAAACTGAGTCAACCCCGTTTGTATATTTTCTGAATTTTCCTTTACACTTAGCTTGCATGTTTTGCATATCATTTTGCTGGTGGTGTTCACCTTTTGAAGAGTGAAAACAAATTAATTTACAGTATTTAAATCAATTTCAATGATGCCACTATTTCACAAGCCTTGTGAAAGCCCCGTGCTCATAGAGAAATTTCTAAGATGTTTTCTTTCTCATCATTCTGTCGTGAATGTCTCCAGAAAGGTCAATTCATTAAATCGCTTCTCATAAGAGGCATTAAAAGCTCTGAATTGTTAATCCTAAACTCTCCAGGACTAAAAAAAATTAGAGGCGATGCAGTTCCTGATAAACACAGACCAAAAGTCAGTGGCTTGAGGTTGGATATTCATGTTCACTGACTTCTCTCTCTGCTTGAATAACTATAAACTACTTCTGCTGTAAATAATTATAAATGTTTTGGAGAAAACAACATTATGAAAGATTTCTCAATGAGGAGTAAAAAGAAAAAAAAAGAGTGACTGTCAGTAGTTAGATGGTGCATTAAGATATTTCATTTTCTCTGAGTGGCACTATTTTTTGTGGAATCCCAATTTTCTTGATCAGTATGAGGATTTGATATGTGATTACATGATGTCATGCTGCCTCTCTTGAAGAAAGGAGGTTTCTGTGAGATTCTAGCTACTACTTTATCTGTTTCTGTACACTGCCTCTAACATCGTTAGTTAGTCCCAAAACAACCAAGATTGGCAGAGAAAGTAAATTTTCATGAGTGCTTCGGCAGAGGGAAGATAAAGATGCCATTTCTCCATGGAAAAGTGTATGTCCCAAAGGCCAGAATAAAAGCAATTACAGAATTGTTTACTAATGAGACTCTTCCGTTCCTTTCCAGTTCCCCTATTGTGCCAGCCTTTGCTAGAACACTCCATATCCTAAGCTAAATGTTGGTCATTACGGGTTTAAAATAGGGAATTGGAACAATGCTCAAGAGTTTAGGTTTCAGACAAAGAGATTTTAAATGTTAGACCACTGTTTTTAGCCTTGCACATGACTACAGGGTTTCTTCAAGACCCTTTTTGTTCTAAGCTGTCAAAGCCTGTCCTGGGAACCATTCCCCACAAAGGCCTTAAAGATGTAAAGCTCTGGGAGATGCTGCTGACTGCTCCTTGAGCTGGGAGATAAATTTATAGATAATAAACTTGGCTATGCTGAACTTTCATCTTCATCCATGTGCAGTGTTCAGGGACATCATGTCAAGGAGTATTTTATCCCATAAAATATTTTTCCAGTTTCTTTCAAGGTAGATGTTATATTTTGTCTGCGTTTCTAAGAACTTAGCACAGTAACGTATATGGTTCATTGCAAGTTTATTAATTCCTGACACTTTCAGATGAATGCACAAAATCCTGTTCTTTGAAGAACCTAACAATTAAAACCCCCTTGAGTCACTGCAGTAATGACAACTGAAAATCTGAAATAGTTCTAATTGAGTATTAAAAGGTAGCATTAAACAAACCAAACATAGCCCTGCTGAGCCTGTAAGGATGGTGCTGGGACACTGTTTTTAAAGCTGGAATGTGTAGTATAAAAAAATCATTTCTGAGGCCTGTGTTAAAGGGAAATTGATAGATGTTATGGTATGTGAGGGGGAGTATAGATATTGAAGTGAATAATTGTGATATGCTAAACTCATGCTAATTTGTTAATGTCCAATATGCCTGATTAGAGCATCAGTGGGGTTTCTGTGAAAAGGAAATGAAGAGAAGGAAAAAAACCACTTTTGAATAATGAAGCTTGTCGAAACCACACGAATATTCACTCATCAGCCATCAGTCACTTGTGCTGCAGTTGTGGCTGCAACTAACAAATACTAAGGCATAAAAGTTTCTATACCCTCCTAAACTCCATTTCTTCTTGTAACCAGATTCAACCTTTTTCCCTGAATCATGATTCCTTATTTACACGTCATAGGTTTCTTCTCTGCTTTTGTCTAGCAAGGCACTAAAGTGATCTGTATATGTAGAGATGCCCAATCTCAAAGTATTTGTGTAAAAGGGTGCCTGAAATTCTCATGTCTTTGGGTATGGAGGAGTTTCTCAGAGCAACTTAAGTGCCATGGTTTAAATTCCCTGTCTCCCTGTAATGTAAAAAGTAGGAGAGACAACACTTCGTGGACTCAGAAGTGGACTTTTAAGGACATGTTTTCCTAAGAATCCAAATTTTTGCGTTCCTCTGTGCTGAAATACTTTGTCTCCAACTAATCTGCCAAAGCAAAAAAGCTCTTTATATTGAGCAAGTCTATAATACAAGATGGTTCTTTGTGAGGAAGTATTTAAAAAATCTTTAATATTTAGTTAAATCTTTAATATGCTGAAGATCTTCACACACAAGATGGTGGCATATGTACCAAGGCAATGTATGAATAAAATATCTAATTTTATATTAATATTAAACTCTGTTTAACTGATACATCTCATTTAGGGCATTTAAGGTCTTTCATTCTATATTTTTTGCTGTTCGTTTTCTTCAGTTGCTTTGGGGTTTTTTCGAGTTTGCAATGAGAGTCAATCTATTAATGTTTTGGAAAAAATGGAACATATTGAGAGAATGTTGAAAAACTGCAGTGTAAATAAGAATGATTAAATTTTAACAGCAAAAATAGAAACTGCAAGATAAAGTAGTGTGAGAAAACCAAAGGCACATGTCTGGGTCTTTTGGCATTAATTTCCACAGGCTAGCCAGTCAGTTGACATGTGAGAGTTTATATTAGTGAAGAACAGCCCCAGACTTCAGTTATTTTATTACTTCTGCAATAATCTGAATTGTAATTCTCTTCTGAGATTCAGTTAAATTCTCAGCATTTAATGGTCCTTTGAATTAAATCACAATATATGAATGTTTGCCCACTGAGGCATCTCTCCTTATGTACATTAATCTTTATTCTCTTTTTCTTTCTTAGGATGCTCTAATACCTAAAGAAACAAAAAAATTGAAAGCCATATAAAATTATGTTAAATGATGTGAAATAATGTTGTGCATCAGGGCTTTTAGGAAACTATATGTATATATAATATATATTTAACCATAAATCTGACTTTTTTATGTCTCTGGTGCTGTTGGAACAGAGAAAAAAACCTGAAGCCTACCAAAACTCAGATGTGAAAACCCAATTCAGCAGCAGGCATCATGAAACTAATCTTTATTTTCCTTTTTTTGTTACACAAAATTTACAGAATTGGAACAAACTATGCCTTTGAGATGAAAGCTATTCCTAGATTCCAGTGAGGTAGTGCAGGATGAAGAATATATTGATTTCAGGGTGAATTAAGGAATCCTGTTTATTACTCCAATCCCTAATTTCCCTAACAAAAACACTGATTCCTAAAAAAATCCACTGAATCTTTTTTCTTTTCTGATAACCTTCAGAGTGGCGATATACAAGGGTTGCTATGAGTCCATGAGAGAAATTATTTCTAACTAAGAGGAAAATATTTTTGGCACAAAAATGCCAATTTCTAATAAAGTAGCCACTGTAATAGTAAGTTTTCACAAAATAGTGAAAACAGATGTTAAACCTGTAATTCAACTAAAAGTGCTCTAGCTTCTGTATCTCATAACAAACTTATAATGATTAAAAAGTGTAATTCTACTCCAAACTCCTCACACTTAGAGTTCTGCATAACTACACTAAGAGCGTTTTTACCTGTCTGCTCACAGTTCTAAACAAAGAAGTAGAGATATTTCAGGTTATTGGTATGAGCAAGGTCCTGAAAATTATAACGAGGGAAAAAAGCTGATAATTTACTTCTGGGACCTCCAGTATGACTCCAGTCAACAGAGAAGTGAAGAAATGTCTACCTACTGCTCAATTTATTTTGATGTCTCTTTTCCAAAGAAGTTTTCTTCTAAAATGCAACAAAATGAAGCAGATGTAAATTTATATCGAACATATTCTTTGGTTCCTTTGCTTTTACAAGTTCTGGACTTTTATTCAGTAGGTCTTAAATGAAAATCTTAAAACCTGATGAATAAAAGGAACTTTTTTTCACCTCTATCATAATGGGCTTCACCCACTGCTGGCTCCAGAGGCTGTTGGGAGCAACAGGCACGCTCTCTAAGGAAATTTTTTATGAATTATTTAACAGAGACCATTAACTAGCTGTAAAAGTGTAAGAACACCAATGGATTTAGGACCTCGAGATTATTATGAAGCCCTTGCATGTGTAACTACATAAAGAAAGTAAAATAGATAAATAAGACAAATTTGGGCAAAAATATATTGAAAGTTCCAAGAAGTTTCCACGTGGAACCTATTGACTGTAAAGTTTCAGTCCTTGTGTCATTTCTCTCTTTTTTTTTTTTTCCTTACAGAAGAATGTGGACGTTTTAAAGGACTGTGTATCTGCACTATGGGGAGAAGGTCGTTTATTGCTTTTCTAATATTTTTTTCTTTGGAATGATGCTTATCAACACTCTGAAGATTACAAACTGTCTTAGAATTAAGTTTGAAACAGCACCTGAGAGTGATGACACAGCTCAGAACGGTAGTAAAACTTTGTTACCAATGCTTCTGTGACTGCATTCAAGAGAAGCTTTGGATGATGATGAATTATGTTATTTTTTGTATAAATTATATTGCATGAAAGAGTGTCATACTCTCCAGGAAGAACCTATTTCTTGATTTTTAATTAAGCTACAAGAAAAGAAGTATAAATCTGTGCCACACTGAACAAGGATCATATACATGCATTTAAATCAATCTGACTTTTAAAGGCGTAATTCAGGATTGTGTTCTATTTGTATTTGCAATTAGAGGGTTGAACAGATGTGGAAGGCTTAGTCTAACATGAAACGTTAAATAATCTTTATTTTTAAGGTATTGCTCACCTATAGAAAAGTGTTTATCTTCAGATTCAGATATTTGTTCTGTTTGAATATATTAAAGGTGTCAAGGATTGTAAAGGATATATTTTGGGGGCATGCGAATGTTCTACTGAAAACTCCACTTGAAATTACTCTCATAATAAATTTAATTTCTACTGGTTAATTCTGATATAACAATTGACAAACAATGGTAAGGGATTGACAATTGACAAACAGTGGTAAGGATATATCTTACAGTTAGATAGCAGAGGTATCCAAGGCAAATCATGCCCGTATTCTTCATAAAATGCTATTTTTTTCCCCCCAAGATATACCATAAAACTGCTTTTTCTATAATTGCACTGCTGCAACCAAAGTTCTATGCCTAAGACTGCTGAACATTCATGATGAATCATACAAATACAATAGGGAAAGGAGAACAGAAGTGACATTTTTCCAGGGAGTTGTTTTCAGACCTGTGAAGTAATTCCGAAAGCAGTTATTTCAGTTGTGAAGCGAGGAGAACATGTTGCTGAAGCTTAAAAGGAATTAGGTTGTGTCCAATGAATAAGTGTTTTTTATCAACCTGTTTGCTGATGGAATGTAAATGTAATTTGTCTTTTTCCTAGATTGTTACCCAAGGCTGCCCACACATTTGCCATTGCCCTCCCACTATTGTTTTCCTTTGGTTCTGAATTATTTTTCTTTCTAAAGACGCTATACTGGATCTTTTGCTCAAGTATTGTGTACAGATTGAATTGCAGGGAGGAATCATATATTCCACATATGTTGTGGAAATGTGACATTTTTTTTAAAATAGCAAAGTGTTACACTTTATAAGTCGTTAACATTGTCCATAGACTAAAGTCTGTAAGAACCAGAAATGCCAGAAAGAGAAAGCTGCAGACTTTGCATGCAATATAAATGTAAATTTTGATCCTAAAGTTTTATGAATATATGTTCACATGCATTTAAACACCTTCTCTTTAAGGTCAACACCAAATAACTCTCATGTAACAAATAACAGAAGGTCACTAATCTCAATTTAAACACTTGAGGATAACAAGCACAGTATTAGTTATGGGAAGTATTGAGCCAGAAGCAACTCTTAGTGCTAATTGAGAAGTCAGGCTGGTGAGGAAAGGCTACTGTGGTTAATAGAACCCCAGGCAGAGTTTTCTAATTGTGAAAGCATCTTGCCACTGACAAAAAACCCTTACCTTTTAAAGATCCTCACGGCTATTAATAGATATTCTCCTGGATGTTTCCTCAGTTGAGCAATAGTAAACTTCGACTTTAATTGCCCTGACTTAAGGAGCGAGGAAGAAACTTCCCTGACTGAAAATTATTCTGAATTCTACCTATAGTATCATGCCTCATACCTATAGCATCATATTGTTGTTTCAGGACTCTTGAATATGTTCACCAAGCAGTCTCTCTTTGCTTGTTAAAATGCCTCGTGCTCGAATAATCTCTTCTTCTTGTTCATCAGTATTCCCAGAACCTCTCACTACTTCAGTCTGGTGTGTGCCTGCTGTCCTAATAGCGACTGGATTCTGTTCCCTCATTCATCCTGAGCAATCCTTCAAAATCAAATTGAATTGAGGTAATGAGCTCTTACAAGGTCTTATCCTGAAGCGAAAGGATGGAGGTTGACTGGCATAGTAGCTTGAAACATTTTTAGGAATCCCTTGAAATCTGTGCAGCATTTTTAGGGACATTTAAATCCTTTTAAACCAGGAGCAGACATTTTCCTGGCATAGTGTTGGAACTTCGAGATGGACACTAAAATGGCATCACTGAAACACTTGTGTCCATGGCAGAAGTCTGCACGAATAATACAACCACGGTTCAATTTATAAATGTAATCAACATGCATAAAGCCAGATAGAGGTCAAAATCCACTAGAGGAAAGGACGCAGGGGTCAGATGAAGAGACAAGGAAGAGAGGGAAAGCTATGCCGAAAAAATTAACTAAGAAACAATGGTGTCCTTCCCAATCAGCAATATTTAGCAGCTGAAGAATGAATGAGAAGTTTCTGCAGCATTAATTGTGCTTTTTCCTCTCAAGGGAACTCCTCATTCAAGGACTGACCTCTTGTCTGGCATTGTGTGAAGCGTGATTTTGTTAATTAAATACCAGCCTCTTGAATGTGCTGGGCTCTTCAAATTAGCCTATTAGCAGTTTAACACAATTAGATAAATTAAAAACAGAATTCCTGCTTAAATTAAGACAGTATTTGATCCTCCTTTATAAGCCTTTTTTTTTTCTTCCCCTAAATACCCATTTACCCAGCTGTTTTAAAACAATGTGTTGATATTGCAAAGGCTGCCCTGGCTTCTCTGGCCAAATTCTGCTATTCTAACTCATGGTGAGTAATCCTTCCCTGCCTGAACTAAATCCCTCCACCTAAAGTGAGCTGTTCATCTTGAGCCAAGTGTTGCTCCGTGGAGTTGAAGTGGCAGAATGGAATCCTTGCTGGAATTTTGCTGTACAAATATTCACAAGGTGGAGTTCTGGCAGGTGAGATTGTGAAGTTATTTCTTACATTTTTGTTTAACAAGACTTCCTGCAGAAATCATTACCTAAAGGGCCCGTAGCAGCCAGCACTCATTATTAGTGGAAGTACTCTCCAAGAGAAAATAGAGATATTAGGAAACCTAACGCTGAAAAAGGCAGGGGGGTTTTGTTCTAATTTTGTCTTAAAAAATTCCCAATCAAAAGAAAACCCAAAATAACCCTTCAGATGTGATAGGTTAATGTTGCTCTGCCACCCTGCTACCTGAATTGTTTGGTTGTGTAGGCAGGGCATGGGGAAGTGTGGGTGGCTGCGTGTGCTGTAACTCAAGGAAACATTCTTTGGAGAGGCTTTGAATATGCAGTAAGTAGCATTTAAAAACTGACAGCTTTTGCACAGCCATGCTTGGCAGCTTGAGTGTGATAAATAAGCTGGGTATGATTTGAAATGAGGCTTTTTTTGGTGAGGGGTGGAACTGAATTTATGTCAATACAGACACTGCCATTTTAGCCATACCCATTGAAAGTGCTCTTCTTTAAAAATGGGGAAATTTATAAAATTAAAGTCTTCTAAAATCCTGCAGTAGCTTGCAGGGGAGTTGATGAGAGTGGCTTGCAGCTGGTAACTAGGCCTAAAAGTAAACCAGGAGTAATGAGGGGTGGTTATGAGGCAAAGAACATCCTCATGCCTTTCAGCAGTACCCTTTGAGGCAGCACAAGCCCTGCAAGCCATTCCAGGCTACAGCTGGCTGTATTTGGATTAGTGCAGTTACAAAAACAAGTCCAGTTTTTGGTGTGCAAGGTAAAGCTGAGCTGCAGCACTCCCCACCCTTCATCGTGCATTTGTCCTTCTGAACGTGAAATGCTAAAATTGCCAATTACTCTGACACACAGTTGCATCTTCAAAGAACAGAGCTATAAATCAGGTTATGAGGTCAACGTATAAAAATGCAGTTCAAAGAGGCTTTTTTCCTGTACATACTGCCTAAAATTTTCTATCAGTTTGTGATGAAGGCTGAGACTCCCTGGTAGAGCTGGCAGAGCTACCAGGAAGACCTTGAGGAATTATGTACTGCAGTTTGGTTGTATTTTTACTGTCTTCTTTGTTGTATCTGAGATATCACTGTCTAAGGAAAGTCTTGCAGTGCCCATTTGTGAGAAGTGATGTTACAGAAAACTCTGGGTTTTTTGGGGATTGCTGAAATAATATGAAAATCTTACTACATTTTATCTTCCATTATATCTTTATTCCAGAAGTTGTGACTGAACTAAGTTTAAATCCTGTCTCCAACAGGCCTGTTATGTTTTAGGAAGTTCTACCACAGAAAAATGATTCTGTAATCGTCTTTTTGTTTCATATTGTACATTCTGTGGGCTAACTCATTGCAAAAATGTGTTCCCTGAAGTTCAAAACATTGAAAACACAGGGTCTGTTTCCCTTCACCTCCCTTCCCTCCATTTATAGGTACATTTACAGGAAAAATACAAATTTCTGTTGTTTTGATAACAGGAAATCATTATGCTTCAGGGCTTTGCTCAGTTTTCAGGTGCTCTATAAAAAAATAGGGAACTTGAGCAGTAATGATCTTACAATCCAACAGTGTGAAAGGAATAACTGCTTCTACCTGGAGTAATGTTCTCTCAGAAAATGCTGACTTAAGCATATCTTACACCATTTTTACTGCTTTTAGGATGGTTGAGAAGTGGCCCATTCTCAGATGATTTTGATTTTCTTTAGTTTTTTTTTTTCTTTTAATTCACAGGGCACAGCTGCAAGTCCTCATTCTTCAGCTCGTGTATCTGACTTTTCTTCCTTTCTTCATATTTTTATGAGAATTAGGATTAGCATTGTAATGCTCCAAAAATCAAGGCCAGAGTAGTAGTTCTCAGCACAGAACGGGTGCAAAAGAAACTCAAACTGTAATCCTAAATACACTCTAGATGTATTTCAGAAATTGAGATTTCAAATTTTGTTTGAAAACTGCTTCTCATGTGTTTCCAAACAGAAAAGCAGGAAGATTTTGGTTGACAACAATTCTAATTCCATCAGCCCTCATAAAATGGCATCTTTGTATTAAGTCTTCCATTCCTCTGATTAATTGTTACTTCATAATTAGTAAATTTTTATTATAGTGTATAAATCTATGCAATAGGTAATAATAAATCAGTGCTATTAAGCCAGCCTCTGTAAAGCTGGATTTGAACCACAGAATAGATTTTGCTGATGTCCTGTAGGTAAAGGTTGAATGGTTTTTCTTATTGCTGGGTTTGTACATGGATTTGATTTTTTTTTTTTTCAGAGAAGATTTTTCAGAACACTGTCTGCAATTTTACTTCCCTTTTTAGGCCACTTTTTTACTCACTTTCAAGCCATCTGCAATTTGATTTTCCTGTAGCACCCTCTACACACAGTGCAACCTCTTAGAAGTGCTGCTGGTCTCAGAGTACCTGATTCAGTCATGCTGACAGCACTTTATTGTAAAATATTTTTGTCATCAGCTGTAGAAGGATCTCAGTGGAAAGTGCCACACCAAACAGTGACAGTGAAAGGTGAATAAAACATGCAGACCAATCTATAATAACAAGAGCTTCCTATACAGCAAGCATTAAAATAATTTCTTAGATCAGAAATGAATGGGGAATATCCTTCCCCTGTTGACACATGATGCAGTTGTACAGTAAGAAAAACATGGTCAGCTTTGCTTCCAATGAGTAGGAAAGACATCCTGAAAATAATTGGACAAATATGCTGATATGTGTTTCAAAAAATCCCACAACCCCGGGTAGTTTACTAATCTAAAAAATAACCAGTTAGCACAAGTCAAGGTAAATAAATAATGACATTAATGTCAGCTTTTTAGAAGTCAGCTCTGAAGAAATTAATGGGATAAAGAGTTAGAATATATAATAATATTAAGAATTTGATTATTTTGTGAATATTCCATGAACAGAAATCAATAAAAGCTGATATAATACATAGAACCAGTATAGTAAATAGAAAATATGAATTATGCATTTGTCTCAAGGGTTTTCTGATGCCTTGGTTTGAATTTTAAGTATGCAGTGAGACTAATAAACATCAAAGGCTAATACATATATAGAAATCTTTCTAGAAATGCTCCTGCTGTATTTTGAGGCAGGTATGTTTTCTTCTGTGAGTTCTCTCTGATGCACCACCAGGAAAGCATCACCAAGAGGTAAAATTATTTGCATGAGACAACAGAACAGAAAAGATCAAAGTGTAGAAGGAAATCTGTATGTATTTTTTTTCCTTCTCTTTTTCTAAACACTCGATACATTTCTGCATGTTCAAGACTGGCCACAAATGGGGAGAACTTTTAATATTAAAATGAGCAGCTGTGATAAAATGCTAAGAAGTACTGGGAGCTGTCATTGAACTTTAGAGTTTTATTAAGAGTTTAGAATTCTGGTAAAATATGAAAACAAAACAATAATGCTGTAGTAGCTAAGATAAGCATTTCACATGAGTAAGGCTTACAGAGTCAGCAAATCAGATACACAGAGTAAAGAGTATTAGAGGAATATACTGCAGGATAATCTAAATTCATGGCTGTTACCTGTTGCATTTGGGTATCAGCAATGGAACCTGCAACAGCTGAATGATGATTTTCTTTTGCAATGCCTTGAAAAAGCATTTGTTTAATCATTCTTATGGCAGCATGAAGTAACCATGAATTACTGAGCTGTCTTGTTCAGGGTTTAGTGAAACTAAGGTGGAAAATCAGAAAAAGACAAGTTCCACCTGCCAGCAGAGCAGTTCCAAACCCCTGTGTTCCTCACTGGCACACTTGACCACCTGCATCCACACCATCCCTGAGGAACAGCAGAAGACAGGTCAGTGACACAGAAGAAATTCAATTCAAACATGAATTTACACTTGAATCAGGTGTGTCCAAAGAGCTGTTCTGGTCATTTTTCTCAGTGCTGACCAATGGTTTAAGTCTTCAGACACCTAACCCACCTGGGAGTTGCCTTGTCTTTGGGATGACCGATGACAATTATCAGGACTGTTGAGGGGAATAATCTGGAAAGCTACAACTCCGTTCTTCCTCGTGAGCTCCAGGCAAGGAACAGAGAAGCAGTAGTTTCTGTCGTGTGCAACACCAAACTGCTTGTGAAGGGTTGTCCTTCCCGTGTCAGTCACCCTTAGAAGGGTTTCGAGGGAAGACAGCTCAGGGGTTTGGACATACGCCAGCTCCATTTGCTTCCTTCCTCTTCTGCTTCCCAATTTTGTGTGGTTTTGCACCTTACTACCTGTAAGACTTTCATGGAAGTGCCATCCACTGACTTTGTGTACAGAAGCAAAGCCTGACATTTGCTACACTTAAAAAGAAAAGTTAAAAATTAGAACACTCCAAAGAACGATACCTAGATGCTCAAAATGTAGCTATCTCAAAACAAAACCAAAAAAATCAGATGTTATTTACATTTTTCTTGTGTGAATATTTTAAAGGTAATTCTAAGAAGCAAAATTTCTAAATCTGTGGTGTTCAGGACTGACAGTCAATCACACCAATTTTATTACTGAATCATCTTGCTGTGTCATCCCATGTGTGGCAGCTACTTGTGCGTATCTCCAGGAAGATTAAGGATTTTGTACTTAATTCTGTTTTATTGTCTTCATTTTTTTTTTAAATATTTTTTTAAATAAATTTTACTCACATTTTTCATCCAGGCCCACAGGAATGCTTATCTGTTTGTACTGGAGCAGTCAGAAAACTCGGGAAGTTTGCACATAAGTGGCTGATTCTTTTTTTCCCCCCTCAATGATATTCAATGGTGGAAAATAACTTTCATACAATGACCTTTATTTTGTTTTTTTCAATGGCATGGATTTCGAAAGCTGAAAAATGAAGACCAAAGCCAGTGGCTAAGCCCATACATTAGAGCAATCAGAACCCACTGTTATTCAGCCATTCTGTTCATCAAATCTCTTGTTTTTAACACAGGTAAATACCTACAGTACATCTGGCATTACGTTCCACTTCCTTTCTTTCTGAAAATTTCCTTTGTTTTTATGGCCACCACCTGTTTTTTCCCCGCTCTCTTTCTCTTTTTTGGGAACATGGCTATGTTCTTTTACCTTCTTTAGGATTCTTTGTCTAATTCTCTTCACCTCTTTGGTTTTTTGTGCCTTTAACAGATGTTTCTCTCCTATGCCCAAATTCTGGTTGCTTCTCCTTTCCATTTTTCATTTGTTTTCTCTCTCTCCTGCTGGCAGACAGATGGGGGACTTGCTGCTTGGCACTGAAAATGTTATGGAGAGGGTTAGTTCCCATCCCACTATGAGAACAGGCTGTTCCTGTGATATTTCTTTGCAAATAGAAAGAGAATGCTCTGGAGTACCAAATGGCACCTTCCTGGTACTGCTCCATTTTCATGATATTCTGAAAAGTCCTCCAAGAAGTTTATGGAAAGATTTGATATAGGGCTGACAGCCTGGATTTTGAGCCCTTTTGTCTTCCACACAATTGCTACTGTCACATACCAAGAATGTGATCTGTTCAGCTTTTTTATTTTTGGGTGATGCACTGAAAGACAAATGTGGAAGAAGGGTTGGCTTGCACTCTTCCAGTATCAGCCTGGAGTTCTCAAAACACAGAATGTTCTTTCTCTCAAGAACTAATACGTTCTGTATACGTTGAGCTGGAACTCTATCTAAGCATACATCAGAGGCTCGTCTCATATGCTGTTTTCATCTGAGCAACCTGGCACTGCAGTCATACCATTAACGTGCATCGTTCCACTCAGACACATTCTATGGAAAACTTCTGCCACTTTTTAAATGGTAGGTAAAACAAATTGTGGATTTTTTTGGTTTTTTTTTTTTTTTGTTGTTACAGTTCATGTGAGCTTGGTTTGAAAACTAAAATAAAACTGTTCTCAAAGGGTTGTTACAATTGATATCTGCAACTGAAGAGGCACTGGTAGAGTGGCCTCAGCAAGGAGGAGTGCTTTACCTGCTCCTTCCTGAGTGCTTACCCAATGCTAACCTTCTTGAAATAAGGTCTTACCCCTTTTATTAAAATAGAGATTGAGAATTGTTGCAAAAACAGCACTCAGAAGGAATCTCCAAAGAGTATCACGTTGGTTTTCATATGCAGCTTTAACCTTCTGACTGAAAATGAAGCAGTGTCTTCATCTGACCTCCAAAAAGCTGAAGTTCAATATGTTAAAAACCTTTACAGTTCCAATAGACTAAAATACTCCATAGCCAAGGATCACGTTTTTTATTTGTATTTCCTTTAATCATTCAGTGGTGCTTCTCTGTCTGGGATGTGAACCTCATGGTGTGCTCACCACTCTTACTCAGCTGCGTAAGAGCAACACAGCCTCCTTTGTAGCACAGGAAACTGAGCTTCCCTTCACTGCTGAAAAAAAGAACAGAGGTAGAATTTTATGTTTCCAGCATGCAGAGCAGTTTACATATTTTATCATAACTCCAGCCCAGTTTGCTTCATGAGCAAGAATGACTTCATAGAATCATAGAATACTTTAGGTTGGAGAAGTATTTTAAGATCACTGAGTCCAACCATTAACCCAGCACTGCCAAGGCCACCACTAAGTCATGTCCCTAAGTGCCTGTGCCGGTTTGGCCAAAAGTTAGTAATACAGCATCTGAGAGAAAACCAGGTTGCAACCACCCTTCCCCTCCACAGGGTTCGGGAAAAAAGGAACTTTTTCCTCGAAGGAAAGTGAAAGAGATAAAAACTATTTATTTTAACAAACACACAGGAAAAGGATAATGATGCTAAATAATGAATTAAAACCCTCGCTATAGAGAGAAACCTGGGAAGATTTCAGAGTCCTTCTGTAGGTGTGGTCTCTCTCCTCCTCGGAGCTGGTCGGTGAGGGCGTGGGCCCACCCCCGGGCCTCGGGGAGAAAATTCTCCTGATGTGTTCTGATGTTGTTGAAACAGTTCAGAAGAGAAGAAGGGGAAAAAAAAAACAAAGTCCCAGGAAACAAAATTCAGCTCTCTGTCTCATGCCAAGAGGGAAAAAAAAACAGCTGGCTGAAGAAAAAGCAAGCAGGGTGCTCCCTTCGTGCCTTTCCGCAGTCAGACAACAATTGAGGAGTATAATCTCTGTGTCCTTGAGAAGCTGCTTTGGAAAGTTCATCTGGTTTTTTTCAAGCTCAGTTTAAAGGCACAGAAAAGGCACAATATTACTTTTGGGGCATAGAGCATGATAGGGGATACACATGATAGAGTCACCCCAAGACAGTGCCACATTCACTGCCAGCAGGCAAGAAGATCCAGTCAGGTAAACATAACCAGAAGAGAACCCGTGCCACGAGCTGAAGCTGCTGCCATGCTTTCTCCTCCAGAGCTGGACGTCAAGATAGAGCTGTGCTCTGCTTTAGAGGCAGTTTGCTGGTTCCCCAACCAGCTTTCATGTCCCCATGAGTGGCAGAGAGAAGCCACACAATTTGCAGCTGGCCTGGAGTACAGAGTGAGGACACAATCAGCTGTGAAACAGCTCGAGTCCACAGCCCAGCTTAATGATGCTTTTAGAAATCAATAGAAGTTGCATAGAATATAAGTTGGGCAAGGCTTGTGGAGACCAAAGATGTCTTTGTTCTCTGCTTCATTAAGCGCTCGGCAGTTTTGAATATAGACTTAGAAAAGGCAGTTTAAGGGGTTTGCGTTCATCAACTATCTCACAGCAAAAAATGGGTTATGCCACTGAGTATCTCTGTAAGAAACAGGAGATAATTTATACTAATTATTAAATGGTCCCTTTTGACATGCTCTTCAGTCTTCAGTATCGTGTTTCGGTGGTGCCCATAAAAAGCAAAAATATTCTTTTCTCTTCAGATTGCTATTCATTATTAGAAATTCTTCCTTTTCTTTTCTGAAGACACACCAGCAAAAGCAGTTGTGCAACTCAAGCCACAGTGCAAGTTTTCTGGAGTCACTCAAAACGCCTCAGAAGTGCATTTTCCTAAAGTATTCAGCTTACATTTCTAAAGTATTGATAATTAACTGTTCCTGAAGTATCAAAGGAAAAGAATCTCATGCGTGTTCTGGTAGCAGTTCTGCCTTACACTAAGAGCAGAATAAAAGCTTCCTTTTTTCCCCCAAATAACTGTGCTCCCACTTGACAAATCATTAGATGTAATAGATCAGCTTCCTCTGTTTGCTGCAGTAGTCCTGAAAAGTGGAAACTATATCTTATTCTTTTGCAGGGATATTCAAGCATAAACCGATGCACAAGTTAAAAGTAGCAATTAGGAATCAAAAAAACAGAAAGAGCATACATAGAAGGGTTTCTGGAAGCTATTTACTGTTTCTTGAGATAATGGTACATGAAATGATGCAATTCAAAGCAAATAACACCTTTAAAAGAAATAAGTGACAGATTTTTTGTTTATTTTTTTTCATTAACCCAGACTCATTTTCAAAAAATCACTTTAGTGCCCAGATGTCAAAGTCACAAAATCATTTGAGACCTGAGACACTCAGAAAGCTGAATGAATTTGGCTAAACATTTCTTAAATGTCCTCAATTTTCAGATATAAAATTAAAAGTTATTTATTACCCATGACCTAGTTGATTCCTAGAAGAAGCATCTAAATTTTCTTATGGATGGTAGGAGTATCTCTTTATTCCTAAAAAAAATGGGAGTAGCCTCCACGTCTTTCTACAATAGGAAATTTTGATATGGAACAGCCCAAATCCTGAATTTCCCTATAAATGTTTCCATTGATTAAGAATTGAAGAAAACACAGAAATGGGAACTACTCTTACAAACTTGCTCTTATCTGGTGCTTATGATGGAGGACGGATCCCCCCAACTTTATAGCAATAAACCCCCTCACCAAGACAGGTAATCCAATAAAACTTTCCTAGGAAAAGCAACAAAACTGGAAATCACTGGGCAGTAGCAAGCACTGGAGGGGGAAACTTGCTTGCAATAGGAATTCACTCCCTTCATCCAGAGGAAGCTTTCTTCCATTGCAGTTCACAATCAGCTCTTCACTCCTGCTTCTCCACAGACATTTTAGCCTGAGGTAGATATGGGACAATCAGGATAACTGCTGGAACAAGATAATTAACTGAGATTGCTGACACATGGACTCATACTGCCAAAATAAATAAAAAAACCCAAACCAGGTGTCTGCTATCTGAAGTTATTTGACTTCTCAGCTGGATTTGATCTCTGTGATGAAGCTAAGCTTGTATTCAAGCAAGCTGCAGAAAGAACTCTGAGTTTGGTCATGAAGGTGTCTATAAGCAGTTGGGCTGGTAGTGGGCTGTTTTAAATGAAGAACTATCAGAAAACGTAAAAAAAAGGAAGTTAAGAGTGAATGTGAGGACATAAAAAGACAAATTTTTTTGTGGCCTGGTAAGTATTCAGTAACTGGATTTTTTTTTTTTCTGTGGCCTTCTCAAGTGCAAGTTCAGTGTTTAGCTCATGGAATTGAAAATTATGTCCTTCTAAATGTGAGCTAAGGGGATGTAGAGCTCTCTACAGGGTGCTGAGAGCATGAGCAGTAAGGGAAGATGTGACTTGGCCTTATTGATTCAGAATAATAATAGTAATGCCAGAAAGAGATTCCAAGATATCTGCTTGTATGTGTGATATCTAGAAAACTAAACATGCTGATACTTGGGACTGTGAATGTGTGTACTACAGATTTAAATTACACTTTAAAATGTTTTTGAGTTCTACTGGCTAGGTAGGGTTGGGCTAGACAAGGGCTGAAGGCTGATAGCCAACTTGGCAACAAGAGTAGTACTCTGTGCTCTTAATTTTCAAATGTCTTGCCATCATAATACAGCAAAGGTAGTTTTGTTAAGATCTTGATAGAAAAAGGCTTAAATGTTTGAGAAAATCTTTTTTTTTTTTGTGGTGGGAGGTTGTCTTCTCCCTTCAGATAGAAGGTGACAAGTAAAGGAATACATAAAAAGAAAAGCAGAGAGAGGAAATTGCAGCCTCTGATTCTCTCACTTTCCTTTTGGTTTTGAAGAGATGACAAAAGCAGTAAATGGACCACTCAAGAATTCCTCTTCTCTTTCAGCTCTGGGCTGCTTGGAGAGCATTTGCTTTCTTCTAACCCGTCTGTGGCATCCAAGACTTGCAGCAGTGTTAGGCTGTTCAACTTCTACTTTTTTAAATTGGCAAATTTCACCCAACAAAATGTTAGGGTGCATCTGAGGAGAGAAACAGAAAAGTATAAATTAATAGGAAAACTGAGTGCACCTTGACACCCTAAGAAAAACAATAGAAAATTGATCCATATTTTGATGTTTTTTATGATTTTCGTGGTTTTTTCACGAATGTAAATACAGAAATAGTGATGCTATTTCTTTTTGCTTTTCTAGACTGTGGATTTGGAAGTGAAGTGATGAAATGTGGTGAGTAGGTTGAGGTGGAGCAGCACTGTAATATGCAAATGATTGCCGTGGTTATATCATCTTGCCTTCTTTCAGTCAGTTGTGGCAAAATAAGATTTCTTCCAATGTTAACTTTATTTTTACAGAGAAATGAGTTAACTTCGTACGTGGTAAAGGTTGAAGGGCAATTTACACCTCACTGGGCGGTCTGTGTCAGTTAACTTGATGTGATCTTGTTCTCTATGAAGCACCTTTCTAAAATTTGTGGGGCTTCTTGATGTTATCTATTCCTGCTCTGTACTGTTTTTTTTTTTAATGGGATAAAATAAAAGTTGTGTGTTTCCTAATTTATCTCAAATCACTCTTTGCTTCTTTCAGTGGTTTGAGCATACGAGATGTTCTCAATTCATATTTCACTGAGGTTCTGTAGGGTCACAGGAAGGAAAATTTATTCATCACTGTGCTTAATTTCTATTATTTGCTGGGGTGTCTTATATGAAATGTTAACCAAAATCTTATCCAATAATGATCTGAATATGTTCCAGCAGTTCTACTACTTTTTTTTCAAACGTTCTCTTCCAAATGTTTTTGTTAATTCTTGTCAGTAGCCACAGCTTGTCTTGTATGGTAGGTAGCTCTGAAATCAGTTGGCTTGTTTAAAAAACCCCAAATCTTTTCCATTTATCAATACAGTCATCATAACTGGTATTTCCAGGGTTCGTGTCAGGGAAATTGGTAGAGGATTGACGAGAAACTCTGGTGAGTTGAAGGGAGGCCCCTGTGGATGTGTCTTGGATTCATTCTCACCCCTCTTGTTCGTGGACATTGTGAGCGAACGTGAGCTTTTGAAAAGCTCGGGTACCAAAGAGCGGTGTGAAATAGCTGTGTTTGGTTCTTTCTGCAGATGTGGAAAAAGGTACAATGGGAATGTGCAATATTGACAGGATGGGCTGGAAGGAAATGCTTGTAGTAGTCTCTGTTTCTGATAGAGTTTTCAAGTCAGAAGGATGTTTTTGTTCCACTTTTCTTCCCTTTCCCCCCTCCGTGTCTTTCTTTTTTCCGTGGTGTTCAGATTATGTGTGAGACAGATGCTCAGCCTCCAGCCACCATCCTCCTGTGGCTTTTATGCCTCCAATTTGATTGAATATGAGCACAGCAATGCTTCTTCTCCTCGAGACAGTCTGACAAACACTCTTTGTGTGAATGGTGCACTTGGTTGGTCTGGTAAACAGAGCTGTCTTTTTATCCAGATGTCAGGAGAAGTGATGACTTCCTCACAGTGCACCTGAATTGTGCCATATCTCTTTCCTCCAGGGAAGCAGAGGCTACAGATGTCATCTGATATTTCTTTCAGCTGATTCAGAAATATTTGCCATCAGGCTAAGGCCAAATGCTTCCCTGTTGTGAAAAAGCTGTAGATAACTGCTCTTGTTCAAACAACTGTTATAACATTCATGTGGTGGGGCTCTCAGGAAATGTTCCCACCTGAAGTGAGGCATTTTCAGCCACACAGCGGTGCAGCAGGACAGAGAGGAATGCAAGAGCTCCAGCTCCCTTGCCACAGCCTTCCCAGCCCGAACTTTGCTGGGTGGGAGGGAGATGATAACTCTTGCAAGCTGGAGGAAGAATTGTTTTTTGTTATTGTCTTGGTGGTGAGTGCGTGGAGTTTTGGTTTGGGGATTTTTACATAATTTTTTTTTGAAACCAAAGGTGAAGCCTCTTTTGTTCAGAGTGCTGCTTTCAGTGAAAGGGGAAAAAAAAAAGTCAGTGTGTTATTGTTAAGGCACAAGCATATTGCTAAGGAATACATCGCTGAGAACAGAAGTCTAGCAAGCCACACAACTGAGGTGACAAGCACAGCGAAATCACGGGTGTTGAAAGGCCTTTGACAGTTTTCATTAGCAGCGTTGTCTGAGGGAAATGCCTCCTTTTGGCAGGGAGTCAAGACAGCAGTGTAAGGAATGTTACCTTGGGCACTGAGCCAGGTAACTTTGTGGTAGCATTTTAATGCAAAACACGTTAAAGGTTTGACATAAATTAGAGAATATCAGTATACCTCCTATTTTAAATGTCATGTTCCTGACTTAAAACTATTAAAACTAACTGGGAGGGTCGCATGTGGAAACGTCTTGAACTCGACAGTCTTACCGTGTGAAGTCTGCTAGACAGTGATATTTGTCTTTAAATCTGAGCTCTGATTTTAAACTGTGGCTTTTTCCTGTGAAATCATCTTAAGCACTTGCTCGTTGGTTCTGACTTTGTGCAACAATGCAGTTAAAAGCTACGATTACCAGAGAGTCTCACTGAATGAAAGGGAGCAGACTCTGGGAAGGAGCATTAAATCTACTGATAATTTCAGGACAGCCGTCCCATTATTTCCCTCAGTCATTGTAACTGAACTCATAAGCAAATAATGCAGCTTAACGAAACGACCGAAGACACCTTCTAGTGTATTCATGCTAAAATTGCTACAAACAAAATAGCTTCATGCCATAATTCCACCACCTCTCAAATATAATTCTGGTCCAACAGAACCTCAAAACTATGGAAATGTATGGTCAGTTGTTGTGTACATTCTGGAATGCCACTGTGGTGGCATTCAGGGACGACTCTTTCCCTAACCTAAGAATGTGGAGAAATCCATTTCACCTCAGCATGGCTTTGATTTTCAGATAGCTATTTTGGAAGGGAAGGCATGAACATCATGCAACTGATTTGGTTGCTAAACTCTGTTAAGATGTCGCTGATTTTTCACGGGAATTGGGTGCTTCACTTTTTTCCCACCCCTAACATTCTGATTGCACTCCCTGCTTATGTAACACGCATATGTCTTGCTATGCATAAAATATTTTCCTATTGGCTGATACCTGACAGGCTTGATAAACTTGTACATATTTTAGAGCTTTCTCTGTGAGGCAATTTAGTTTGCACTACAAATGCCTGACTTATTTTCAGTTGTTTGGATCTCAGGTTTAAATCTGGGTGTGGTATTAAAATATAAATCTGTTGGGTAGACACTTGCAAATTCTGTCTTCTGCTGGGAATATGTGAACGTGAAGCACAAAATATTAAACTTGAGCTACTTCTCTCTCTTTTCCCACCTTGTACACCATACATATGTATGCGAGAGCTTTTTCTCCCCTTTCTTACAGGAGGAATAGACTGTGCATAATTCTTTCACCAACCTGAGTTTTCAATAGGACTGTCACCTCCTGCCTTTTAAAATCAAGGGTCAGAGCATGAAATCTGCATCTTTTCAGAAAAATGCAATACCAGTTACTCTAAAGAGAAAGAAAAAGAGTATCCACTTAACTTCTGCTTGCTTTTTTGTTGGCCACAATTGGCTTTGACAGAGCAAGATTCACTCAAGATGGATTCTGTATTGCAGTGAGCTTCCTGATAACTTTGAATTTTAAACTTGCTTTCCCTTTTTCTCAGTATTAGCAGGCAGGACGTCTTCTTTGAAATGTAACTGTGGCCTAGGGTAACATTCCTACTTTAGGTGAAGTACAGACAAGGTTCTAAACTCCTTGCACCCACATGTCACTATATTTTTGTGCCATGATGGCAAGAAAATGGCTGAAGATCTCCCAGTGAGTTGTGCTGCACGTTTCAGCCTGGTGTTGGTAATACACACAAAGCTGACAATGTTTTTCATAGACTTCCTTAGGATTTGCAATGTCTGTGAGAGAAAACCACCTCAGTGTCTGGTGCCTGACTGATCTTCAAGTACTTTGGCCAGCAGATCCTTGCTGGGATAAATAAACAAACAGGTGCCTCAGGCTGACATTTTCTTCACAGTTCCTTGGAACCTGAGGATGCTGCTTGGGTCTAGACAACCCCACAGCTGTTTCACACAACATTTGGCCACATTCTCTGTTGTGGTACTGCTGTGCTGTTATTTTTGTGGAACTGGTGCTGGCCTGATGGGAATGAGGGCAGAGTCTGTTTATGCCACATTTTCCAGCCATACTATGGAATGTGAAAGTGCAGGGACTGCATGGGACCCCACTAATTGGAAGACAGCAGCGTCGTTCTTGGACATCTTCCCAGGTTTCTCACCTTAACTGTAGCTCTGATCTGATTTGAAAACTGTTTTTGATAGGTCAGTGTCTCTAGCAGAGAACACACACATTTTTTTTTCACCCTGTTGGTGTGCTAGTGTCAAATGAATCTCCTTTTCAGATGAAAATCTAGAAATCATGTTAGATAGCAGTTCAGCTCCTCAGAAGAGCATTTGGTTACAAATGCTGCCATAAGCTTGTCCTTGCAGCCTTCTGTACTTACAGATGCCGCTGTAAATTTTTCCCGTTCAGTGAGAGCACCCATTGTAACAGGAGTCTCTGCAAAGACAGACTTGAACAAATGCAACAGAAACTTTGTATTTGTGTCTTTATGCCTTAATGCCTTTTAAGCAGCTACTTTTTCAGTTAATTACTTTTTTCCTACTTTTTGTGCCCAAGTACTCTTTCGCTGATTTTCTTCTGTGGAATCTTTATACTGGCAGTCTATTTTTTTTTTCCCTTGTTCTGTGAAAATGTATCTCAATATAACTTCTTAACAGCTTACTGTAGTGGTTTTGTTTTGTTCCCTGCTGTGAGGAAGTGCTGTAATAATAGATTATTTTTCTGAGTATGATGGTGTTTTTGCTTGAAACTGCAAGGCAAATAAAGGTGCTTGATATTAAATGTACCTGACAACTCCAGGTGATGATGGGAGGGTCGGTGCTCCTGTGGTACAGAACTAATGTTGGCTCATGAAAACTCTTCAAGCCTCATGAACAGATTGTGATTGACAATAAAACAATAAAGAGAGGCCTGAACAGGTCGTGTGCTAAACTTCTCCTGTGGAATAATGTGATGTAATGGCAAGAGAGGAGATTTAGAAAATAGTGGGATTGTGCTTAGTTTAGAGTGATCCTACAAGGAAGGTGACCTCTTGGGTACACCCGGGGAGATCTGGGATCAGGCTAGAGGCTCTGCTAGCAACTTTCTTTTCGAAGCCTGTTCTTTCAGTTTTTCCATGGCCTCAGCTCTTTTACATACTTATTGTCAGGTATAAATGGGTCTTTTTGGGACTCTTCTTTAAAAACAAAAGAAAATCCTATACAGTATACAGGAACAAACCCAAAGCTGGGATACCAGCCGTGCTGCGTAGTGCCAGCAACTGATCTCCTACAGCACCTTGTGCAAACTCTTTTTTATTTCAAGAAAGTGGCTTGACTGAATATCCAATCTTCTTGGATCCACCTATCATTCTGCCTGACTAAACCATTTTTTTCAAACCCCTGGTGATAATAGGTGTGGTTTTCTTTATTGGCTGCCTTCCCTCTGTGTTGCCAGTCTTGCTGCATAAAATAACCAGGACTGTGCCAGAACCTGGCCCTTGAAAGAACTTCTCGTGGTTTTGTGTGTGTGTTAATATTTCATCTTCCCCTCCCCTTCCTTTTTTGGATGTCACAATCCACATTCTGCACTAAAGGAGTAAAACACAGAACCATGACAAAAAAATCTCATTATTCATTTTTCAGTGGGTGCATGACAGCTTGGGGACTATTTTATCTTTTTTTTCTCACAATTTACCTTTTTGTTATAGATAGGAAATGACTGAACATATAATGGCTCTTTCCCCCAATATTCTAAACAGTATTAAGGCAGGAAGGTGTTGAGTGATGCCTGCCTTGCTTGCTCTTACTGGCTTATAGGTATTTAGCAGGCATTTGTGAGCATATATAGATATTTTGCTAATATTTCTTGGTTTAAAATATCATGAAAGGAAATAGCCTATGAAAAGTACAAAAACCCAATTTTTCTCTGAAATTTCAGTGTGCCAGGTAGTTCTTCATGATCAAATACAGTAAGAACAGAGAGCCTGAAGTATTTTAATCTGAGTGGAATTCATTTTTTATGTAAATTAAGTGGGAAAATTGTGCAGATGTGAGAATAGGAAGTTTCACATTCTAAATCCAACTACTAATGTTGTTGCACCAGTTCATCTTTTATTGAAAATTTCAGTAATTTTCTGTTAACCTTAATAACAGGTATGTAGGAGAACTTCATAATGTAATGACTGAAGGTTTTTCACTTTCAAACTACATATATATTGTTTGTATGTATAGATAATCTTATATTATTTGCCTGTTCCTTTGAGTTGCTTATTATTTGAAGTAATCAATGCTCCGCAAGACTTTAGGTTTTCAATTCACTCATAATTTCCAACTAGGTTTTTATATAGTCAGCTTAATCTCCTCCTATTTATTTAAAACAAACCGTTCAATCACAGCTCCCAAATCAAGAAATCTTTTTAAGCTTTGTAAACTTGACTGTCAAAGCATAGCAATTTTCAGGAATTTGCTTAAATATGTGTCTCCCAATGATCTCTGTATTACTATTTCTGCCTCTGCATGTGTGACACTATTTTGCATTTCTAACCTGTAGAATTTTGCAGGCTGTATAGAATATACCCTATTTAAAATGTAGAATAGATAAGATTTACAAGAATAACTTCACTTCACCTCCTCCTGTAAATCTATAGGGCTGAAAAGTCTGAAGTAATCAATTAGTAAATGTTTGTTATTAAAGCAATGACAATCTATAAAACTATAATGAAACTAAAGTAGAAGCTGTGCAAGATATAGTCTTCTAGAATTTACCAATGGTTATTTCAACTGGTTTAGTTGCTCAATTAGTCCACAAATAGATTAACCATAGCAGATTAATCAGTGTTTCAGGCTTGCTATCCTACCTCTCCTGTAGTTATGTTTTCCCTTCTATTTATTTTTTTTTATTAAATTATGGAAAGCATTTCTCTATGTTTGAATACAAATGGTAAACCTCTAGAGGTGTTTCTGGGAGATGAAGCTTCCGGGGTTGGAAAGATAGACATTTACATTTAAAGTGCAAATTATTTGGGCTAATGGGTTGTTATGTCTTCAGGGCCATTTCTGCCAGTGTTTCTCTAAATGTGACACATGGGACTGACTTCTTCAGCCTTAATAAAGATGAAGGTTACCAGAGCATGAAACTTTACAAACAAGTTCTATTGATATATGTTGAAGATTTTACTCATTTCCATTTTAAGTGGAAACCAGTTTATAGCCTTGTAAAATGGAGGATCTTAGTGATTGTTTTTAGCACTAAAAATAACTGATATGGCTGCAGAGTTACACGGCACTTCACAAATGCAAAGTAGGAGTTAGCCTGAAACAGCTCTGAGGCTTAACTGCAAAACACAGCCATACTCTTGGAATAGAAAACAACACAGGGAAGGAGAACAGGAGATGGTGAGGAAAAAGAAAGTATAAAAAGGTTATTTTCCTTGAGGTGAGAGAGCAGTTATGGAGAAGGAGTAACCATCAAGAGCAGAATATGTAAAAATACAGATGAAACAACCAATGGATCCTCCAGACAACAGCCACAGATTTCTATCCATAGTTTAGTAAAGTAGAATTTGAGGTGAAAAAAAACTCTTGAGGATGATGAGACTAAACCTGACATAATAAACTTACATAAAAACATCAATGAAACATGTGGGAGAAAGGGGGAGAGAAAGGTAAGAAATGAGGATACGTTTTTCCTTAGTCTTAGGGGAAAGGAAGCAAAGACATTTGGTTAAGGCAGACATGTCTGCCAAAGTGAGAAGGAAAACTGAGTGGTACTGCAGCTATAACAACAAATCAGCTTGAACAGTTTGAGCAGTCAATCTGCAGACTGCCATTTGCATATTTGATGCCTTTTGCTTTTTTTGTGCTGTATCAGTGGTATTTCCCTCTTTCTTGTTAAGGATGTGGAGCTTGATTCAGGTTATTGATACCTGCTTTGACAGTTCATATTTGGCATGATTGGCCCTTTAGTGGTGTATGAGGAAAGCTAGGAAAGACTGAAGGGATGCATTTATGTTCGAAAAACTTGGAATAATCCCTAAAATCCCATTAATGTGTATTCCAAACAACAAACAGAGAGAGAGACTGAAAAACACATTTGACCTTTACATATTTAGTGTATCTTGCTCTGTTGTGCATGAGAATTCTGGGATAGAGAGAACAGTAAACCTGTTTCCACATTCTTCCATCTGTGAAATCGTGCTCAGAAGGATCAAAGGAAAAACCTTCCAGTACAGGCTGGTAACCAGTCTCTAGCCATGGTGTCTGTGAATGTTTATAGGTATTTGACAGGGTTGTATATGAGTCTTACAAGCTTCTTGACACTGCTCCTTTACATTATCCTGGCCTTCTGAAGGTTCTTTTGGTACAGACACGGCCTCAGCTCACACGCATGGCCATTTGTAATTGTCACCCTGTGAGGCAGAAATGAAATGTGAAAGCCTTGAGGCAGGAAGCCTTGGATGCTTGATGCAGGCTGGGTCACTGAAGGGAAAAAAGGTGAGCAAAAACTCCTTCTTTTTGTAAAAATCCAAGGAGGAGATTCACCTTTTAGTATAAAACTCCAGAGACTGGTAAGAATGTCTCTGATATTGACATGTAACTTGAAAGAATATAAGTTATTTCACTGGCACTCTCCGCTGGGTCTGACTAGGTCTCAAAAAGTCTAAATCAGTGTAAAAATCACACAAATGCCTGTGATGAATATTCTGGATAGGGTGGTGGGCTGGTGTTTTTGGTGGTGGTTTAGGTTTTTTTTGGTGTGGGGTGTTGGTATTGTGTTTTCTGGGTCTCATGGGATTTGTTTGTTTGTTTGTTTTTCTGGTGGAATTTGTCTACTTATGTCACTTGTCTCAGTGATTTCTGAAAAGCAGTAGGAAGTGTAGAGCTGCTACAGATGGTTGTGCACATGCCTTCCTCTGCTGAGTGGGCTTTCTGCTCCTGGCCAAACTTTCTCCTGAGCTTTTTCGGGGAGGGGAAGAAAAAAACCCCTCTCTTGATGAGATTTCTGTATTTCTCACATCAATAATTCATAATGTTCATTCCCTTGCTGCTCTGAAGAAAGGCAAGGAAAGAAGGAAGACTGCAGTAGAGGGAGGTGGAGAAGCAGGTTATTTCAGGAAAAAAGGAGAGGTAATATAATCTAAAAGTAGATTGTAACTGCTCTCAAACTTTTCTTTACTGCCCTGAAGCTTCTAAATTATCTTTTCGTAAAAGCCTGCTTCTGTAAGATGTGTGTTCTATTCCCTTTCTGGTCAAGAGGTCTCAGATTTCTGTGCTGCAGAATTATTACCTTGACAATCGATAAGCTCACACTAATCCACCTGTGATTTCCCTTTTGAAATTATTTACTTACTGGAAGTGTCATGTAGATGACAAAATTGAGCTGAAACTGGAAGAGTTCTGTTAAAAATGCGTTTATTTCCATTGGTTCTTTCTGAGTTTCTTAGACCTGAGCTTTTAAGAGTTGTGTGGTGTGCTGCTCCGAGGAGCTGCTTCAAGTGGGAAGGCGCACTCGAAGCTGACGAGTGGGAGGGAAACTTTTCCCTCACTTCTCAGGGAGAACTGTGTGACTGCTGATGTGCCAAGTGATCCTTGCTCCATGGAGGCTTTGATCAGCTGATGCTTCCTTTGCCCTCCCTCAAACACGTTTTGCTAGGAGAGAGGTGTGTGTGATCCCATTTCCACGGCAGTGCCACTCATCACAGGCCCTCTCAAAATCCTGGCTCTCTTCCCTTTGGCTGCCCCTGCTGCAGGCAGCTCTCTCTACAAACACTCCATGCCAGTGTTTCTTCATGGAACTTAAAATTGCAGTGATGTAGAGCGGGCTTAGATTTGCTAACTATACCCAGGAATTGAATGCCAGGTGAGAAAAGTGTAGCCTCACCAATATTTGTTTTTTGACAAAGCATTATTCATTGGATTTTCCTCTGTAATATTCTGGAGTGAAGCCCTGAGCGGAGGAGAACTGTAGGAAATCCTGTGTGCTAAATATTTGCAGAGTGTGGTTTCCCAGACTCTGCTTTTATATTCCAACACTGTGATTTTTGTGAATTTCTATTTCTGTCCCAAATGCCATAAATGCCCTTGGTTAAGGGCTTGATTTCCACTAAATTGCTTGGAGTCAGGAATCCGACTGAGACCAAACACTGGTGTCAGTCAAGTAGCAATGTCCTTCTTTGGACTTTCTGAAAATTTCCTTGTGAATAAACGGAATGTTTTCACACAGCTTAGCAAGCTTTTTTTGACAGAAAGCCTAAGACTACAAGACACAGCTCAGTTGTTCAGAGCATGGTGCTAATAATGCTGAGGTTGTGGGTTCAATCCCTGTATGGGCCATTCACTTAAGAGCAGGACTTGATGCTCCTTGTTTGTCCCCTCCAACTCAGGTTTTCACAGAATATTCTTACTTTAAGTTCTTCTAGCTTCTGGGGGTTTCCAAATAATCTCTGGCAAGTTTTCATGTTTCAAACAAGGGAAGAACATTTCCCTCCCACCTTTTTACCCTTTCATGTTCTTACTTCAAGCTCTCCTGTTCCTATTTGTTAAAGATTATCTGCCTCTGTCTCCCTTTCATCACAATTTTTTTCGCCGGAGAACCATTATGACAAGCAAGAGGGTGCTTAAGAAGCTTGGATGAGGTGTCATTTTTCACTCTCGCTGGTTTATTCTGCTTGCCTCGGGTGGTTGTAAAATTATGAATATTTAAGATCTGAGCGGCCTGGCTAACAAGTTTATGCTAAATAAAAGAGCATTCCTTTTAACTACAAGCTAAGAGTTTGTGATTGTTTGCAGCTGCCTGTTACTGCACTAAGATAACACTGTGTGTGCCACTCCTGCAGGCTCAAACAAGAGCCTTCTCAAGACGTCACACGAGTTACTGTTTGCCTTTTTAGAAGTGTTCTTTTTCTTTGTGTGTGTGTGTTATTTTTTTGTTTGTTTAGTTGTTGTTTCCCTTCTGAAACACTGTATAGGTTGGGTCTTTGAAATCACTTGGCAGAGAACAGAGGGGGAATCACTTGGCAGAGAACAGAGAGAACACTCTGTTCAAGTGTTCTCTCACTATGATCATAGCTAAGGAGGCTTTTGTCTGACCTATCCTGAATTATATTTTCATTTGGAGTGCTCAGATCTCCAGCACCTGAAAGCTCAGTTTCTCAATTTTTGAAGAGTCATTACTAGTCCGATGTTCTAGAGAATATTTTGAGAAGTTGGTTGAAAAATGTTACCAAAGTGATAGTAAGTCACTCTTTACCTGTTTTGCAGAAAAATAGAGGAAAGAAATTATGTTTTCATCAGTATTCAGGTGTGAAGGATAAAGAATGAAAAATAACAGGTAGGGTTTTGTACACATAACTTTCTGAATCTGCTGTTTCAGACTTGCATTACCGTGACTTATTTGTAAATCAAGACTTAGAGACCATATCTCCCTCTTTCTCTTTATAAGACAAATCTTGGATCATAAGAATTTTGTTCAGTGCTGAAAAAAAGCAGGGAAAAGTCCTTCTGTTGCCTGTGAGCAGTCCTGGGTCCATAAACAGGTTTCGCCTGTCTATGGCTTGATGAACGATAATGTTGCTCTGAGCTGGGATCGATTTAGGATAAAGCAAGGCTTGCTCTGGGTATGTCAATACAGTTTAAAATCTGACTTGTTTCAGCCAGATAAATGCCAGGCAAGATACTGCTGACACCTAAAATGTAAATAGTTTTGCTTTTGTACAGAATGTGTCCACTCCACACTCCCTTCTATGCAATTTTTACGTCCCTGACACCTCCCTGGACATTTGCTGGCAATGAGGTTCATTAACATGACCACATGGATCATCCAGTAATCCACCCATCCTTGTTATTTAATTGCAGGGACATCTGGCTGCTTAGAGGACAGTTGTAATGCTGTTTCTGCCAGTTCAGCTTGAATATAACTTACTGCCATTCCAGTCAAAACCAAAATGAATAATTTTGCACATAAGTCCTTTTCAAATTTATTTAGCATCTGTTCCAGCACTTCTAGACCTAAATATTCAGCTTAAATGTAGTGAGACTTTAAAACTGGGTTCTTTATCTATAACTGGCTACATGCGTTTTGGGATTTTTATACATAATTTTTTATACATAATTTAACTTTTTTAAAGGAAAACATGAAGGGAAATCCTATGCTGATTTGGATTTTTTTTGGCTCTGAGTGGTGGAACTTGAACAGTGAACATTAACACATGATGCTTAGTGAAGCTGCAAGATATGGCACCCTTGATAGGGAAGAAGTGGTACAGAGTATATTTGGAGTCTGAGACCTAACAAGTGTTTGGCTTGTATGTTGCATATTCTATAAGCTCTTCCCTCTATGTATTTGTTCTCCTGAAGGAATGAGAGGTTTCTGTCCCCTCTCCATGACATTATTTTTGCTCTACTGCCTGAACCGAGATCACTGCAGGTGCTTGAGACAAAGTTCTAATGGTATAAAAATATATAGAGATAGTCCTGAAATGCTTCCTGTGATAGTTGCCACCTTTTGAGCTCACTTTTAACAGCCAGGGCTGGTGAAATTTTTCCTGACCAGGTGGGATTTTGAGTGGGGAGAAAACAAAGGGCTGAGGTTGTTTAAATGCTGTGGTGAAGGGATTGTGAGGGGCAGTTCAGATAAGCAATGCTGCTGTGGGAAGCCCTGTGGGCTCCAGGGGAACCTGTGGAGCTCAGTGGTAATTGATCAAAGGAGAACTAAGGAGATGCCTCTCAGGCAGGTTGTCATCAACTACAACTAAAATGGTGCAGGTTTATACACCTTGTGGAGCACAAGGGGAGCCAACCCGTGCTGAACTCACTCTCTTCTCTGTGGAGGATGGATTTCCTAACAGAAGGAGCACTGGACTGGGTATTTTTCATTTATCTGATTGGTAGATTTGATAAAATTATTTTGTCTTATTATCACCATCTTTCTTGTCTTTAAAGCGAGGATACCAAGTGCTTTCTTTGTGGTGTGATCTCATCATCACGAGTGAAATGTATCTCAGTAAAGACCTGTATCTCTGCTGCTTACAGATGATGTATAGGAGTTTTCAGATTTTCTCCTAATTAGCTGTACTCCAGCACCCCAAACCTATACAAGAACATATTTTTTTTGCCTTTGCAAAATTTCATTAACTTCAGGTCAGTTTGCAATCTGCCTGCCTGCATAACAGGGGAGAACCAGAGATTTATTTGGTCCATTGTACCTTGGATTTGAGGGAAATGCTTTTAAAAACAAACCCAGAATAAGAACACAGGTTTTAAAATCAGTTTTACATTTGAATATTATTCAATTCTAGTCAACCAGTAGTCCAGAAAGAGAAATACAAAATAGAAAATTAAAGTTTTTGTGGAATATTTTTGTCTCTGGGCTTCTCTAGGACTTTTGTTATGGGAGTTGCACACTACAATGATGCCTCTCTTACATACTTCTAATGCATTATGAACTGAGTTTTTTTTTCTCTATCGCTATTAGCATGAAATAAATAACCTCAGTATTAGGGGGTGAGTGTCAGAACTGTGCATGTGGAATCACATGCTAAAAATGCAAAGGGGGCAAGCAAAAATATATTCCTGCAGGAAAAGAACTTGAAGATAGAGCAAAATCTAAGAGCTTTTCTGTTGTTCTGTATTTCTATGCTTTGTGCTGAGAGATGTTCTGGGGAAAGCCAACAAGAAGAATTAATATAAATATGCCAATACCCATTGAAAATCCCCATTTCATCATTTCACTAATGGTATGCTGGAGAGCACAAAAGCAGTTATATGACTATTCCTGGTTCTTAAAAAGCTGCTGTGTACCATGAAAAGAGCCCTAATTTGTAGACTGAAAGCAGAACATTCCAGTTCTGGGCATATTTTATAATCACTTACAATTTTGACAGGGTTAGTCTGGAGCAGAATGAAAATAAGTGTTGAATTCACTTCTTGTGTAATTTCTCTGAAATAATCAGGTGTTTTCCATGTGAAGTCAAGGGGGGAGAGGAGGAAAAATGCCCCAAACACTCCATAAGTTGGGGGTTTTTTGTATTTCCTATGTTTTTTCTTATCATAGGGTGGATGAATCATCACTAGAAAGACTTCCTTGTAACCCAGTTAATGAGCAGGGGCAAAATACTGGGCAGTGTAAAAAGGCAAGCCACTAAAATAATCTAACGTTGCGTTTGAGGAGTCAGAATTCGAGTTTTTCATAATGAATCTTCAGAAATGTGTTCTATTCAACTTATTAAAGAACATCAGAACTTTAAAAGAAATATAATTATGTTGTTAGATTTGGGTATTTCACACAGAATTGCAAGAAAGCTCAGTGGCTGCTGGTCGAATTTATGTTAAAAAACCTTGAAATTAAAATCAAGAATCCTGCAACTGAGCTTAATTAAGCTCAGAACCACTTACTGCATGCATAGGTCTCTATGATGTTGATGATGAAGAATAAGATCTCTGTTGGAGTATTGAAAGCATCAACAACAACAAATCATCTTTAAGTAAAACATATTTATTATTCTTTAAATTAGATCATGGGGCAAAAGCCAAATCATCAGATCAGACGGTCAGAGTGTTTCTTTATGACTATCAAATCAGGACCCTGTGAAATGGATCACAGTGACCAGCAGACCTCTGGAAACTTTTCAGGGTAAACAAATACTGACTAATTTTATTTTACATAACTACATCCTTAAATAAAGTCTTTCATATCTCTTGGGGGTGTCATACTTCTTAAATGCCTTTTTTTTTTTGCATGTTCCTCTGTATCCAGTTTGTTTTTCCGTAATTTCTTCAGGATTTTTTTTTTTTTAAATATTTTAGTAAAAATTTCTTTCTTTGTTTGGTGTCATATCAGACAGCTCACTGTGGAACTCAACCACATATTCTAAATTTGCTACAGGCAATAGAATATTTAAAAACAGGGTGGAAGGGGAAGTAAGTTACCTTAAATATAATTCTGACAATAAACAGCTTTTATTTTTTTTGGCCTACCCATCATGCTGAAAGTATCAAGAGCACAAAGTTCTGCTAAAAATATATAAATTCATATGGTTATATGCATTATCAGATCCATATGCTTCTCGTTCACCATTATCTTTTTCTTTCCTCTCCACCTTTATGTGAACTCTTGACTATAATTCTGCAGTACTTGTGAATTAATAAACGTTTTTGGCAAAATACCTAAAAGTTAAGGTGTTTTTTGAGATTTCAAACTCTGAAAAGCAGTGCTTATAAGAACTTCTGCTGTTCAGAATTGACTTTTTTTCCGCTTTGGATCTTTATTGCCTCTGGACAGGTTAAAGCAGTAAGGCCTAAAAATGAACCTTCTTTTGAAACAAGCAAGTACTATTGAGTGCTTCTAGGGCATAAGATGATGTTATTCTCTAGATCATATTAATTGAGACATCTTTATGCCAAAAAAGAAAAGTGTATGTGTTCCTCAGACTTTGTTACAGACTGACCAAACAAAAATTTCTGTATATAATATAACTAGGCAGCAATATGGAAAGAAAAAATATCAGAGAAAGAAACATGAAAGGTTTTTTTTAATTTGATGTTGCAGTTGGTGACCAATTTAAAATCAATAAAAATAATAAAATTTAACAAAATATTAATTTTAATTAATGATGGGTTTAATAGAAATGGGTTAATTTTCAATGAATAACACTTGGTGGAGAATGGGAACCTGTACACTGGATAATAATGAGGAGTGGCTGCCTGAGCATTAAACTTGCCCTCTACCTTCATCCACACTAACTTGATTTTCTTGGCATGCGCTAGATGAAAAATATTTTCGAAGCTATTTCCTCAACAACAAAATGTTTTCATAATGAGCACTTGTAAAACAGTGTAGCGTGAACTGAAGATCACAGTACGATGAGAATATATAGACACGGCAGGGGGAAAAACCCTGTAATTTCATTACTTTTTTGGTGGCAGTATATAGCATCTGGTTATTTGTTTGCTTCCTCTTCTGCACCTGATATACATTATTTTCATTATTTTAATTTCGTTGTTAATAATTTCATTATTGGTGTAAACCTGTGTGTCTATTCAGATGTCAATTGATGAGTAAGATTTTGCTGCCGTGCATGTCTTGATAGGTTTAATTTTTGTTTCACACTGAAGATGACTTTTTATTTCTTTTAGCAGTATGCTTCCTCATTTATTACTTCTTTTATCTTCAGTTCAGTGGGTGGGATTGTTAACTCAGAAGTTAATTTAGCTGCGTAAGCATGTACCACACCGTTCTCCTGAAGTGTGTATCAGGGATAAAACTGTTAGCTACAAAACTAATAGGACTGCAAACCCTAAATGGTCTGCTTATGTCAGCAAAAGGTTCTTAGATATATCAACTAATAAGCTCTTGTTGAGTTAGTATTTCATAGAAAGGTTTGGGCTGGAAGGCACCTTAAAGATCATCTCGTTCCAACATAGACATGGATTCATTCCACTATCCCAGGTTGCTTAAAGCCCCATTCAGCCTGGCTTTGAACACTGCCAGGGATGGAGCATCCACAGCTTCTCTTGGGCAACCCTTTCCAGAGCCTCACCACCCCCACAGTAAAGAATTTCTTCCTAAAATCTAATCTAACTGCCCTCCTTCAGCTGAAGCCATTTCCCCCTTATCCTGTCACTCACTGAGTGCCTGTGTGAATGACACATGCAGGTAACCAGGGTGCCCATCAAACCACTGCAAGATTTATTTCGTTACCTGTCTGACAACGCTGGGCAGCAGAGACTCACAGGGGTGGGAACTCGGGCTCCATTAGGCTCAGTTCATCCATGGGCTGCTGCCTGCCCCAAAATATCAAAGAGCTTTGTGCACACACAGTTTATCACAAGGCTGTGACTTTATGATTTCTCTCTCGCAGCAGGAGGCTCAGTCTTGTGTTTCAGAATGTGTTATCTCCATGCAGGAATTCCTCCTCTCAAAGCAGGTGGAGGATGAATAACAATAGGTATAATGAGTGAAGGTTTCCCAAAGCAACATTGTCAGCATTCTCAGCTGCAAGGTAACTTTGAGCAAAACTAGTCTCTCTTCACCAAATCTCCTGCTTTTAACCCTTTCCCATCAATGATGCCATGGTGAAAACTCCACTTTTCTTGTAGCCCCTTTTAGGTACTGGAAGGCAGCTATAAGTTCTCCCCAGAGCTTTCTCTTCTCCAGGCTGAACGATCCCAACTCTCTCAGCCTGTTTTTATAGAGGTGTTCCTCTCATCAACATTTCCAGGCAGTGGGAACTTCCTTGGACTGCCATGACTTCTCAAATGTGCTGGATAGTGGCTTAGCCTCTTCCTTAGGCAGTTCCCTCAGGACTCATGGATGTATCTCATCAAGACCCATGGATTTATGCACCTTTTAGTTCCTTAGATGTTCTTGAGCCTGGTCTTCTGCCACAGGCATGCCCAAGTCAGATGTTGCTGTCCTACAGTGAGATGTCCAAGTCCTATTCTCCGTCGCTCTGGAGCCATCTCAGGCATCTGAGAGTAGAGAAATGCCTCTGTCCTGATCAACCAGGGGGTCAGGAATCCGTCCCATGCCTGGCAGGACAGCAATAGGTGCTCCAAAGCCCTGGGACCCCTGATAACATCTGTGCGTCCTATTTCTTGTGGCTTCTGCCCCGGCTCCGTGGGAGATGAGGATGGCAAGCTCTGCAGTGCTCCTCAAGAAGGCATTCCCTTGGTCTTGTCATTGTCACCCAGCTGCAAATGAGTGATAGCCCTGGGCACCTTGGGTGATCGATGGTTCTGTTCATCTCCAGCAGCCTCACCCAGCCTCTGCTCTTCCTTCCTCAGCTCCTGCTGAATAACTCCAACAGCTTCTCAAGCACTTCCTGTCAGATGCATTTTTCCTGCCTCCAGGCCATCCCTGGCAGTGAGGGCATGAGGATGCTCCCTTTTATCCTGCTCTGGAGCACTCTGAGTGCTACATTGCAGGGTTTGAAGAGGATTTCACTGGGAGCTCCCGTGCAGAGCCCAGACCCCAACAGCTGAACTGTGCTGATCCTGATTCTTCACCTCTGTTCCAGCCAGCTCCACTTACATCAGCTTTCTGTTCCTTGCATAAGATCAGTGAATGTTCCTGCTGCAAAGAGGAGTGCCACTGAAATATCTGTGAATTCTGAATGCAGCAGTGAGAACTGTGGGGCAGGGTGAAAAGAGACCTTCACACTCCTTTTAGACAGGAGCCAAGTGGCAAAGAATTCTTGGAAAATGTTTTTCTTCTCTATGGTGAGGGCCTGAAGTGATAATCTCTAAATCACTGGCATTAAGTTAGTAAATAGGAATAGAAAGGGCCCTTCCACCTCTACTGCATATTCACCTCAGATTTCCTTATCCTGAGCAGTCAAGCATTAAAGACAGTATTTCTTTTTTTTTAAGAGTATACCCGAAATCACACGACTACAGAAAGTGACATGGGGATAATCTTCAAATGCTTCTCTTTGCTCTGAACTGATCTCTTCATTTTCCCCCCAGTCTTTATTAGACAAGCATTTCACGAAATTCTGGGTAAAAACACAAGATTAGGAAAATAAATCCATGCTCAGCTTGATAGTTATGTCTTGCTACAGCTTTAAAAATGCTGTTGAGATAATTTGTGCCCAGAAATCCTCTGTTGGCATGTTGAATAATACTGGCCTAGGCAGCAAGGAGAATGCTGTTTTGTAGGATACCTTTCAATCTTTTTATGTGACATCGTTTGTAGTAATTGGTGTTGCTTTCCAGCACCATTTACCCCTTATTGTGGCATGCTCTTCTTTTGTCAGGTTCCCTGATATTTCTGTGTGGTTCTGGGAAAAAGCTACTGCTGAAATCCAGATGAATTCACACTGTCTTCCTTTATCTGCGCAATCTGCCACTGAGCTGTAAAAACCTTTCAGGTTAGATTGTGCCATTATCTGTTTCTCAGATCTTTTTATTCTTTTCTGTGTCTCAGTAAGTGCTATAGAGAATGTTTACAAATATAGTCATAGGGTTTTTTTTGTTTTTGTGCTTACCTAGCACAAAAATTACTATTTTGCCTGTATTGCAAAGCAAGTTCAGAGGTTGAAATGCATTTCTGAGTCATCAACATGAGCATTAAGACAAAGACTTCTGGAGCTGCCTAGGGGATCCAAATGCCAGTGTCTCATGAAACGGAGAAGGAACAGAATATCCTGATTCCTTAGCATCACTAGTTTTTACAAGACTTAATAATTAGCCTAATAGCAAAACCATCATATTTCTCATTAAATTACATCTGTGTCAGCAGAAAAGGCTTAGAGGTTTTTGCACATAAAATGCCATATGCTGAAAAATACAAAGTTCATCCTAAAGGTCTTGCTTCTATTTTGCCTTCAGATCAACTGCAATTCTGTTTTGCAAATGTTAGCACATTAGAAGTTATTCTCCTGTTTATTTTTTTCTCTTCTTTGTTCCTGAGATTCCTGTTCCTTCTTCCAAAGTACCCGGCATCACCTCAGAGTAGCAGCAGCTGCTGTGGTGGGGACAGCATCTGCGGGGAGAAGTTTAAAAGCACCAAGACGTGTGTTCAGCAACTTCCATAAATGTCAGATTTAAATTTGTTTCTGCACGTAAGTCAGAATCTTCAAACCTAAAAGACAGCTGTTGCTCCAGGGGGACTGGGGCTCTGCCTTGGGATGTGATGGAGAACTGAAGAAAATCTGGTTTTGGTCCAGAACTTGGCTCAAACTCTGCCTGGGGAAGGAGCTGTTCGAGGTGACAAACCTACAAACCTTCTTACTATCTATCTCAAACCTATAGAAAGTATCGCCTTGGTCAACAGCTGTTTTTAAGATTATCTTTCAAGACAATACAAACCACTCTGGCAGGCTGGTGATGAGAATCTTCTAAAATGTATTTTGCAAAGTGTTTTTGTGGGTTGATATTTCATTTTTTGCTACAGTTCTGGAAGAACGAGATAGTTCTAGATGGACAAGAAACTCACAAAGGACCCAATGCATCCTGTATTTCCACCAGAGGACAGATATGTTTTCTGAATGAGAGTAATACTAAGCATTCTAACCAAAATTATAACCTTAAAAAATGATGAGTCTAGAAAACTTAAATATGCAATAAATATGCAATTTTTTTTTTACATGGAATAAGGAAGAAATAGTTGTCTCATCTTACTGTGTTTTAGTACTTCATCCATGCATGATTCAGTATAGAATAGTGCAAATAAAATAGTCTTTCTAGTTTTAAGACAGCTCCCTTGCTTTTCTTGCCTGTGAACAGGCATTGGATTGTACATTATAATTTATTTATTTTTACAAACACTAATAAATTTTAATAAGTATTTATGAATGTTTATATTTACAGAAAACCTTCAGTATGCAAACTATATTCCTGTAAAATGCTCTGTAAACTAAGTGAGGCTTAATGGATCAGACCCAAGTCTTCTGAGTCCTGGTGTGTCATCCAAAGTTGATAAATATTCTTAATCCTTAGGAGTGTTGTCCCACACTTCCAAACATTTTTGTGGATTGAGATTTATCCATGTGGGTCTCATGCAGATCTCGGGGCTCCATACCAAGTCCAAAACATCACTGGTAAAATACAGGGAGTTTTTAATGAGTGATAACAGCATTCTGTGCCTCTTTGGTGTTTACCACTTACAACAAGAAGATGAGTAAAATACATTTATTGTGCCTCTTGTTACACAATAATTTTTAACTAGTGCTGTTTTAAGAAGAATATGCACCTCTACTGCTAAAAAGATCTTTTATTTAATTCTCTTTTTCTGAAATAGTATGTTCAAAATATCTCAGTCTTGTCTGTTATAAAGCTATTGGCAAGTATCTGGATTAAAAAATTATTTTGGGTGGTAAAAGCAAAAGAAAAATATGATTAACAGGTTTTTGCAGGTTCTCAAGTACCAGCAAACAGTCCTCCAGGTTACTTTTATGAAGGAAATATGGATTTAATCCAGTATTTTTTAAGTTGCAGTGCATGAAAATTTAGCCCACTCTCAAATGAAGGACCTGTGACAAGGTGTACTTTTCACTTTTTGGGTTGTTTATTAAAGACACCAGTAAACAGAGAGTAGTCTATGATTAAAATCTATATTTGATAGGCACTGATTGTTAGAAGCATTTCTTCAGACTTGAAATAGGTTTAGATTCTGAGCATCTTCTCTACCACAGAGCCAGAATTTATATTTAAAGAAGACAGAGTACAGCAAACAGAGCCCACAGCTGCTACAGTAGATCATCTTATGTATTTTTCATTTAATTCTATTCACTATCCCAATTAGGATACAGAAAAAAGGCATTTCAGATGGAACTTGTTTTACTATTCCAGCCTTGCTGTTGTGAAATTTGGAAACAATGCAGCCTGCAAAGACTGGTGGTGCATTTACAATTCTATTCAATTAGTCTTTGTGTGTTTGTATGCACACAATAACACAGTAGCTGTGTGTTGTTAATGAATACAGCGAAGCTGCTTTTTAATATGTACTTTATCTTCTTTTCTCCCCCCCCTCTCATTTTTTAAAGTCTAGTTAAAATTCATTTCCATGGGGATAAGAAAAATGAAAAAGCTCAAATTCCCTCTAATTTGTAGTTTTCCAAATGTTTGCTGTAGTCCTTCCCCAGTCACTGGGCAAATATTCTTGAAATAAAGTATTGTTCCATATCTAAATATAAGCAGTTTTTTTTCGTTTGAGAGCATATGAAAATATTGACAGTACTTTTAACTTCAGAAATAGCTTGTTTCTTCCCACTTCAGAAAACAAATCACCTGGAACCAAATATTGCAAAGATCTTTTAAAGGCACAAGGCGTCTATTTCTGCCTGAAATTGTACCCTCCGAAGACTGGATCCGACTAAGTTTTGCTTGTTATTCATTTGATAAAAAGGAAAAAAAAGGTGCAAAAAAGGAAAAAAAAAAAGTGGGTTTTTAGTTTCTTTGGACTGGGTAGGAGGAGAGGTTTGAATGGTTTGGTTCTGTCATTTCCCTGTTCTTGTGTTGTGAGAGTAAATTTCATATAAAAAAATCAAAATAGGTAAAATTAAAGGGTAGATTTTAATTTCTCTCCATGTCACAGACCTTTTCGTTTATTTAATTTCTACTTAAGGCTGCTTTTCCCGATGTGCAGAACATAGAAAACAGAGGCAAGTCTGTTTCAAGGAAGGTGTTTGCAGCTACCACAGGCAGCATCAAACGTTTCCAAACCCATGCAAAGAGGTTTTGTCTTGTTTGTACTTACTGCAAAATTAGACCTGCTTATTAAACAGATTTGCGATTCAAGGCTTCAAGGCTCTCTGTGAGCTGCAAGAGCCAAGCTCTATTCTCTGCTGTTTTGATTCAATAAAAAACCATTCTTTTCTTACAGCTTCTGATTTCATGGACTAGTAGGTTTTGCTATAAATGGTGTAACTGTGTGTCTGCTTTTGAATTCCTCTCCTAGAGGAAGGATAATGCTGACAGTAACTACCATACCCAGATTTCTTTTCTTCTTTTCAAAAGGCCATGCTCACTGTCGGTGTTTCTACAGCAATTTATTTCCAGCATTTACCTGTATTTATTTTTACACTGCAACTGCACACAATTGTCTAAGAAATCTTATTTCAAACAAAAAAAATTGTGCTTTCAGGAAGCTAACAAGAAATCTTAGACCATTCAAAACAGGATGGCACAACAATATGTGACTGGCAGCTAGGCCACTAATGACAGTATGGTGATTCAAAGCCCTAACAGTTTTAAATAGTCTGAAAGTAGAAAGCTTGGATTTGGAGGATTTGATATGTGTTTGAAGAAAAAAGAAGGTAGAAAAACCTATGGTAATCTATTTCAATTAAAAGCTTAGGCTGGGGTGGTGGTTGTGATCTGGTCACGGAAGGTTTACTGTAGATAAATAACTTGCTAAAAGGATTGTGTCTTCCTTTTTAAAAGGAAAGGGTGTGTGGGGGGGAAAGACAACTCAAGGCAAGTGTATTAAACACTCAGATAAAAGAGCCTGGTAAATTCACCCTCAGAAAGAGCCTCCTTTGCTGCTGTAGGAATGTCCAGTCTCTCTGATTTTTGGGTGTAAGTAGGACATTAGAATATAGAAGTTTAGATTAGTGGAAGTCTATTGAATCCGAGGCAAATATTACAGGTAAAATTCCATTGCAAGCCATTGTAGTTTTGGGTTTTTTTCTTTTCATTTGTTATTTTTCTTATCGACTTTACACAGAGATTTTCTTTTGTACAGGAGTGTTTGGTTAGATGGTTTGGGCTTCTTTAAAATTATTTGCAATGCTATCAGGTTTTTAGGCATCCTCTACTCAAGGTAGTAAAGGAAGAAATCTTTTTCAGGGCAAGACAGCTTTGGAGGGCACTGTTGGGTTCTTAAGGATGGTCAGGGATTTCATAGAATTATTAGATATCCAGAGTAAGAGTCTGTAAAGTAGAAGGTCTTTGATTCCTGTAACTGGTTTGAACCACTTGCAGGAAACCCTTTAGCATTCATGATGTTCAGTATAAATAATAACTAAAAAGCATTATGCATACCACTTGGCAACCATTGCCTAATAAATCCAAAATTTAGTTTATTGCAAAGCAACTCACTTGTTGAAAACTGTTTTCTCCTCATGGAAAGCAAATAACAAAGTCTTTTTTCATTTCTCAGAAAGTGAACTCTTGGTCCATAAAGCACAGCTTTGGTAGAAAGGACAACAATTCCATCACTGAGTTTTTTCAGAATTGCTAAAATTCATATGACTTAAACTATGAAATTTTCACTTTTTTTTTTTTTAATTTAAATTACCATCTTAAAGGAAATTGAATCTGGATGTTGTGGAAGAAACATTAGACTATTAGTTCTCAACTGAATGATCTTAAGTCAAACCCAAATTTTGAGGTTTGGATGTGGATTCACCTTGATTGAACTCAGTAATTTAAAAGTATATCTCTGTTTGGGGTCAGTGCTAATCCATAAGCATGCAGCTGATAATGCAATGGATATTTATTATTTTTTTAATAATTCTTGAGGAGGTGTGTTGAGTCAGATGGAGTGGGAGGACAAGAGCTGGACCCTGAGGTTTATAATATTTGCGTGCAAGAGGAAATTGTCATATTGTGTAATATTTTTGGCTTTTGATATATTTATCCTGTGTTTAGCATTATGGTAGAGAATTGTATTTTTGTGAACTTGGTAGGAGTAGCTTGTATTCACCTGCTCTTTTTTACTTTTCTGCCTTTTTCAACTTTTATCTTTAGGCACAATGAGGGCAGAAATGAAATATGTCTGAGGGATAGCACTGACACCAAGACCCCATTTACACCTGCTGGTGAACAGCACGGGTACAGCTTTATTGCATCTTCTTTTAGAAAAATGAAACTGTCAACGAATGGAACGTGCTGCACTTCTTTTTATAGTGTCCCCCAAGATTCAGGTGTGATTAAAAAAGAAAGAAAAATACAGAAGTTATAGGTAACAATGCAATGTGTTGGGAAGGTGAAGCACTTGTCACTAGGTCTGTGCTCAGATATGCGCATGCAAGTCCCATAAGATTTTAACAAATGTATTCCAAGGCACAAATTAGCTTTAGGAAAAAAAAAAAAAATTGGTTTGGAAGGTAGTTAGATTTTTAGTGATTCTAGCCTACAGAAAGCACTAAGGCTTTTGTCTGTCTGCTGTGCTCTATAGCATAGAATAACACTTTCTTCCTTGTAATGGCTTCCCACAGTAGAGACCAATTTGTGTTTCCTTGATGTGCCTTCCTACCTAGCAGATGGAAGGGCTGAAAAGTGAAATTGAAAGTCTATTAAGGATGACCAGAATCTCTGAGACCACCCCTGTCAATTCTCTGTGAAGATCAAACAAACAGAAAAAAGGTAAGGTCACAAATCCTTCAAGTTCACCTGAGTAAAAAATCCAGTCAAGTTTGCTGTGTAACTACTTTTGGAGCATTTTCATCTGTGATGGAGGATATGCTACCTGCTCTAGGAATGTCTTGGGTCAGTAGGAGCACTCTGACAGTGGCATAAGTGCATCTAAGCAAGAGGCTGTATCAATATGGAGCATACGTTCAGGTACAAAGAGTGTTTATCTAATAGGGATATGCATGGATTTCAATGCTGGTGAATGACACGTTCAGATTTTGGCATGCATGTTACAGCAGTAAGGCCTTTAACTTCAGTGTAGAATTATGTGGGACTTGAAATTGCAGTATAAAGCTTTTACTGGCATGCATTTGACATAATTGTACTACTTATTACTTGAAAACTGAATTGCAACCAAAAAATTGCCCTCAGTCTTTCCTCTTTGCCACACCACAGTGTGTGTGGAGAGAAAGCAAGAGGTAAAGATTAGAGGAACTCCCCTTTCGAGCTGCCTCAGAATGAGTTTTTTGTCATTCTGCCATTTTAAATTGTATGATTTTCAATTTCTAGGAATCCAGCTGTTTGGGTGACCACAGTGACCCAAACACCCCTGTGGCTCTGGGCAAGCTGAATTGTGTCTTTCCTCAGTAAAAATGGAAATGATGATATTTAACTTAAGTGTTTTGAATTGTTCAGATGGGAAAAGACATAGTGAGCTAAATATATTTACTATTTCTGATCCTTTAGACTGCTATACATTTTTTTAAATAGTTTAAATATAAAATCTAAAACAGTGTCTGATTTGAGACAGGCAGCGCTGAGGAGTGAGGAAGAGAAAAGAAGAGAGGAAACAGTGCTGTTCTTATCCACCCCTCCCTGGATAAATGAACAATGACTGCTCTGAGTTTCTTAATCTGGGATTTATACCAGTCTGAAGTGTGCTTAGTACAGCACTGGTAAAAAGATGGGCTGTGTATTGCTGGCATCTCATAAAGAAATGCTGTGAGTGGCATGCACAACTGGTGTGATATTCTTTAAATGCAGTGAATTATTTTAACCGTGATGCCAGGATTTTTATTCTTTAGGATACCTGCTATACTTGGGTGAAATCTTTGGCTTCTTAAATTTTATAATCTTTTGAATCCAAAACAATACTATATAAGCAATGTACATGTTCTTCAGTGCTTTGTAGGCTTGAGCAACTGGTTTGGCTTGAGCAAAGAGTAGATTTACTGAAATCCAACAGTGCATTGGCAGAACTTTCATTCGTGTGTCATCTGTCATCATATGTGGAAAGGAGGAGATGAAATAAATGACTGAACGATATCTGCTTGAGTTCTGCTTCAAGAGATAATATTCCTGAGGTAACTTGTTCTTCTGTTTTCAAGAGTTGCAGAACTACTGTAGTAAGTTTATTATTTATTTGGAGCTAGAGAGGTTACTTTGATTCAAGATAAGCATTTTAGTAGACAAGCCAGAGCCATAAGTCAGAATAGATTGAAACGTGTCACAACACTTGTATTCCTAAACTGCTCCCACAAAGGTGATTGTTCTAAATCCCCGAGGTGCACCCCTACCTCAGTTTCCCCCTTCCCATATGGTTTTGTACCAAATGGAGCTGACTAGCAGGTTTGACAGCCCTTTCAGACTTTCCCAGCTCTGCACCCCAGTGAAATCCCTACATGTCAGGGTCGCAGCAGCAAGTTCATGTGTGTGAACACATCAGTGGTGCCTTCAGCCTGTCATTCTGCCTGCTGGCTGGCTTTGGTCCCAGCCTTTTTTTAGCTTTCCACATTTCTCTTGTCTCAGTATCTATCCTTTTCAAGGCCGATATCTAAGTTTTTAATTTTTGGTCCAGTTCAGCTGCTCCCACATGCCTTGCCCTGATTCTAGCATAAAAGTATTTAGATTTCGTATTTCCTCTTGGAAAAAGCTCATCGGGATCTTTGTTTTTCCACAAGCTTCTCCCCGACAGGAACCTCTCTTTCAATTGATGCTAGGCTCCCAAGTCGGATTTTATAGCACTAAGGTAACGTGCTTCACCAGTTCTTTCCTTATTTGTTTCCAAAATTCTGGCTTGTTTTAAAATTAGGCGTTTTCAGTTTGCTGCATTTATATCACAGTACCTTGTCTCCATTCACCTTTTCGTGACGAGATTGCTCCTTTGCTCCAGTAACTTCTCCAATCTACTGGTTCAGTTTATTGCTGAATCAATGTGCAAATAAACAATCATGGTGGTGCCATACATGTTTCTGCTGCCTGGAAAAAAGGGCAAAATTAGACAAATGAGTCTATGCAAAGCAACTGGCTCAGCTGCATTTCATCTCTTACTGTGCAAAAGAAAACCATTACCATGACATGACTAAAGGTCTCTGACGGGATTTTAACTGGCCTCCACAAGACACAATTTAAACTTGTTTTTCAATGCTAGCAAAGACATTTTCTGTGGGGTGGACTGTCGATACAGCTCTCACACCCTGGAACCAGTGAGAAAGTGAAGTCATGAAATCTAGCATGCAACTATTTGGTGTTAATAATGATGGTTTTACCTTTTTGCAGCTGAAGGCAAACTTTAAAGGTATTCAGATCTTGTGCAGAGATCATTTCATGCTCTGCTGAAAAACTGTGAAACAAAGGGACTGCTTAGCTGCACAGAAACCCACTCTGATCTGCATGGGAAGTTTAGGTTGGCAAACTGTAATTACCTGAGGTCGAATCTGGCCAAGACACTGAGATTAACTTTTTTGCACTTATCAGGAGAGCCATGGGAACTTTAAAAGCGTCTGCAAGCGGCTGGGATCTTGGTTTTACATCTTGTGTTTCTTCAGAGGGAGATATTGTTATGTCCCCACTGACACAACAACAATTGGGCACCCACAGCAGCCCCAAGGCCCCTCTGTCTCCTGTGCTTGGCTCGCCATCGTAGGACACAGGAGGAGTGGCATTTGTGCGCCCTCGGAATTCGACTGTGCAGGCTGAACATGAATATTGACGCACACAGCTCTGCTGAAAGCAAAGCAAAGAGACAATTGAGCCAATGAAACTGGACTCTCGTCACTACAGTTTTTATCTGAAAGAGGGATGAGCTTGAGGCTCATATGATGACACAGAATTTGGCCTTGTTAGCAGGGCTATGCCTGCACTGAGCACGTGAGGAGGTGCACCAATGCAGAGGTCACCTCCTGCTTTCTCTGTAGGACGCTGTCATTCTCTCAACCTGCTGCTGCAAATGCTGCTTCGTTGGTCTTGGTCAGCACGAGCCCCATTTAGTAAAACCTAGCCTTTTTGAGGTGTTTCAGTACTCTGTTCCATGCTGGCTGGAACAAAATTGGGGTGGTCTCACAGGCAACTCGATCTGCAGGTCAGGTGGGAGGGAGGGATGGAGGGAGGGAGGGCAGTGATGAGCAGCAAGAAGCACTCCTTTCCAGGCAGTGCATTTCTGGTGTGAACAATGTCACCTCTCAGGATACTACCTATGTATTGTTCCAACATTTACTCAGGCTAATTTGCCTGGTTAATTGCCAGTTTGATTTAGTAGGAGGTGTTTTGTGGGCTGAATCCGAGTGGACTTTGGGAGCCCCCAGGGAAGTGGTAGAGTCACCTCCTAAATCCCTGAAGGTATTTTAAAAACTTGTAGGCATGGCCCTTAGGGACTTGGCTTAGAGGCGGACCTGGCAGGGCTTGGGCTTGATGATCTTGTTCTACAATTCTAATGTTCAGACATCCTAATTCAGCAGCTAATCAGCTGGGTCAGTGATGATTCAAAATAAACACAGTGTGAAAACAAAGTAGGTTTCGTGTATTGAACCTTAACTGCCTGTAGAGTTTTACATGCTTTGCTAAATTGAAATTTCATACACAGAGAATACCTGCAATACCACAGTGGCTCCTCAATCCCATGCTTTTGTGATAACTTCCTTTCAAGAGGAGAAAATAAAATGTAAGCTTAATTGCTTAAACTCTGAAAAATGCTTTTCTTTGAACTCAATGAAGCACAAAGATGAATAGTTTATTACTAAAGGGAATTTAGCTCTATTTACAACTGCTTGTACTGTGAAATTGGTATTTGTGATCTCTAAAGACTTGCTTTCTTTTCAGGGATATTGCTCTGTAGCTCAGACTGCAGTGGAAAGCCAGACTGTAGGAAAATTACAGACTCTAGGACAGCCTGTTTTGGTTTTTATGGAAAGCAAATATGAAGCTTTACCAACTTTAGGATTCAAAGCAGGGAATTTGTTAAAAATAACTGAAATGTAAACTAACCAACACTGACGGTTTTAAAAGCAATTATTCTGAAATACTAGATAAATGCTGTTCTATTTGTGCCTGCTACCTCATTTACATCTCCAACACTGCTAGACCAGCTTTGAAGAACAGTCCTGAACACAGGTATAACAAAGTCGATTCGGTGTGATGGACAAATGGATCCCACACAGAGTTCTTCACGTATTTGTGAAACTTGTGATCACTGTCTGGTGACCTCCTGCACAGCAGAAATGTAGGCCAGTGATTTAGCACAAGCAAACAGATTTCTCAGCTGTTCTGGAAGTTCTCAGCTGAGCTGGCCAACTAAAATAGGAGTTCTTCCTTGTGCAGCAGGATAAACCAAGATTTTTAGGTATACCAGCATTTTCTGGGTCATTGTGACACATAAAAGGATTGTGTCCAGCTCTGACCAGCTTTGCTCCAGAACAGCTTTCAAACTGACCTGAATAAAGGGCAAATCAGTGGAAGAGTGAGATTCTCTTACCCAGAGGGACAGAAAAGGCCTGATCTGTTCAGCTCTGGCAAGAACTGAAGGGATCATCTTTGCAGTGTTTTTTCCAATAGAACAGTGTGGATGTGGGGATATTGGAGGAGGTAAGAAAGCTGACACTTCTCAAATAGCGTTTGATAGCTTGATAAGTGGGATTATATAAAGAGGGTAAACCCACTAAAATAGCAGAGCAGGAAGACTGCTGAGGCAGGAGGCACATTCCAGGTCTCTGTTCTTGTGAACAGGTTGTCTTTAGCAAATAGCTCAACTCTGATAGGAAAAATACTGAAGGGCTACTTAAAAAACTTTTTTAAGATAATACATTCCTGGTTTGAAACACAGCTCCACAGGCACAGAATGAGTGATGAGGGTTTCTGGTTAGATTTTAAAACATAGGTGGAATTAACTGTGGTCTATATGTCAGGGAAAATGGATTGTTTTCACCAATTATCTATGAATAGTAGGTTAAAATAAATGCATGGTGTCTAGTGTACCCATCCTGTTAGCTACTAGTCTCAATAATGCACAATACTTGCTAAGTGAACTGAAAACATCCACGCTCTAGATGTACAGATACTCTCCGTGTGTCACACACCCATTCAGAGGACCTGAAGGTCTTGGTTTTTCTGTGAAACAAGAAGCCGTGATGTTTAGTCACATTTCCGTGAAGGACTGGTACAGCAGGTTGCGTGCAAGATGAGCAGCTACTTAGATCATGCCAATAACACCATTTTGCTACAAAACAATTTAAAAAATGCATTAAACCATCCATATAATGTATTTAACGGGCCACCAGTTGTCAATATATTGCCAGTTTATTACATTTAAGTTAAACAAATACACAAAAATGATGGCATGCTTTCGAAGACCCAGAGAACTACTGTTGCTTGGGGTATTTATGTTTTTCGGGTGTATTCTCATCCTGCATCTTGGTTTTGGCAAACAACCTCCTTGTTTCAGTTCTGAGAAGATGGATCATGCTGCCAGCACTATCCTGACTGGTTTGGTCGTTAGCGCTGTGCTGTTGTGAGCACCTACTTGGTGTTTTGGCTCAGAAACTGTTCAAATCTGTCAGAGAGATGTGTCACACCTGTCTGTGGTAGAGTACTGTGAGCACGCTCATTATCAGTACATCTGTATTACTTGCTACTTCTGATCCTCCTGCTGTCAGCCATGAAATTGGAATTTTAAGGCGTTTAAATCCAATATTTGAATGAAGTGGCATGCAATACTTAGAGGGAAGGGTGAAGCAATTGGAATTACCTTGGCATCTGAGGCACTGTTTGGTGAAGGGGTTAAATGCCATTGACTGCCATATTCAGTTTGCTTAAAACTCTGATAAGGAATGTTTTTGCCAACTTATCTCTCTTGCAATAGGAGCTGTGCCTTAGAAAAGTGGTTCTCTTGTCTAACAGGAATCAAGGTGTTTAGAAGGAAATACGAGGCTGTTTGCCAAATGAAAATGCTGAAGAGATTCTGAGTTTGCAACTGGTATTTCAACAGTCATGTTTCTGTATGCTCAAAATTTAAGCTTCAATTTGATATTTTAGCTGGGGAACTGCCAAAAAAAACCCAAAAGTACAAGAAAATCAAATGTAATCACACAAATTAAATGAACCTTTGAATCGTGACAGTAGAGATCCAGTTCTTGTGAAGGATACTTTATGACAGGATAACAGTTTAGTATGATATCAAATAGGACCGAAGAAAAAAAGAAAATCGAGTGCAAGTGGCTGCTCATTCATGCACATGTGGACATGAAAGAATGTATAGAATACAAGTGAAGGTTTCTCTTGGACCTAGGAGTATCCAGTGTGGTTTTGTTACTTTTAGGTGAAAATTTGCTGGCTAAAATTTGCTTATGCCTTCTGGGGGATGAGAGAGCACAAGCAAGTTTGCAGATGGGATTAGGAGTTCAGGTGATCTGGACATATAGGAGATGTGGACTTTGAAAGGAGGGTTTTGCTGAGGTATAAGAGCTGATAAACCCAAATACAGGTTGAGAAACAGACTTTGTACCAATTCTCTATTCTACACCATGAAATTGATTTAAATCATCACCACTAATATCGCAAGGAAAACAAGCTGGCCAAACCAGGAAACCTGGAAAGCAATGGCTGCAAGGAAAGTTTGTCAGCTTCAGTCCTGGAAAGAGAAATTCAATATTAAAATAAGCTTGTCCATGAAGAGCAAGAGAACAACCTGTTCTCCCCATACATGGTGAAAAGGACACGAGCAGATTTTAACAAAAGTTTTCCTAAATTTTTTCAATGCTATAATCACCCTTGGCTCTCTTGTTCCCAAACTGTTCTCATGCCACAAATTATTTCCAGTGATCTGCTGGATTTGTCTTGTCAAACGTTTTCGTTTGTATTCTGAATAGTTTATAAAATGAAAGAAATGAAGAAGAGAACTTGGATTTTGGTGAATCTAATAGGCTATGTAAAAAAAAAAATCAAATCAATGAGTGAATTAAAAAAACCCCAACAAAACACTTTGTTAAGCAGAAATCTACAGAAAATTAATCAAATAAATTATTTGTTGTGAATTATTCACTTTAACTTGATTTCTAAGTTTTGCTTATTATTGATGCTTAAATAGAATAATGGTGCAATATGCAAATTTAATTGTTTTTATTATCACTCTGGACACTGGTATTCTCTCGTTGCTTTACGAATGTGCATCTTTAGATCTACCTTTGAACAGTCAGTTTACATATTGATAGCTGATAATTTTGTGCTAAGATCCATGCAGTCTCATTCTGTGAATATTGGAAAAGTAAGGGCAAGTAAACATGATTAACTGCAGGCTGTGATGCTAAACATATTCCATTATTCAAGCAAATGTTTCTCTCTCTTTCAGCTAATGAGAAATTTATGGATTAGCCTTTTCCTCCTTCCCTGGTGGTTATTCCCTCCTATTGTTAAGAATCTAGGGGATAATATAATGAGATGCCCACTTGGTTACTATCAATAAGACTTCAAATGGATTTTTTTTTTAGGCAGAGGCAGCCAAATTCATCCCAAGTGCAACATTAACAAAATCAATAATATAACAGTAATGAATGAAGAAAACTGCCTGCACCACTGCAAATTGTCTGTCTGATCATTTTGATTGAAAACATTTTTTGATTTTCAAACACTTTTCTCAGTGACATGAAATCTTGCAATATTTATCCAAAAGCTCAGCCTGGAAAAAGGGCCAATCTACTGAAAACCTGTGTCAGCAAATTCATGTCACACACACCTTGCTGACCTCAGGAAGGAGCAGGGCTCGGTTCATGGGTGTAGATTGTTAAGGGCTGAAGAGGGAGAAGTTCCCAGAGAGATCCAAAAAGCAGCTGAACCTCTCAAAGCCAAAGCACCTCCTTGGAAACTAAGCATCTCCATAGACACTCCTGATTTCAGAAGAAAGGTTTTATTTAAAAGCCTTTCCCCCGTTTTCTTTCTTGGAATTTCTTTTTAACACATGGCTTGTCTTAAAAAAAAATACTAGAACTGTGTGCTCTTTCTATTGACATGAAACAAATCTACCATGAGCTTATTGCTCATTTTTAATTAAAATTTTCTATTCTGTAAAGCACAAGTCTTAGGCTGACTGGCAATCATTCAGGCTCTTGAAACAGGAAATCTTAGCACAGCTTCATAGAAAATCTTAGCACAGCTTCATAGAAAATTCAGTGAGAACCTCCTGCAGGAGTTCCTTTTCCCACAATGAGATTTCAGTAAATTACTCCATCCCTTTCAAGAGTAATTGCAATAAATCTGCTATAACCAGCAAACATGAAATATGTCAGTGCATCACAGTTCATTACAATAGGCTCTCCATTGTGGACTAATACTAAATAGTAATGCTCAGATAATGGCCAAGAAAATGTAGCATCTGAGTACTGAAAGAACATAAATAAGGATCCGAGCTCATCGGATCATGTTTGGAAGAGAATAAATGGATGCCCTGTGGACTTCTATCAAAGTGATGGATGAGGGGTTTTCTTTTTTGACTACTGAAAATGCAAAGAAATAAAAAACTTATTCAATGCCCAGACTTCCAGTGATGTCCCTGCATTTTCAGCAGCTCTCTCCTTCAATGAATGATTGAGGACTGTGAGCCCAGAATGTGAAGGACAGCTGCTCTGGCAGGAATATTTGAGATCATAATCCAAGTTGTAGCAGTACCTTGGGCATTTAAGGGGAAATGGTCAAAGAATTCTGCTGTGGGTTTTGTTTTGCTTTAGTTCTCAGTGTGAAAAATCATGATTTCTGGAAAGCATGAGTGTGTTTCCTTTTGTTCTCAGTTTGCCCTTGTTTGGAAAGCGTTGATTCCTTCCCTTCATTTCTCTTTGGAGCATGATCCCATTCCGTATGTTTTTTCTGATCCTATCAGTCAATAGCTAGCAGTTATATTCATTTCTAATACTATTTTTTGCTCTTTCAAGCAACTCTGTCGAAGCACACTGCAGCACATTTCAGCTGCAGCACAACACACTTTATTTTAATCTTTCACTGATACCAGCTGATGCACAGAAAACGAGACTTACTTGCAAATTATAACTGAATAATTTAAAGCATGGCCAGATTATTATTGTGAGCTCATGAAGGAGAAAATTAAAGGTTTAAGGGACAAACTTAATTCTGATCTAAAACTACCATAACACACGGAGATAATAAAACGTACATCAGTAGTGAAAATTGGTCCAAATATAATTTCCGAATCGACAGTGTGTGTGGATAATCTTGTGATGACATTTTATTATTTTTCAGGCTGAAACAGAAGTAATCAAATCTCATTTGTCAAGGCTGGTTTCTTATTTTAAGCATCTGAGGGGAACATTTCTTTCTGCAGCTTAGCAGGTGTGTTGAAGGACTTTCATTTTGTGAGGTGTATGGCAGAGGACAGAGACAGGACACCAGACTTGACTGATGAGTGTTCTGAACCATTGTGGAAACCCCATTCTTTCTTTCTTTATTCTTTCTTTATTCTTTCTTTCTTTATTCTGTATTTCCAGCAATTTATAGTTGCTTACAACTTCAGAAGACTTTAATGGTTTGTGGTGGCATTTTCTTTGTAGAAATATTACTTATGCAGTGCTTGAGTGCATAATAAATATTATTTACAATGTTTAATTTAAAGCTTCAAATAATTATGTATTATACCCAAAACAGGCCAAGCACACATATATTTGTTTCAAACTTCTGTTAAAGTGGTTCCACTTCCATGGCTCAACAGAAGTTTGAGAGTTGCAATGTCTTGGTGTTAGAATAAAATTGTTCCACCTGAATCCAGGCGGGCTGCTTTGCTTCTGCAGGAGTTTTAAAATTAATTATCTTGTCTCCTTCTCTCTCGTCTGAAATAATAACAGCTTTGTTACTTTTAGAAAATCAGAAGTGATTGTGACATGGGGCTGAATGAAAAGCCCTCTTGTCTGGGATCTTGGTGCTGCAGCTGATTGTTAGACAGCAGGCCTGGTGATTTCGGAGCTGACATGCATAATGTCTCAGCAAACTCCTTCTGGAGGCTTGCCCAGGTGTTATGATAATTTTCCTGTCCTGCATGTGTAAAGATTTTAAAATCTAAACTGGGTTACTGAGATTGCCTGGTCTGATCTCCCGGATGGCACAACCTTTAAAATAGAAGCTCCTGATTTCCAAAACAAAAACATAATTTTTGTTTGGAAATTAAACATGATTTTTTCAATTTTATTTCTGTTTGTTTTTCAGAATGAAAGTAATCCCTGGAAAATGTACCTTTTCTTTTCCAAGCCTGTCTCCCTCCTACCATTTTAATTCCAATGCTTACAGTCTTAGCACTGGGTAAAATTGCTCAACATTTTTTGTCTAATTTTGCCTAGATCAGTCTCTGACCTTGTTGTTGCATCTGGTTGTGTCATTCGTGAAAAGTTTCTGGTGTTAAAAAATTACTTCCTGAATAAGCAGTTGCATGCAGTGAGGAAGTTTCCTACTCACTCGTCTCTTGGATAAAATACAGCATGTGAAGCAGGGCTTCCAGTCTTGTCATTGCTCATACAGGGTGTATGGCACTAAAACCCTCCTCCCCAGCTTTTGAATACTTCATGCCAGAATTTACACAACCCCAATACATATTTTATAGTTCTGACTTGATAATTTGTTCTTTAAACTCATCACTAAGACAGAATTGTGAGTAGCGTGGTGTCATTTTGACTTTGAAAGTTTTTCTGCCCATGCCAGAATTTAGCCAGGATATTGTAAAAGTCTGAGGGTATTGTGCTTGTGCTGAGGGACAGATGCAAACCCAGGTCAGTTCTGCCACTTCATCCTCTTCCCATCTTTTCTTCCTCAAGTATATTAACATCAAACCCAAATGCAGTCCTTCAGATTCCAACATTCTTACCACATAGAGCCACTTTTCATGTTTTTTTCTTCATTTTGTTCTCTGAAGGAAAGGCAGTCACATCTACTGCTTCAGATCTTTATAAAATTTAATGTTTAAACACTGTCATAGTTCTCAGCAGAGAGATCAAACCAGACTTGCATCAAATTGCGTTCTGACCTCAAGGTATTATCCTCACACTGAATCCATGGTGCTTCCCCTCATTATTTTAATGAATGCTACAGCAGTTTGTCTCGGTTGACTTTTTTCATAAATAATTGGAAGTCCTTTGTTGCTGTAGTTTAATATCATTTCATGCCCTATCCCTTAATGATTCACAGCAATTTGTTAATCCAGAACTTATTTTCCCTGAAACACTCCTGACCACAGTGATTATTCCCACAACTGCACCAAGCTGATTGAGAACTCCAGCTCCATCGCAACAGATGCTGAAGAAATTTACTACTGTACTCTGCTGACTCTTTTTTGACTAGGAAATTTTGATCAGGTGCTTATTATGTGAACAGAGGGTTTGATAGTAACTAATTTGCATTACTTGTGTATTATCTTCCTGATCTAGGGAAGTTACAGATTCAGTGTGCTGCCTGCTGACTCAAGCTGAGCAGCTGCCAGTGTGACTGTGGAAAGTGTTCGTGCAGAATTTGCTGATTGCACTGCAAGATAGAAGTTGGTGGGTGAGCAGCAGAAGAGGAAAATTAGGCCCTACTTCTCATAGACAAATCTTCCTTTGCTTTCCAAAGAGGTCTTTTTTCACTGATGAACTTCCAGAAACTTCCAAACTTGTGTCCCAATAGCTGTTGTGGTGTACTGTGGATACAGATGTTCAGAAGCTGAGATTTAGTTGGTTTATTTGGTGGTATTTGCACACATACATCAACACTGTACTTCAGATCAGAAGTCGGATTCCTTTGGGAGGAAATCTTCCAGTAGTCGCCACTCACCACACTTTGCCCCCTGAAGTCCCCAAATTGGATATTATTTGGACCAGAACAGAGTCAGGCACCTGGCTATACCCAGGGATTGTGAAAATCACAGAGGTGTGAGCTCTTCTTTATTTTTTCCTTTTAAAATGTTTCTCCTGGGCGCTGAGATGATGTAGCTATTAGTACCAGTCCTGGAATAATCTGAACATTTTTAACCCTTTTGTGAATGTGCATTTTTTATACCCGTAGGGTAGCAATATGGTAGCATTGCAATTCAAATCGCAATGAAGATCTGTGTCCCCCATGAATTTCAGTGCTTTTCTTTGTGTACTTAAAAGCATTGGTGGTGCATTTTACAGTATATTGGGTTTGAAGCGGTCTGCAAGAAAGGAAGCATGGCTGGGAGACAAAGCAACACCTAAAAATGTGTATTTACAGGTAAACAAGTAACTATATATCCTAGAACAAATAAATCACAAATAATACTCAGTTTTATCTCTGCACAAGTGTGCAGACTTCAGTGGCCAAGGATGTGACTGAAGACTGATTTAGTGCTAACAACGCAGCACAAATGGAAGGAAAATAGAGATGCACACTTGCTACTTTTGTTTGCAGCAATCAGTTCCTGAACTGAAACACTTTGGTGGCCTTGTGCCCACAGTATTCCAGTTTTTCTTGATGATAGTGGTGGAGGAGTGGGGAGGAAAATCATGAAGTGAAGCCACTCGCCTATTTATGGAACGTACTGATTCACAGGCAAGGCATGTAGGTGCCCTGTTCTTGCACACAGCCAGAAAAACAGATTGGTTTGGTGCTGTGGAACACATGGGCTGTGTGCTGGCATCAGATTTAGCGTGAGCTTGAGGGGTTTAAGTTTTAGGAGGACGTTTTTCCGTATGTTTGCAGCTTTTAAATGGTGCGCTTCGTTAATATAAATCATGTTGATTTTTTTGTGACCTCACACGTATTAAATTCCCAGTACTCCAGCCAGCGGTCTGGATTTGTGTTTTCATTTAAAACAAACAAAAAAACCCAAAAAAACCCCAAACCAACAACAAAAAACCCCACAAAACACCACCCCACAACAAAAATTAACAAAAAATTTTTTGCTCACCTATTTTGGATACATCCTTTTCCAACATATTCTGATTCTTCTGTCTCCCCTGGATTGTCACCAGTAGTGTAGCTGGCACAGCTGATCTTAGCATTGAGCCGAACAAGTGCTTCTCTCTTAGATCATCTTAAATATATAGTTTTCTTTGGTGCAATGGGGTTTTTTTTTTGTTGTCGTTGTTGGTTTGGGGTTTTTTGTTGTTGTTTAATTGTTATTGATGGTAACTTGAAGAATTATATTCTCTGTGAAGTAGCCAGCGCTTAAAAAAATTAGGCTATTACAGATCTAAGCATTAACAAAAAACAAAATAATTTAAAAGATGTGTACACCCACACATTCTACACTTGAGCAAAATAAAAAGCAACATTTTATGCAGAAAAGCCCACATATTTCACAGATCAGCACACTGCTATTCCTATGCAAAATATTTATAGACAAGTCAGTGAGTTTTAAATTCAGTTCAGTATGGATTAGAGAAAAACTAAAGAAGTTTGAATGAATCAATAAGTTTCTCATTAATACTAGCCTTGGAGTGAGAATGTTTTTTATTAATACAAAACGCCATGCTTTGTCTACAAATGAACCTGTCATATCATTTTGTCTTTTGTACTTCTTTCTGCTCAGTAATTATTGATCTATCAACATGAAAATTCTATGGGTTTTCTATACAATATCAGCCATTTTTCTCATGTAGGAGTGGCTGGTTATTTTAAATCAAGCTACTGTTGTAAAACACTCTATAAAATATGTCTAAATTGTGCAAATGGGAACAGATTTCTCTTGTCTAGGGGTTTGATACACCTCACCTTCTGTGACTGAAGGTGGGGTTTTGTGTAGGAAGTGTGATTTTATTGAAATTGCACAAGTGAGTGTTACTTTGGTTTTCTGAGCTCAGAGAGGTAACTTCACAAGCATTTTGCCAATTTCAGAGATAAAGAAAAAAGGTTTTTTTGGCTGCAATCTGCCTGAGTTACAAGGAAAAATGTCCCAAATTTGCAGCTCTACTGTTCTGCTGGGCCCAAACCGAGTGCAAAATCAGGAGAGAGAAAAAGAAAATCACCGGTCTTGTCCTGCGAGGATCTTTATCTCACTTGAAATCACTTTTACGTTCATTGGGCTGAGCAGTTTGGCATCGAGTTCACATCTAAACCCTACATTTGATACTCTTCTCCTACAGCCCTTCTGCTTTAGTATTTGTCCATGGTGAATTCCAGGGAAGTAGGAGATGTGTTTGGCATCGGGAATCCTGCACGTTAGCCTGTGTTCTTCTACTGTGAGCACTTGTGGGATTCACTGATTCAAAGAGTCAGCGAAAATCTTTGATGTTTCACAGAAGTGAGTCACGTGTGTGTCATTCTGGAAGACACTGTAAATAAATTATAAAAGGGATTAGCAGGAACCAGATCACATGTGAAACTATTCAATTCCTGACACGTAAAATCAGAGGAGCTGAATCTTATGCTGTGTCCATGTCAAGAATATAAATTCTCCTGCAAGGCCTAAAACCTAAGTAAGAGGCTTTTAATGTTCATGCTTAGAGGCTTGCTTGTACCTTCAAAATTGTCTTCTAGAGAACCTCAAGAGTTACGTGCAGTCATCCTCCTTGCATGTGTAGGTGGGAAATAGGCCAGAAAAAACAGGGAATGCTTGAATATTCCTGAGAGAGAAGTTTTCCAGAGAGACTGGTGTGTTTATAACAAAACTTACTCCTGAGGAAAACAATCAGTAGGGAAAAAAGGGGTCAATCTTGTGGTATCTCTGGGCACGTTGTTGATATCTACAGTCTCTAGTTCAAGTTGCACATAGCCTCAGGAGCATGAGGATCCTATCACAAACGAGTCTGGAGAATTTTCACGCCTATTAATGAGATCTGGGTTTGTAACATGCTTTGCAAAACCAAATTGTTTTATTGCTGTGCTCTTGTCACACATCTGCAGCTTATTGCCAGCCAGGCAGAGTGGGCTGTGGGCTGCATGAATGATGCTGTAACTGCAGGAGAAACCTCTGTCTGTTGTTGCTCCCCCTCTGAGGGCTGGGAGGGGGAAACTGAGGCAGGGTGAGGGCAGAGCTGAGACCTCTGGGCTGTCGATGTCTTGAACCAAGCTGAGTCTGTTTGCTTGGTCACACATCTGCCATGTGTTAATCCATGCTGCACCAGAGGTTCCAGAAATATCTGTGGAAGACAAGAACTTGAAAGTCCCTACTTCTCTGCATAATTTAGGCAGTGAATTTAGATACCACATTGAAAAGGTAAAATCACACATAATGACATAATGGGGGAAAATACATGTGCTGTGTACACAGCTGAATGCACATTGTCTAAATAATTCACGTGAATATTAGAAAATTTGACAGATTTATAAGTGACTTACCTATTTTTTTCACATAGGAAAGAAGACATAAATGGGAGTATCTCTTTGTACAGTTTTGAATATAATTATTAGCTAGAAAAGAAATCCCTTAATGAATGTGTCCCTTTGTCATTATGTTATCAGTGATAATCACCTAATGAGTGAATTTACTGATACACAGTTCTATTAGGAGTTGCTTTTGATGCCCAGGCCACTCTAATTGCTACCTGTGAAATTGTGTAGCTCTGGTAAATTGCTAAAGACAGGTTGATGTAAACACAGTGTTCGAATTTAGAAGGAGTGACAGTCCTAATATAGGAAAATAATCAGAATAGATCTATTTGACAAAGCCACTAATTATTAATTTGAATACCAATTAGTTCTGAGTAGGTAGGTTTATTCCAGCTCTTTCCTTGGACTTGAGAATGCTTGTATTCATTTTCAAAACCCTCCAGAAAAATAAAGGCAAAAATTCGTTATGCAAAACCAACATGTGCCTGGCACTTGCCTTTTCAGTGTTTCTATTTACTGCCATGCTGCAAATCCATCTGCTCAAAATAGGCAAATTGTTACCCTGTTGTTGAATTTAAGTAATAAAATCTATCAGCAAGAGACCTCTGCAGGTGGGGGAAATCGATCTGAGCAGGACGGTGTAAAACACTGAGGGAAAAACTGCTCAGAAGGCTTCTGAAGATATATTGACAACGTATCTGCTTTTCTCACAGCAGTTTATCTCACATGTGGAACTACTGCTTTTAATGGTATCGTCATTATTGAGGAGGCCTCTGATCTTCTCTTGTGAGTGACACATCATCTATTTATCTATCTATCGATCTATCTGTCTATCAATCAACTATTTTTAATAGGAACAAAACACCCTGTTTCACCTCATATTTCCTTCAGGATTACCATGGGGACTAAGTTAAATTGATTAAAACTGGAACTTCATGATTTTTATTAGCTCTGAAATGCAAATAAGTGTCTGTACTTTCTGTAACCAAGCATTAGCTGAGCAAATACAAATTTACATAACTTGGAAAGTTGGAGTATGAGTTGATTGCAAAGCCTGATGTTGCAGAAGCAAAACTTGTTAGAATAAACTCTCAAGGTTATTTTTTATTCTAGCAACTGAAAAATATGAAATTAAGTCAATAAAAACACGTATGTCATTAGCCTTATAGAAAATCTTTTCCTTCCTGCTTTTAAATATATATATGAAAAAACCCTTTAATTCAAGAGTTCAAGCAAGTTCAATGTTTTCATTCTTGTGAAAAGTCATTTATGTGAGACAATTCCTTGGTCTGAAATCTATAATACCTATTAATTTTTAGAAGAAATGGACACTAAAAGAGGTAGAGTGGTGCATCTCTGTCTCTGCAAAATTCGGTGTCTTTTCTTCCTTGAGCACATGTTTGGATTAGGTACAAGTATAGATTTTGCATTCTTTTTGCTGGGTGTAATAGCATGTGCCCTACTGACAGTGCCTCATTTATTTTACTGTTGGAGTAGTTAATACTGAGACGAACATGGATGCTGGAAATAAACACCCTTCAAGGATTATTTTCTCCCAAACACTTGTAAAGTGTAGGATAAGATTTTTGAAACACGGCACACCGTTGTTTTCAGATGCTTTATTTTAGATAAGAATATGAGGCATAGTCTTACTAAAGCGAAGAGATTATTTATGATTTAACAGAGATTAGATGCACGAAAGAGAGTAAATGCGGATTCTCTCGAACTGTCACATTCCAGGTTAGTGAAAAGATTGTTGAAGAATTGACAAAATAGCACCAGAGAGAGAGGATGAGTGGATGATGCGTGAGGTGATGGGGTTTAGTAGGCCATGAGAAATGTTAAAAGAAAAATAATTTCATGGAATGGGTCTTTTGAAAGCAGATTTGCAACAGTTGGGCAGATCTGAGAATTTGCAAGGAAATGGTGATGAGGCTGAAAGGAATCTTTGCTGATTTGCCTCTGCCTTTGATGTTTTACATCCTAGTAGAAGCTGTAACTTCAGTTTGGCAAAACCTTTGTTATTTTGTTTTTTTGTGCTCGTTGCTGATGTTTTCTTTTGCAAAGTGGGCAAAATTCAGGAGGAATTTACTGTAAATTAATCAAATATGTCTTTTCGTCTTAACAAGAAGTGTATTTTGTGAATATCTAAAGTCTGGAAAAGCCACACTGAGCTCAAACTCTTTGTACTCTCAAACACCTGATTCCATACAGCAGAAACATCAGTTATGCCACTTAAAATATGACGCATTTTTTTACCATGCTCAGACAAAAAAAACTACTGTAAGTAGTGCAGTGAAAAAGGTACTGGTTAAGTCCAGTGAGTAAATAAGAACCACATGTTCATAAAGCTTTTTTTATTTCCCAGGGTTATGTTTTAAATCAGTTATGGAGAACTCTGGGCTGTCAGGTGTACAAGTACACCTGCTAACCATAGCGTTTTTGTTCATGAGAGAAGGAGTTAAGTCACTGGAGCTTTGGAACTGGCAAGAAGGAAAATGTCATCAAAGGGATGGATCTTATTTGGACACAAATGCCAAGACTAAGTTGGAAACCTTTTAATTTTTTGGAAGGCTGGTTTAGAACATGGTATGTGTGTTAGGTTAATTAGGTGAAACTTGTGTAACAACGAATGTTTGCTCTCTCTAAGCACTGTGACAAAAAAACCGCTCAGAGCTTTGCTCAGCAAAGCTCAAGATGTGCTGCTTGTAGAAAGAGGATACCTTAGACCAGTAGCATTCAATTTTTTTCTGTTCAGGTTCCCTTTTTTTTTTTTCTTTTGGCAGTTCCTGCAAGGAACACTACTTAAGGAATTTAAGTCTGACAGCATGTCAAGGGCCATTTGGATCTCTCAAACTGGCAGGACAGCATATACTCTGACTTCAGCTTTATTTCATGAGCTCATTAAGAATGAAAATAAACAAACATGACAGGAGATAGCAATTTGCAGGTGACCATGGCTCCATAAAGCTCTTCCTGGCCTCCCGTCCTACCTGCCAAGCCCAGCTTTGATCTAACGGTGCTCTCCCACCACATATCAGGCCTTAGCACGAGCTGGGGTAGGCAAAATGTCAGCTGGAATTGAGTGAACAGTCCCGCAGCACCCTTGTTTGCCTAGTTCAGTCCTTCATGTCTACCCAAAAGCCCCTGACCAAGACACTGCAGCCTAACACCTTTGGCTGATGTTTATGTGTAGCAAAGGGGACATTTTGAGGAAGAAAAAGATAAATGGGTATGGGTTGTCCTCATCACCCCGTATGCAGGGGTCTCAGTGCTCTCTTTAATTTTCTGTGCCAGAGAGCAGTTTTATTGTCAGTAACAGTCTTCAGCTCCATGTTCACTTTATGCTTGCAGTCTTTCTCTCCCTAGGAGTTAGCACTCCAGTCAGGAGAGCCTCCTCTAACTAATAAAATGCAACCCAGACGCTCTCCTGTGTAAGAACACTTAACACCAAATTCAGTCTCTATAATCGTTGCTGATTATGCAATTTGTATGTCAAAGCGAGGGACATTTGAGATGTGCTGGCCCTCATGAGGGCACATAAACGAGAGACATTAACAAAACCAACACCAAATATGAAATCTCTTTTTGATAAGAATTGTTTGGCTACCCTCGAGACTGCTTTTCCTTGTGTTGTCTCTCAGCAGAGACCAATCCTTCCTTCAGCTCTTAGCACTTGCAGGCATCTCATGGGTTAAAAACACCTTTACGTTTCAAATTTATTTTGCTTCTCCATTTCCTTCCATCACAATTCCTTTGCTCTCTTTAACTTTTCTTACCTAAATTCAGGCCTGTATGGACAAAGGTAAGAAATAAAATAAATTTGTTAATAAACAGACACTGTTTTAATTAAAGAGTTCAAAAACGTTGGATTCCGGTGAGTTTCACCTCTGGCATTTATGCATATTAACTACCCTAAATTGTCTTCTTTTAGATTTTCTGTGAAACTCCAAAGAACAGAATTAAAACAAGAACTTCTAAGAGATTTTATCCTTGAAATATTAATTATTAATGACATATTAAAATTCCTATGCTTTCTATTAAAATTACTTTAATCATCAAGACAGAACAAAGAAGTGCCTCTGTAGTTGAAGATATTATACAGGTGGTTGTTTCAAATAAAGCTGGAAATTTTTAAGATATATATATATATAGGAGATTTTAAAAATATCTTTTTGCAATATATTCATTTCCTCAAGGAGTGGAAAGGGGTGGAATATTATTTACATGGCTGGTGTTGTCCTTGCACACCACAGTATTGTACTATTGAGGTGGTGAAAGTGAAATTTGTCCATTAAACTGCAACTGCAGGTTTCATCTGCTGGGGTTAGGAAGAAAGGGGGGTTAATTAATGTCTGTATGCCCATGGCTTTCACTTTCAATTACTCCTTTAAATTCTATCTAGGTTTTTTTTTCTGAGAACCAGTCTTTAAAAAAAAAAAAAATCATGTCTGATATGTTCATTCCTGCAAGATGGTTAGTGCCTTCATTTCTCATCAAACTCATTGCAGAATGAATGAATGCAACAGATTAAGAAATTGAATCTTAAATTATTCATTCACTATTCAGAAGAGTGGGAATCTCTGATGTAGCCAGGAGCATTCATAGGGGAAAAAAATGCAGGATACTGTGGGAATTACTCCAATTTTGGACATGAACTTCAAGTGACAAGGTCGGATCACCAACAAACTGAGCAACCTTGAGAACTGTAAGAAAAGTGTGTCAGAATATATAGCCGAAATAAAGCTCTAGATAAATACAATTTAGTGCATATTTAGTTTTAAATTGCAAAGTTTGGGGAATTCCTTTCAGTAGTTAAAACTGAACAAATTAATTGAAATATAGTTGGGGATGGAATTAGTACATCTACAAGATTAATCTCTGTTGTTCAGTAGCTTGTGGCAGCTGTAAAATAAAGCCAACACAATATTTATTTATGGACAGCCTAGGGAATTGAATTTTTTAGTTGGAATAATCATATAAAGACAGATGGGAATACAGGAGGTTAAATTAAAAAAAAAAAATTGTGGATGGAGAGATTGAGGACAAAAATAAACTGAATGCGTCAGTCACTTCCAAAGGATGTTTTAATTATGGAGATCCATGACTGGAGAAGGTAATTTTGATAAGAAGATAATATTGTATTAATCTGATAAAATTTGGTATCTACATAATGAAATCCTTTCTTCTTCTGTCTTGCAAGAGGGAGAGCTCTTTGCAAACCACTTTGTAGGAGGAAGTTTTTATCATCATCTCATTCAGAGGTCTCCAATCCTTAGGAGCATTTCAGGTTACTTCTATTAAAGACTTCTGTGTGTATGTGTGTCCAGCTGTAATTCCATAGGAATTCCACAGGGAAAAAAAACTTTTGGATCCTTAATACAGTAAATCACCTATCTCGTGAGTCTTTAACAGAGAAAAACTCACTAAAAAAAAGCAGGAAAATCAGTGATTCACCATACTTGCAAAAGTAAAACTGATACCTTTAAGACCAAGTTTTTACAATTAATTCAGGGAATTTTATGCTGCTTTTATCATCACCCAGACCTATAATTTTTGTTGGAAAATAAAGATTTCTTCATAGAAAAAAATTTTAGGGCACTGAATGCAAGTAAAGTACTGGCAATTTAACATATCCACTTAAAACCTGAAATAATTATTAAAAAAATAGGGACAGGTTGCAGTTGTACAGGCAACAATTCTTCCACTAAAAAAAGTGAAATAAAAAAGAGAAAAAAAGCAGCTATTTCTCATAAGGAAGAAGAAGAATAAGTTAAAGCATAAAGGTTAACTTGATTGACCTATCTTTCCTGGAAATATGCTGAAATTCACAGTTCAACAAAATATTTTTTTGCATCCAGAGGACAAGAAGAAGATAAGAACCCATATTCATTTATCACGAAAAAAGTCACTTGAGACTTACTTAATTTCATTCTAAGACAGAATCATAACTCAATGGAAAAGGGAGAAGAAATAGATGTCAGAAACCTGATAAAGTTTTGGCATTTTCGCAGATGACATTCTTATCCCCAACATAGGGAAACAGAAATAAAACAGTAAAAAATGTAAGCTCTGTGAGAATGGAACTCCAGAGTGAGATAATCATTGAGGTTTGATGTCAAAATGGAGGGATGCCCAAAATGAGGTTCAACAGATCTCAGTAGGCCTTAAAATTCTCATGAGTGACTTGGGTAGCAGAATACGGAATGGTCTTTTGGAATTTGTAGGTGAGATGTTAACTAGGGATGCTTCAAACTCAGTGGAGAGGACATTTCAGGTTCAGGGTGACTTTGCTGAGGTAGAGGAAGGGACCAAGAGTGCACAGTACAATAAGAGCAAGGTAGAAGTCTTAGGAAACAATTACCTGCAAAAATATACTGGAAAATGCCAGTTTTGCAGAACAAAGCGCACAATTATCAGGTGAACGTGAGTTAACAACATCATGTTCTTGGAAGAACGACAGACAAAATAATGATGCACACAAATGGGCCCACCTATGCAAGGCATAAAGAATAATCCTTTTGCTTCACTCGTTTCTACATCCTTAGCCTCAGCTGGAGCTCAGTGTCCACCTTGCTGCGAAGATGTGGAGATGGGATTGTTGCAGCTGAAAATATGATCAGTTTTCCTCTCCTTCCTCCTTTCTTAACCTTTTGTTCTCTAACTTTCGTTATTTTATTTCTCTGATCTACTACTTAATTGTGGCCACGCTTTGTTTCTTTGGCTACTCCAGCCCCCAAACCTCACGAGTGACAGCAGAGAGCAATTCCTAAAATGCAGCCTTATTGTTTCCAAAATGTGATTCCTGCCTGATCCTTGCTTGATGCTTTCTCTGATCAGCTTCAGAAGCTGGTGATGCTTGTGCACTTGCAGCCGAGGGGTCTCTCCTCCACTCCGAGCAGTCAGAGCTTTTCCCTGGCTTTTAATGTATGTTAGAATATAGGCCTTAATAATTGAGTAGCTGTTCAGAGGCAATATTTACAGAGAAAAGGCTGGGAACAAAACACAAGCAGACTTATCTCTCTTAAAATAGCTCCACAGATGGAAACCTATGTGAAAAGTGTGTAACTGGGCAGAAAAATCTTCCTTTCCTAACTGGCAAATTAATGTCACTTGTTAATCCTGGTTGCAACCTGTTTAATTGAGTCTTCTTTCACTGATTAATGCTAAAAGAGATTTAACTATTTCTGACAGCCCAGCAGCACCCTAAGTACTGTGCCACTGTCTCACTGCATTTGTTTCATCTCCTGTGGGCTGTTCTCAGGCAGGTGAAAGCCTCTGAGTGCCCAGCCGGGAGAGCCCAGCTCCTGAGCTGCTGCTCAGCTCCAGCATCCCGCACCCCTTCAGGGCCCTGCAGAGGCAGCTGCTGGCTCACACCAGCACCTCTAGACCTGGAAAACTTGGAAAAGCCCATATCTAACCAGATGGAGATCTCTCATTTCACTGACAACCATTTCACTTCTGTTGCAGCTGCCCTTGTTCCTTGTCCAACTCATGATCGTCTTTGCTATTGTTATTATTTTCATGTTGTCATTTATACATTTTCTGGAAAAGAGAGTTTTCACATTATTGACGAGCAATTTTGCGTGTGTATCTGTTCAGGTGTTTCTCCTGACAGTAGGAAGACTTTCCTCAGTTTGTCATTCAGCATACAGTAATTTCCCGCTTATATTCTGAGTTTCTTGAAATGGGTTGAAATCTAAAAATATTTCTGACAGAAGCAGTTACACCAGACATCTTAATTATTATGTTTCCAAGGGGATGACAGCCAGAGTAAGGAAAGTTGATGTATATCCCTGCAGCTATGTGCTTTTTATACTGGAACTTGATGCTATTATAAATTACCTGGGAGTGAGACAGCCATGAACACCTCACATCAGATTTATACCAGGTACCACCTTGTGTGGTACAAGGGCTCGCCCTTTCCATTCTCGTTTTATTTCTGTGCTGTTGAACTTATCGGTGATCACAGATACCTCAGGTAGATATCCAAACATGACAAAAGCAGCTGCTCTGCAGCCTGATCCCCTACAGTGACTGCAGGGAAGGCAGGGCTCAGAGACAGGGCGGAGGAGCAGTTGTTCCAAAAAACTCCACCTGTTTTCCTTGATAACCGCTGTTTGATTGTGAGGCACTGAAGATTTTACCTGCGGCCAATTTTTTTTTTCATCTGTCAGGGCATGAGAATGCTGCACCTGCTGCCTCCTGGTTAAATGGAAGAGGAAGAGTTCCCCACACCCCACACTGTGCAGCTTATGGGACAAAAAACATAAAGAAGGAAGTAAATTTAAAAATAGACCCTGCTGATCAGGTGTTGTGTTGCCACGTTGCATTACACAGGTTTTAAAACTATTTTAAGATTGTTTTTGGAAAGATATGCTCAATTAAACAGAAAATCTTATTACAAAGACATCTAATTGTTCAACCAGTTCAGAAGATATTTTTTCTTCAGGAAATGTGTGACAGGAAAAACAAAAGGGAAAATATTTTATATTTTAATATTATGTGCTAGGGTTATTCTGCTAATCCTAAACTCCTCCTAAAAGAGGGAAAAGTAGCTAAAAGGGACAAACAGGTCAATGCTAAAATGGGCTTCTTATATTGCCAATGAAAATAGAGTGATCTCTATATAACTTTGAATAAATTTATTGTTAGGGAAAGAATGGATGATTTGAAAAAATTGCTATATCATATTTTATGTAAAGACTTCTCTGCAATTTCAAGCAACAAGCAGCTGTCAACAGCAACTGAAACATCACAATCACAAAACAAATACTGACAGTCAGTAATTTGCGACTAAGATATATTGATGTCTGATTCTCTCCAGCTGTTAAAAACTAACTTAGCCACTTGTCATTCAGTGCCCTGATGTTTTCATCAACACTGCCTTCCATGAGCTTCATGAAGCCCGTTTGCCTGAATAGTCAATAAGGTATTAGGTTCGTGTACTGAGGTTTTGAATGTATGAGCTGTTAGGTTTCTTCTAGTCCTAAAAAGAAATGGCCTGATGGGCACACATTAAATTTTAGGTGTCCCTGTAGGGATGTGCAGACCAGCAGTAGGACAGTTTCAAAGGTAAATGTAAGAAGTGATAACAGCACAGAGATACTTGTCACCATCCCTGAAATCTCCTCTCTGCCAGGAAACCCCAACAAGTTTTTTCATGGATGCAACTTCCACTTCCAGTGTCGTGATCTTAAGAAAAATGAAATACCAAAACAATAAAAGCTGTTGAATGTAATTCAGACACAGGATGACATGAAGTTGAAAGTTCCCCTGAAATATCAGAGAGAGGGGTTAGCCCACAAAGGAAATAGCTTTTCTGAACTAAAAGCGGGTAATTAAACTTAAGGAATAACCTTGTTTCCACTAATGTTTAAAGACACTGACATTTCCTCTGAGTTTTTATGAAACGCCAAGCTGAATATTTCCAGTGCAAGAACATTTTAAAACTATTTTAAGATTGGTTTTGCAAAGATATGTTTTATTAAAGAGAAAATCTTGTGTTACTGATGTTCCCAAGGCACTGGTAATTTCCATCATCATGTTGTCCATCACATTTCACTGTCTCCAAAGTATGCTGACAGCCTCTCTGTAGGCCCTCCTCTAACGCCACCGAGTGGAAAACAGAATTTCATAGAGAAACCCAGGCAGGAAATATGTTTCAAAAATATTAAGAGCTATAATTTCTATACAGCCAGATCCCATGAATTGCAACTGCAATTTATAGATTGCATGAAGTGTGAGGAAGACTTAAGCAGAAGAACCATCCTGGTTTCTGAAAACCTGATTTTCTGGATCTCAGTGCATTGCTTTTGAGTGAGAACCATGTTAGGAGGGGATGGCTGAGTGATGTGGCTGTAAATAAGGATGAAATGAGTGTCGATGTCATGAGACAACTCTGCAGTTTTGACAGGACAGCTGTGGTTACTTGTGCTGACAAAGCTAGGGAACAGGTCAGCAAGATTTTGGAAAGCTTCAGAAAGATTCACCTACTCAGGGTTTTACTGCAGATTGCCTACAGAGAGTGCTCAACCTGCCCTGACAGATGTTGAGCAAATATTTAACTCGTGTTATATATTTGATACATTTTTACATATATTCGTTTTTATCATATCTGACCTTGCAGAGTTGCCTGTGACTGTATCATGCGCAGAGAGAGGAGGCTGGGGACGGGAAGGTGAAGCAGCATGAAAGAATAATTCATTGCGCTCCTGCCTGGATAAAGGCATAATGAGACTTTACAAGAGCTCACATATGCATGAAACAAAATGTCTTTAGGGTGCCAACATTAATCTTCATTGTTCATTTTCACCAACCATGAGAAGATCCTATGTGGATAATTACAACCACACATATACCACAACATATTCTAGCCTCTCTGTTGGGTATAATTCTTTATATTTAGTAAAATTTTAGTGGATTCATTCATGAGGGGCACTTACTGCCTTACTGCAGCAGATGAGGGCTCAGAGACTGAGAATCAACCTGTCTGCATTGAAGAATGGCTTAAGGAGAGTAAGAGAAAAAGAGGAATTATATCTCTGGTCCCAACTACCAGATTTTTTATCTGCCTTTGTAATTTAAAGTTTCTGACCGGGTGATCTCATTAGCTCCGTGGAATATTTCTGTACATCCAGGAGACTGAATAAATTAAGATGTTTTTCCCTCATATTTCCCCATATTTTGACAGGTTTTTTTGATTTGGGAGAGATTCCCTGCACTTATATTTACAAGTACCAGTGGAACACCAGCAAAAAATGTCAAAATAGAAGGAAAGTGTCAAATTTACCCATGCATTTTTCATTCAGAAGATGAATTACTGAGCAGGGTACAGGTTAATAATTTCTAAGAGTTGTTTTTTTGCACAAAAGCACAATGGGTGATGCTCTGAGAAGCACTGATTTCATGAGGAATGGTGTAGCTGCACTCCACTCAAAAATCAACAGACAGGTAGTGCCAATTTTGAAGCCAGAAGAACTATGTAATGGTAAATATTTTAAATTTTGACTTCTATGGGGAAAGAGTGTGTCCCTCAGGTGTCTGCCCTGTGCTGGAGAGCTCTCACTGAGCCACTTTATCTGGGTAGGTGAGAGCATCTATCTCCTGTTGAAAGAGAAGACAATAGGTCCTTCCTAGCGTGGCTTCTGGGATGCAATTTGATGAGTTAACATTTATAACCATCACATGTCACCTGTCTGGGTCCCCATATGGATGGGAGGGTCAGGTAAGGGACAAGAACAGATCTTCTGGCTGTGCTGGAGTAAACAGCAGCAGCGGCAGTTTGAGAAGCGCGTAGGTTTAAAAACAGTGATGCTGTCATGCTGATGGGCTCATTGGAGCAGAGGGGGCTGGACCTTGCCACACATTCAGATGTTTCTGCTGGGATTCTACCACGGGATAAATCCTTTAACTTTCCTCCACGTTGGTACCCAGCTACAAACTGGAGATAACGATCAATCTGTCCCATTTCAGTTGTAGGGCTGTTAGGAAAGAAAATCTATTTCTCTGTGTGTAAAGATGTCATCTGACACCTTTGGTGGAGGCAGAATAAAAATAATCACATTACTTGAGGGAAAACGCTGCTTTTCCTTTATAGCTATCTCCTCTCCTGATAAAGTCAGAGCCTGAGGATTTGTGTTGGCTGCTGACCCTGGAAGAGCTGGACTGAGGTCTTTTGGAAGGTTGTCTATGCTTGACTTGCCTTCTCAAATTCACAGATGTAGTGAAGTTAAATTTAACTTGGAATCTCTTTTGTAATTTGTTTGGATACTCCATAACTATTTGCTTGAATAACACAGAAAAAAGAAGAAAAAGAAAATAAAAAAGCCTCCTCAAAACAACCACAGAATACGAAGTGAAAGGTTTTGGTAAGGTAATTGCAGCCACTGCCTCACCCTTTTCTTTGTGTTTACACTGAAACCCAGAAACTGCACTTTTCCTTAAATATATAATGATTTGCCAGTTGCAAAATAAATTATTGTGCAGCTTAAAGCATGTATAGATTTAATTGGCTCAATGAACTACTATGAAACAGTGCCTAGAACATTGCTCCTGTGCCTTCCAATTTGGAGCAATGACCATTCTTTAAAAATCCTAAATTTTTAATCAAAGCTTCCGGGCAATTAATACAATCAGTAGTGGATTTTACCTACATGCTCATTCTTTTTACAAGGCCTTAATATTCATCAGCATGCCTGAAAAGAAAAATAAAAATCAGCCTTAATGCTGACGGTAAGGCCATCTGTCAGGCAGCAGTTCCAGGAGGGCAATGTAAGAAAGGCATGGCTTTCATCTGTTACACTGTTTGACAAATTTGGTGGTTTGTACATACTAATTAAGGAAAAAAACCCTCCAAACCCTGAACAAAGACCATAAGTATCTATTAATTGCTTTATTTGTGTGCTTAATTTCAACCCGTGTGTTCTTACTGTGCCTGGACATTTCACAAGAGGTAAGAAAGAAAAATCTGTAGTATCTACCTTATCCTAGGAGCTGGTTCAATGAGAGATTTTTTTTTGTTTGAACCCCGTGAAACTGCCATCAGCTCTTCCTTTTGATTAACTGAAGAAAATAATGCTACACAATTTTGTCCAGCCTTTTCAATTATCAGGTCTTTGAAATTAATTGAATTTGCGAAGATAATACTGTCCACGTTTTCCTCAACATCTTCAGGCCAAGATGTTATCAGACACCTTAGATACCCAAGATGTGTGAAAAGACAGGATTGAACGGAACTCATCTCTGTTTAGCAGTGGCTTTAACTAAAAGGAAGACAAAAATCACATTTTCACCTCCAGTGGCAAAGAGTTCTGCAAGTGGTGGAGTCCTACTGTAGAATTCTGTCTATCATCACAAATATGTGCAAATAGAATTCACATTGAACAGGGTATAGAGATTGCAGATTTAAACATTCACTCACATTTGTATGACAATTTTTGTGTGAAGTAGACATAAAATAACAGAGGACAAAGTGACACTTGGTTCAAAAAAAATCATCCAAGCAGAAAAAAAAAATTACAGACAGTGTCTAGGCTGCTGTATAGAGAGTCAGGTATGAAATGATATGAGTTCATCTTCTCAAGTTCATATATTTCTAGGCCTGAATTCTTAAAAAATATGTTTACAGGGGTTTTTTTTGGCTGCTTCTTTTAAGTTACCTCTAGAAGAGTTGGAATAGAGGCACACAATTTGAAAACTGAGGTCACAGTTGTGCTGAAAAACTTAAAGAGCTTAGCTTTGAAATCAGCAGTTAAATTGGAAGCATTTATACTGATCTTTTAACAAGGCAGGAGACTAAACAGGTAGACACCTACTGATAGATGCCAATAAAAACCTTTTGTCAGTTGTAAATAGAATAGAGAGAGATGAGGATTTTTCCCCTTGAGAATCTTGTGAAATCCCTCAAGGATGTTACATTAGCAATTTTTCCAATATATCTGCAGAACCTGGGAAGATCAAAACTGAACAAAATATTCCTGGTATGACTTAAATGCTGCAGAGAACTGAGCCATCCCTTCATCTTCTTTTTTCCTCAACATTAGTATTTCTAAATTAAGAACTTCCACTGAATATCCAGATGGATTTGCTATTAGATTCCTCTCCTAAACCAAGGAATTTTAAAATTTATTCTCCTAATGATCAGTGCAAATTGTTAAGTTTCTATTTAAGGGAAGCTCAAAGGTCTTGGGGCCAGCAAAACTGCTGACACAGAAGTGAGCAAGATCACAGAACACCCTAATGATGGAGTTCAGTGGAGATGTAGATTAGATTATTTAGCCTGCTGGGTTTTATTTTAAAAGGAAAAGTTGTAATTTATAGTTTTAATAGCAAATTTATACAGCACAGATGAAATCCTGTTACCACCGTGTTCATCTTCTAGACTGTCCAATCAGGCAGAAATCTGGGTGCCTTTATATAATTCTTGCCCATCATGGATATAGAATTAGAATTTAATGGGGAACATACAAAACTGCTGAGCTTTAGCCACAGTTTAAAAAAATCTACAGTAAATCTTGGACTTAGATTCCATGTCTGTCAGAGACAGGAGCTTTTCAGAAAACTCTGATTTTGATTTATGTCCCTCAAGAAGTTTGTAGATGAATGAATTTGATAATTTTATTAAGGATCCCCTTCTAAGATCTCAACATCTGTAAACTGGGAACTTCAACAGGCAGATTTGGAGGTTATGACTTCTCTACCATAAGGCTAAATTGTGCTATAAGTTAAGGAGAAAAACAGAACTGCCAGATTTCTTTACAGCCATTTCCATCAAATAAGTATTATATTTTTATTTTTTTTCTCTCAAATAATTTTTTTTTTCATACTCAGCCTACCTAGTATATCCAGTTAAGAGAATATGTCTAAAAGAAAAATACTGCAATGACTAGAATATTAGATGATTGATCCTATCTTTTATCGTATTTTGAGAGAGAGAAATTATACCTGTAGTGGACTTGATCACAATTTATGATTATGATTAATAGAGCCTTTTTTTACTATTCCTACTATGTAGATCCTGTTCCACGTTTTCAAAAGCTTTAGCAAGCAAAAGGTCTTCCAGAAGAAATATAATTGAAAAGTAAAAGAGTGTTTTTAGTTGAGCTTCTGTGTGGGAAAAAGCAATGTGAAAGACAGATAATTATCCCTAGATAAAACATCAATTACTTTTCTATTTTAGCACTTTAAATCTTCTTACCTTACTGTGGGCTGATAAAATGGAACAAATATTTTTCAGAAAAATCTAAATCTTAACGTCTGGACTGCTTTGTAGACGAGCAGAGGGGGAAGAGAGGGAGGCAAATAAACATCTCTGGGTTACTCAGCATAAGCAGGAAGGGTGAGGAGATGCAGACTGTGCATTGCCCCAGCCAGCCAGGCTGTGTGGAACTCTCCTGCCTTTCCCTTTCTCTTGGGCTGCTTTTTGTGACACTGGTGATGACTTTTCCGGCTCTTCCAGTCAAGGGCAATAAAATTTTCTGCAGAAGCCTTGAATAAATGTGTTTCTCTTACACAGAGAGCTGGTTGGGCATCAGAGGCTGGGAAGGATGAGGCACAAGATGGCAGGAAATGTTTCGCTCACTCCTGGGGCTTGGTGAGAAGTTAATTCTTAACAGATTTTTGCCCAGACTTGTTTTTTTTTAGCTCATGCAGTGAAAAGTCCATAACATCTCCTTCAGTCTATCCTGTCACTGTGTTACTCTTCCCTCTACCTAGCCCAAATCTAGCTGAAATATAAACTGCTTTCCTCTTGTCTTTGTGGAGAACAGACTGCCTCCTACCTCTCAGGAGCAGCTGTTTGTGCACCCCAAGAGAAGACCCAGCCTACTTCCTTCTGCCTCTTCTTTTAACTGAACAAAGCCAATTGCTTTGATCTTGCCTCACAGATCTTGTTTTCTGGAGCTTGGATCCTTACTTCTATCTTTCTGTGAATATGAAGTGGTCATTGTGTTTTTTTAAATATCCGATATTACGCAGAGATATTAACCCAGCCAAGGTCTCACGAGGGCTGAGCAGAACAGAGAACCGGTCTGTGTCTTATTTAGCCTGGTTATATTTTCCAGGATGGCTTTTTTTCCCTTTTACCAGCAGCATGACCTTGTTAGCTATAGTATTGTGTATGAACCTTTTCTGTAGAACTGCAATTAAGTCAATTGCATTTGTCTTGGTGGTTATTTCTCCTTGAATATAACAAATTGATTCTCTGGGATAGGTCGATACGATTTTTCAGAACATATCTATAATATACTGAAACAGGGTTAGAATCCAACATTTCTTCTGGTGTAGTTGCAGTTCCTTTTGCCCTTGTGTTTCATGCACACTTGGTAGTTCTGTTTATGGAAAACCATCAGTTCTCCCACGCCAAATTGATTTGGAATGGCTTGCGTTTGACAAATGTTCTCCAAATTCAGAGCCAAGGTCTGAGCTTTTGCCCAAGTATCTGTCCTCACTGGGGACCCCTGGCAGCACCAGAGTGGCCCGGGCCAAAGGCAGTGGGGTCTGGCACTTAGAGGGAAGTGGATGCTCTATTCCTGACAACTACAGCAGAGTTTTAATGAAACACCCAAGTGTGGGAACTTAAAGCTCACTAGAAATCTTAAAGAAAAACAATTTAGTCTGGTTTAGACTGATTAGGCATTGAAAACAGCGCTGTCCCACTGGAAAGACTGCCAACAAGGCAAAGACTTTAAAAAATACACCTTACTGCTGTTGATAAAAAAAGGGTGTCTCAGACGAAATGAGAAAAGATCCGTTCAGATCACTTGTAAATTCTGCTCTGATAGCAGCTGTTCTTTCCTCCCCTTCCTGCCCACAACACTCTCTGTCAGTGACCTACAATGTCAGACCCGTGCCTACACCAATTCCTGCTGGACACATGCCCGTGCCAGTAAAATACAGAAGTCCAGCTCTGCTGAAGAACACAAGTTGAATGCACACTCATGCAGAAACGGCCTTCTTAACCTTAGGGGGTTGTATTTCACCAAAGTGGTGTCAGGAGATGTGTACAGCATCATAAAGAAACCAGTGCTCTCACTGAGAGGACCTGATCACAGAGGATAGTGCACTAAAGCTGAAAGGCTCTCTGTTGACTGACTGGGTTTTCGTTCTTGCCACTCTCACCACAAGGACTTAATTTGACATTGAAGGACAAAAAAAGACGGATTTGAAAAATGTATAAGAATAACTTTCTTTGTTAACATGCGCTGACTGAAAGAATTTGGCATGACCTTGGTTTCTCATTTTTCCCTTGTGCAGTATTTCACTACTTATTCCTCCTTTAAAAGCAGGCTATTTCTTTTCTTAAATGATAATTCTAGTCTCAAGCCTTTTTTCCTAATGTTGCTGTTGCAATCACATTGATATATTCTCCCAGCCTTTTGTAGCCTACCTCTAAATTATGTGTTGAACAAGTGTTGTCTTTCAATCACGTGCTCTTGCCCTCTTTCTTTTCATAATTCAAGGTTCAAATGTGTTTATTTCCTTACACAAACCAAACTCCTCCCAGCCTATCTACTACCACCCACTCTACAATTTTCTCCCTCTTCTATAGCAAAAATCTGTTTTTGAACCTTGTCTAACAAATAGAACTATCAACATAAATTCTTTCTCATTCAGATGTAACATGGCAGCTATTGGAACATTTGATTGCATTTGGTTTCCCAGCATAGTTCTCATGTCTTCACTGATTATTTAATTAGATTTTAGAAAGAATTTAAGGATAATGTGTTAAAAGAAGTTTAAAACTCAGACTTCACCAACGTCTGTTCCTCTGATTTATGGGACCCTGTCCCCACTTCAGACAGCGTAGAGATCTGTGAGATTTCTGTGTCACGCAAACAGAGGCTGCTCACTGCAGATCCTTCTGGGTAGACACTTCTTAGACATCCATGGTAATCTTAGCAAAGATATTTGAGGCTTCTTATTTATAAAAGTCTTCTTATTTATTTGCCTGCCTGTAAGATAAGAAATTTTCATGTGCTACCTTAAGATCTCTAAGGAAAAAAAACCCCAAAAATCCCAAACAACAAATAAAACCTTGCCCCACTATTTCTGTTCTTGAAGAAACAAACACTGAATATACAAAGAAAAAAAAGTTCTAGAACTCTGGAGGAACGATTGGACTGTTTGTGGCTGAAAACCCATTAGTAAAGCTATCACCTGAGTTGTGTTTCCAGTTGCTAAACAGCTTGGGAATTATCTGAATCTCTTATCCATAAAGTATTTAGAGTTTATAACGAGATTTTTGAAAGACATGGATTGATCACCTCTTATCCTCATTTAGAAAATGATACCCCATTCTGGATTTTAGTGTCCGTTTCCACTAATGTCTACGGTTTAGAATCCTGTAATGTATTTAACTGCAATCCGGCCATACAATATCTGCAATGCAGGAAAACACCATTAAATTTTAAACGAGCAGGATTCCAATAAGTTTTCTCAGCTTTATAGCTGCTGCTATAAAGGTTATAATATTTCATGCTTCTATTTCACACAGAATAGATAGAACCTCTGTAATCCTTTGCTTCTCTCTTTGCCAATTGCCAATAATCCAACTGTGTCCAATTCCCAGCTTGGGCTGCATGGCTGCTTGGTTTCCCTGTATCCCTACAAAATGTTTGTTTCCAGAAGCAAATGAACAGACTTGGTTTGCAAGTGCAAGGTTCAGGCTGAACTCTGAGTTTTACGTTCTTAACAACAGATTGAAAAAAACAAAATAATGCGGAGATGAAGTAAAAGATTGGGTGAGGAAGGGTAGGAAAAGGAGTGTGAGGATAGAGGCAGAAGAGCAGGGCGAACAATATTTTACTTCAGAGGATGCACAAGAAATTCTAGTAATAGGTATGGACAAAGCAGAGCAACTTTTGAAATTCCAGACAGGAATAGGAGATGTAGATGGATCCTGTATTTCATCCATCGGAGGTGGGCAACTTTCTCTCCAATGGCATATAAAGAGTGAAAGTAGGTAAAAGATTAATAAAGTCACTGAGTACTGAGAACCAAATACTTACAGGAACCTTCTTTCCCACAGAAGAAAATTTTTACTTACTGATGGGTTTATAGCAGTAAAGAAGGACTCCAGTGGTGGCTGGTGTTTCTGCTTGTGATTGTCAGAGAAAGGGATACAGGACAAATTCTACTTTTCTGAAGAGAGGCCAAGTAGAAACCCAGTCCTGACACCCACTGACCTGACCTTGGAAGCTTTGCTGTGGGAATGCGAGTGCCCATGTTGGAAACACAAGAGAAATTAAATTCGTATTAGCTGGTTGTCTTGGACCTTTATTGTCCAGGCAAGCTAATTAATTTATCACTTTATTAAGGGGCTTGTAGAATGTAAAATCTTGCTTGTTAGCAGGTTAACAAGGCTGTAAACTGAGCACTCTCTTTAGATTGTAATATAACCGGCTTTATGAGAGCAGGGGGATTACAAAAGCTTCCTCCACAGCACATATCTGATTTAAATTAATAAAAGCACTAATGAAAAATCATCTTGAGGATGAGATAATAGACCTGCTCTGAGACCTGCAGTACCCAGTCCCCGTGGAATACAGACACTGAAAAGCACAGCCTAAACTGATTGCTGTTTACCCAGGTCTTCAGCATCAGAACCTTAATGTTTAAACCAAGGTATCTCCAATTCAAGGCCTTAATTTGCATCAGCAGTCCCTGTGTATTTTGGAGATAACTCAAGGTTAGGAAATGTACAATATTAACATTATTTCTGCTGTAGAATATGGTTTTGTGCTTTCTTTGATAAGCAGTTTTTTATTTCATATTTGCAATTATTTACTGATGAAAGGCACTCCCCATGTAATTGCCTGGCTTTGCTGCCTGCCATCAAATCACATATTTTTTAAGTGGTTCTTATTTCTATCTCTCAGTTTTCTTCATTATTCTTTACCAGATTCAAGAAACTGGCCTTGCTAAGCCATTCAGATTTGGCAAACATTATTTTTAGTTCTCCAGTTTGGACTTGACTGATAATTATCTGCATTTCAGACAGGTACCTTTTATAATTTTCAGAAACATCCTGGGGATTAGTGACAGAAAAAAGACAGTGTACGCTCTCAATTTTTTATGGTTTCTGTTTCTGGAAAAGATGGTTAAAGGTGTTTCTTCTTCAGTCTCTGAATTGGACAACACTAATATATCATGATCCTTAAAATAAAATGGAGATTTTGTCTAGGAGATTTAATCATGCCAGTCATAAGAGTTGTTTGTAATTTAGCCCAGCTAAAATTATGACCTCATTAAACTTTATTTAAAGTGTATAGGAACAGCAACATCCCCATCCCCTCTGCTCAAAGACAAAAATAAAACCTTACAGCACAAATCTTCATTGTTAACTAGGCCAGTGATAAAATAATGTAGACTAACATATTACATCTGGCTGGGATTATTTTCCTGCATAGCAAAAAAATTAAAATTATTAAAATAACTTGCAGAAATTTATAAAGTCTGTTGAAAAAAAAGGTCTTTGAATTTCCAGTCCAGGAGTACAAAATTGTCATTTTCATTCCTCGTTGGAAATAGTGAACTTTGCTGGGGATAAGTCCAGTTTCTTTCTCTTCCCTTCTAGTCACAGAATATAAATTACACACAGGTCAAGGAGCCACCGGACTCCCAATGATTTGGGAGACATGAGCTGAAGCTTCCCTGGCTCTGGCATATGGGAGAGGTGTGGAGGAAGGGATCACTAAGTTAAAATTATGAAGATTTAAAGAAGGACTGCAAAAAGAGTAGGAAAAAAAGGCAATTGGGGGTAGAGTTTTAGCAGTAGAAAGCAGGAATTGCAATGCTGGGAGTGAATTTTGTAGCCAAGCACCTAAAAGGTGATGAATAGAGCCAGGCAATGTACTTTGGTGAAAAACACAGCCTGGAGGCAAGTTTGGTAGCCTCCCTTTTTATCCTTGAGGATCTAGATGCTATAACTTAAAATACATTCAGAACCCTGCAGGGAAATACTGAATTTTTATGGGAACAGCTAGGAAAGGCTCAAACAGTATTTCTCATCTGCTCTGAGGAAAATAAATTTGTTTTGAGGACAAAGTCATGGTTCCTCTTTTAAAATTTTGATTTTATTTTGGCCTTCCATCTTCTAGAGGGTTCTCATGTCTCTCAGGAGAACTGGAAAAACTGGAATTCAGACAACAATCATCATTTGTGTAAGAATCCATGTCACTGTGCATTTCAAATAGCCCTCCATCAAACTCTTAACCCTTTTCATCTAATTTCACATTATTTCCAAGTATTTCACATCCTTTCACTAGGCTCTGCTATATCTAAAATCTGCACATGCTCTAAGTCAGATATTATGGGATATGTGGCAAAAAACGGGAAAAGAGGAGCAGTTTTGCCCCTGAATTGAAAGAGGAAACCAAGAGTAGACATGAAGGTAAAGCTAAACCCAGAGATCTCTGCAACCCTGCAGCAGCAGCAGCTGAGGGGTGCAAGGTTCTGCCTAAGCGCCCCAATCAGCAACCCTGGCCTAGACAGATTTTTGTTTCCTTTCTCCTTGTTTGAGTTACCTGTTTTTATTCCATGATCACTGGTTTTTAATTTCTCCAGTCTTCTAAACAGCATGGCAGCTTCTGCGAAGAAAGGTTTGAATGTTTTTGAGTCAGCAGGTTTCCTTTGTTGTATTTGAATGGGAGGAAAATTGCTGTGATATCCTTCTGGTAGCTTGACAGAAAAGAACTTTTTGCACAACCAGGAATCATGAACCTGACCAGAGGCTGGTCCTCTGCTGGAAGCCAGCACGAGGGTGCAGGCAGAGGTCCTGCTGATTATACTGTTAGAAAGTTAGTAAATGATATTGCTTTAGATTTAGTTCTCCAGCTTTATCAATTCTCCTGCCAATTCTTAACTAGAATTGCTGTATATTTCAGAGAGGAGACAGCAGAGCTGAGATCTGCCTCCGGGCAGCTGTACTAGTCAAGACTTCTTGTTCTGAAGCAGATGTAGCCCTCACAACGCTGCTGACACCTCTGGGCAAGCAGGAGACAAAAGGAGGAAGAATGTTTTGGTTAGAGACCCAGAGAAAAGCCCTCCACATGCTGTGCATGTTTTCTTGTTATTAAGAGAGGTTTATTAAAGGTCTTATGTTAATGAGAGTGCTGCTACAATCAGCCATTGGAAGTATTTCTGAAAGAAATTGTAATATGACCTTTACTGTGGCTCTAAAGGGGTTCTTATTTTAAACTTCATGTGCTAATAGAGCAACCTTGCTTTGAAGCCAGTGACCACTGCGAATATGGAGCATATTTCTAGATAGAGAAAAATGTGCATTTGTGAACTGTCTGTCAACGTGCTCTCTTTTAGCCTATCCCAGGTTTTAGGGAGACTGCCTGGAACATCACCCTTTTAACCAAAACACAATGAGAGCTGCCCAGCTTGTGGAGATAAAGCACCAAGAGGACAGTGTTTCACTTCACAGCAGTAGCTGATGCAGTCTCAGTTTATTTTTCTTTCTTTCAGGTTTTTTTGTTTGTTTTGTTTTGGTTTTTTTTTTTTTATTTCATTGTATTCTCTTCAACATGCCCTATTCTTCACAAATCATCCAACTTGTTTTATCTTTTGGCAGCAGTGAGACAGCAGAAAGGAGCTTCGCTCTGAAACATAATGTAACTCCCAAGGGGACAAAAATATGTCTTATTTGCATGCAGAAATTCATTGTAACAAGGAAAATATAATGGAACAAATTCTAGGAAAATAGGTCTACACCTATTCATACCACTATTTTCCACACTTTTGTAATTTTTGTTATCTTCAGTAAAACCTCTCTCACTTCAGTAAAACCTCTATCACTTCAAGTGATGTTATTCTACAGTTCTGTCCTAATGGCAAACTTTGATAAAAATTTCTTCCTGGTCATCTCTCTTCCTGTTTCAGAACAGAAGTGCCTGCCCCACAGCTTGCTGAAATCAACAGTTCTTTGGCTTCAGTGGACTTTGGGAGCAGATTGTTTGGATTTTACTGGATTATCACTGCCCAGAAGACAGTGAACTGGAACTGCCTCTTGCTGGGTCAGAAGGAAACTCTGTCACTGCTTTTTTCAAGACAATGATTACATCTCAGCTTTTACCAGTCCTTAGTGAAATATTCACATCTTGTGGACTCACATGTTGCTGTTTGCAACAACATTTGTAATACTTGACAAAAAGAAATATGAGGGTTGAGATGAACACATCTGCATCTCAGAGAAAAATGAAGCCAGGTCTTAGCTTGTAACCCCAAAGCCAAGACGTTTCTCTCTCTTACCCATCTTTTTTTTAAATCTTTGGATACATTATGAGTTATATTCAGTGGGTGCTTGTTTTCTGCTTTCTAAGCCACCCAAGCTCTGCAGAAATTAGCGAAGCTCTAAAACTTTGGGAGTGTGTAGAACAACACAAACGGAAGACCTGCACTCCGAGTCAATGAAGAGAACGTCTATGCAATAAATCCACAACTGCTGTGTATGACGGACCTCTCAAAATCATGAAAAACATCTTTTGGAATAGCTTGAAGAACTAAATGTTTTCCCCATGTCCTCTTTTCCCTCTGCTCTCCAAGATTTTCCGTCAGTCCTGCATTCCCTTCATGCATGGCATCTCAAAACACATCCCTGGAATCAGAGCCTGCTTTATCATTCATCCTTTTCAGAACAGCCTGCTGACAAACTTGAAAACAGCACCTCAACCCACACCCAAAGTTTCGAAAAAGAAATAAATTCTTGCAGAGCTGTGGAATCTGTCTCTGCTCCTACAGAAGTAGTAAAGTGGGTTGAATGTGCACAACAGGATTCTGAAAAATCAAACGATTTGGAAGAAACGAGCAGTGACCTGCGCTAATCAAAGCAGTTTTGTCTCTCTGCCATGACATGTTTACGCTTCTAGATGCAGCACAAGCTGGCAGGAGTTTTGCTTATCGCAGATATGTGGGATTTTTCTGCGTATTTCTGTCATCATGAATTTTCTGACAATAATTGGAAGTCAACTTCTGTTCCCATTTCTGCTTCAAGTTAAACCAGGGTAACTCTAGAGTAACTCCGCTGAAATTCTTTGCAGTGCTGTAACAGTGGATTTCTTGTGTTTCACATTTTGTGATACAAGAGAAAAAGCCTCTCTTTTTAGTGTGAGTGCAGCCACAACACTTGATGTAGCTTGGACAGGTACTGCCTCCTGCCAGATGCTTTTTAAAACAGATTATGAAAAAAATCCCGCTTGTTTTGTTTAATACTCGCTGTCACAGCCTTTGGAAAATAAATACGCAAAGCAGCATAATTTTCCCAAGTCGTCATGTGATTAACGAATTCAAAGTCCAGAGGCTGTGGACTGTTTCAGCTCAGGAAGGCTGAAGAAGTCAACAGCCCCACTGCAGAACGAGCAGTTTTCTGTCCCCTTCCACCATTTCTGTGTGTGCAAGGAGGAGCCTCCATGCACTTGGAACTTCAGCAGCGGGACAGGAGTCTACATCTCCTTCAAATAATCCAGAAGAGAGGAAAAAGGCTCCCCCAGGGAATGCCAGAAGCTCAGAAAATGCACACAGAACAAAAGCCTTTGTCAAACGCAAACTGTTGGCTGTCCACCAAAACATGTTAAGAAATATGGTTTGTGGCTTAGAGCAAATTGAATTTTACTGACTTTGAGGTCCAAGAAGGCTTAGAAATTGATTTGATGAAATTTCAGTGAAGCTATGTCATTGGTTTTTGGCCTGCCTCTGAGCTAAAAATACTCTTCTGACAACAAAGCATGCAAATCCAAGCTCACATCTGGGATCTAAAATCCGGCGTGTTCTGCCTTCAGGATCAAGAGTTTCTGATCAAAGGCTCCAGTTTTCAGAATTGTTTTATTTAGTTCTAAACAATTTGGCTCAGTTATTCCAAAAAACCACAAACAAACAAAGCCCCGCAAAGCAAACAAAGAAAAACCTTTTAAAAAGTATATTTTGATACTTTATTTTCTCTACCTCACAATCCAGAAGTGCTGTAACTAACACAAGTGTTCTCCACAGGACACAGATCCACAGTGCAGTGAGATCTTTTCTTACAAATGTTCTTTATGAACATGCCAGTTACAGAGGCTTTTTTATTTGAAGCAGCTGCTAGAACAGTGTCTTTATGTGAGTGCGTAAAAAAGAGTGATAAATATATATGTGTACACCCTCATACAGATTGCAGCCTTTCAGCAGGGTGAACCACTCACTGCTAAAACAAACCTCCTCTGGCTTTCTATCCATCCTGTGAGCCAAATTCCCATTAGCACTCTTTCAGGTGCATCGTTCTGCCAGCACAAATCCACACAAATACATCTTGGTAAAGATGCCTGCCTGTTTTTTTTTCAGTAATTTACATTTGAATCTTTGTTTCCTTCAGAAGAGCTGAGGAAGAGGCACTGCAATAACCTGAGAGGAGCCTAAAGCCCCTGGAATCAGAAATATTGGTACAAATAACAGCTAAAGACTGGTAGGATTACAGGAGGGGAAGAGGGTGGGGAGGGAAGAGATTATTTTGATAAACCTGTCTTTATATTACATGGTAAAAGACAGTCCCTGTCCCTAAGGACTGCCAGTGTAAATGTCCAAGGGAACAAAAGTCAGACGAGGAGGAACCACTTGCCCAAGGAGCCCTTCTGTGGCAGAGCTTGGAGTTCCTGACTCCCCATCCAACATCTAAGTCCCCCAAACTGCTTGCTGAAGCCCAGGTTTGTTGTCAGTTCTTTTAGAGCAGAAAATACAATTTGAGCAAAATATTTCAAAATAGATCTCTCGGTGTTGGAGAGCAGTGGTTCGTGTTAGCCTATACTATATTATTATATTATCATATCATATTATATTGTATTTATTATGTTAGCTTATGCTGATTCTTTCTGGCCTGTAGAAATAACCCCCTCACTACATCCATGGCACTTGCCCACATTACTCCAGAAGACAGGAACACGTGCAGCATCTGCCTTTTTTGCTTGACTGATCGCATTTATTTCGTTTCACTCCATGCCACTTCTGCTTCTAATTTCCTACAGAAAACACCTTCCCAGGAAGGTCAGATTGGCAGCAGATGCTAAAGATGACTTATATTTCCAGTAACTAGCAAGCACTTTCCACGTCAGTTCAGTCGTAAGCCATGCATGGACCAAACAAATCATCCAGCTGCTTTTGAAGAAAACCCATATTGCTCTATTACCAAAATAAAAGAAAATGGATATTTATGGATAAGCAGGTATTTTTCTGGCACATGCTTTAGCACTGGCTGTTGCAGCATCACAGTGAAATTACCCTGTTAATGAACTCCTGTTAAGTGCTAATGACAGGTGATGTGCAGCAGAGCACGTCAAGCTGTGGCGGCTTGCAGCAATTCACACACCCTGAGAACCTGCTCTACTGTGTGGTAAAGGGGCACCTCTGAGAGGAAGACCTTTACCTAATTATGGCACAACAGAAACCCTTAGATTCTTACAAAATGAAAACCTACTCATAAAATGCCTGGTTCTTCTGATCAGAAACTCAACATTGTGTTTCTCAGGAGTGTTACTGACCATTGCCAGTAGATTCCCATCAGTTGGATCTATCAGTGTCCTGTAGCTTTTCCTTATATTTACGCTTCACACCCTTAGCCAAGCACAAGTTTCATTGTAATAAAACCCATAAAAGATTAATAAATTTTATGCCAGTTTATGTGGCATAATGAAGCAGTGCCTTGCAGTACCACAGAAGGTTGCATTTTCGCGTTGTCAAATAAACCTTGTGAACAGCAGAAGGAGTTGCAAGGGGGTCACGTTTGTGACAGCTTGAGATTGTGCATCTGAGCTTGCAACAGGTCCTGCCAGATCAGTGTTTCAGCTGCAGAGATTTGTGTTCAAGCTGCTACTTGTTGATCAGGAGCTTTCCCAGGAACAAAGCTCCCAAGGGAAGCCAGTATCATCACGGCATTTCGTTGCTCCCAATAAACAACGGGCTCTGAAGTGGCAGCTGGGTACAAGAGGTTTCCCAGAGCAAACAAACCAGCTAAAGGACACTGTCAGCTGGGAGACTGTGCTCTGACCACCACAGAATCCTACTCGGGCTGCAGTTTGGAATCTATCCACACTGGTGCAACCTGTCAGGGGATTAAACCCCAGGTGGGTCTGGAGAGCTGGACAGGACAGGAGCTGCTTGGATGATGTGGGCCTCATGGCAGGGACACTGTGGCTCTTCTTGGAGCCTCCCTTTGCAGAGGATTATCAACAGGGAGTGGGCAGCCAGGGACTAAGGATTCATTCTTTTCCTGACAGTGGTCTCTGACAAGTTTTATTCCATGCTACCATGGTGCTGGGGCAGTTTTTGCATCCTTTGATGATCAAGCCTGTCTGAGTTGCCATCAGGGCAGAGTTAGCAAGACTGGTGTTTGAACTGAATTCACTCTGAAGAGGATTCTTCTCATTTTAGCTTCTCTGTCTCATATTTGTTACTTCTTTCCTTTAGTGTGGCTTCTTTCCTCTTCTTCCTAAAGCTCAGCAGGATGTTTCATTCTCTTTTTTCTTTACTAATTTGTTAAATACAAAAGAAGTCAAAATGCACCTCTAATAGTCCTCAGGCTAATTTCTCTTTCCAAGCTTTCCTAAGCCCCTCAAATACACTAAAAGGCAATTTTTCATTTGTGAAACCAATGAACTGAGAGAGGGAAGGCAAACAGAAATACTTGGGAATACACCTGACTTGTGACTGCATTTACTGCCTAAAACACCTAGCAAACTACCCAACTGGTGTTTCATATTTAGCTTCTGGCACTACGTCTCCTGTGAATTTTTCCTGCAGAACACATTTTTAGAAAAGTATATATTTTTAGAATGTATTCTTGCTGAAGTAGAAGAAAACTTAGTTTTTATTTTATATTTATAGTATGCATATCTATTTATTTACACACACTTTTCAAAAGAGTAATATGCGTTTGTGGGTTCTTGTCTTGAAATAGTGGAGAAAAGTCTAGAAAAGACAATAGGGTTTCTTGACCTGCTCTGGTGGATGCATGAAGCTATCTCCATGATAATATCAGGAACTAGGATCAAAACAAGTACTGGAGAAAAATATTTGATTGCAGTTTTCCCAACTAATGCAGTTTAAGTGATTTTAGGGTACAAGAGTAAGCAGTGGAAGTTGGAGTCTTCCTCTTGGGTATTTTGAAGACCAAGTGTTCAGATAGATGTAAGTGAATTGCTTTTCCTTTCCTCCTTATTTTGTTTGCCACAACACAAAGTTTTTGAAAGCCTTAATTTATCATTTGGAAAGTGCTTTAAGATCCTTTCATAGAGCTGGCTATAAAAATGAGAAGTATTAGGAAGCAAAATCCCATGAACAATTAAAAATTAATCACCTTCAAGACAGAGCTTTCAGAAAAATGTCCAGTGGAAATAAAAAGACAACCTGGACTTGCAGGAGGGACACTCTATTCACAGGAAAACAGAAGAAAAACAACCACTTCCAACTGGGGGATGTTTTTTGTCCCTTCCTTTCTTCCTCTGTAGTCCCCTGCGTGTTCACACTGCTGTAGGAAGCAGGAGAATGGAGGACAAAGAGTATTTCCTGAAGAACAGCAATGTGGAGATGGCCAGTGGGGAGTTACGGGTGAGCATTTCAGAGGAGGTTTATGGAGCTGAGGAGGAAGAACAGTCAGAGGCTGCCAGAGAGAGGGGCAGATGTGCCTGGGGGATGGTGCGAATGGAAAGGGATTGATCTGTAGAGGCAGGGATGCGGAAGAGTTGGCATTTGGGGCTCAAATGATTATCTGGAGGCCAGTCATGGGGAGTGGAGGAGGAAGTTCTTGTTCCTTGGGACAGGAGGAACAGTGGCAATGTGAGGATGTCACACTTGTGTCAGTCCTGAGGTAACTCCTTACTCTACTTTGTCGGCATGAACAGAGCAGTTTTCCTAGGAAATCACCGAACAAGTAGAGCAGAACAAGCACCAGGAGATCTCAGAAGGGATCCTCTCTCATCACAGAGCCTTTTTGATCTGTCCCTGAACATCTGCACCTGAGCCTTCTTGGAGAGTCTCTCCCAGGGCTTTGCCGGCCATATCCCCGTGAAGCTTTTCCTGAACTGAACCTGCTGCATTTTAAGCCCACTCTTGTCCTACAGAAATTGTAGCAGCTACTGGGAGTAGTGAATTGACAGAAATACAACACTGGCCATTAAAGGGAGGAGTGAGATTACGTGTATGAAACCAGAAAGATTGGACATGATGCTGTATGCAAAGCACAAAGAAGGGCTGCAGAAGAGTTTATTGTTTGGTAATCGAATTTACAGAGACAGGAAAAGATCTGAAATAAAATAATCTGAAGGCAAAGAGTCAGCATGGCAATTGAACTAATATTCAATGCTATACATTATTTTAGTATGTAGATCAGTAATAAAAATCTGAAAGAAAACTGACTTGGAGCACAGAACTTCTGACTGTAGCTGCTCCAAACTAGAAGTGTTCGTGCATGTGATCTGGTTATCTGCTGAACTGCAGGACGCTTGCCCCAAACTCTCGAGAAGTTTTATGCTTAAAAAGTTTCCTTTGGCTTTTGTTATGCAGTGTTCTTCTTGGCCTTTTTCTGTGGAAGTAAAAAACTAGTAATTTTATCTGTTCACTTTCTTTTTTCCCAGCTTCAATTATTTTTAATGGATGTTTCAAGTTTTCCTTTTACAATGTGCTGAGAGCTTCTCACACACAAGGAAAAAAAAAAGCCATTGAGCAAGTGAGCTATAAATGCCACATTTTTCAATGGTGAAAAAGACTAACTTTCTGAATCTTGATAGCAGTACTTTGGAAACCACTTCACAGAGCGCCTTTTTTTTTTTTTTTTTTTTAACAAAAGTCAAGCAGTCCACGCGCTGCCAGCCCGACAGTGTAAACAAATCTGTTTTTCCGGATTCCCTTTGTCAAATCAGCCTCCAGCTGAAATGCGTTATCTCAGATGAAATGTATCAGGCACATAAAGCAATAATTACAGCTGCCTGGCTGTGTGTTGAGAATAAAGAGCCAGACTTAGATCAAGGTCAGCAAGGGAGGATGTGGAAAATACACACAATTTTTGACTAGAAGCTGGGAGCGTGGTTTCTCCGTAGACACACAAAACAGTGAGCCCAAGCCTAGCGAATACTGTGCTGAGAGGATCTTAGGAAGAACACAGCAATCAACAGGCTGTAAAAATTACTTTTTACAAGTCTGGAGAGTTCTTTTTCTGGCTTCTTTGAACCAGACATCACCTGAGAGCCACCCTGCTCAGCCTCCCTCTTGGTGTTCAAACAGAGATCTGCACAGAGGCAGGGAGAAGCTGCCTCAGTGGGATAGCACCTGAACCAGCCTCCCACAGGACGTGCAAATGCTCGGATTAACTTTTCATACCTTGCAGGAGGAATAACTTCTTTGCACTAGTTGTTCCCAAAGGACCTTAGTAGAGGAAAATGTAGCATTGGTTTGTATGTGAAAAAAAAATTCTCTTTATAAAACCCTGAGCACCAGATCCTCCAAGCTGTGATAGTCTGAGAGTGACACTACGAATCTTGGAGAATTTGCTGTTTCTGAGTGGTTTTTAATGTGCCTTCAGGGCCAAGCACCTTTGCCACTCAGGCTTCCTGCAGCCTGCATTGAGCTGGTGTCATGGAAAATTTCTGAGTGAGTGAAGCAGTTGGTTAAAGTTGTTCTTGCCTTGGCCGAGGGTCAAGTTTTGGAAAAACACAGTGAAGCTCCTTAATAGGAGCTGATTACTTCTTAAGAGCCACTCTAGCCTGTCACAAAGGGCACCACAGCAGTGACTGCCAGGCTCTACCCTTTTCAACCCCTCTGGAGATTCCCAGGCAGAGAAACTCCTGGCAGAGTTCCTGTCAGTCCAACACTTCTGCCAGATCCATGGTCCAGGAAAAGTACTGAGGACCCTAAACAGCCCAATGAGCACGGCCTGGTGCATAACTCCCTATTCTGGAACTGGATAGTCTGGCAGGAAATCTGAGCTACGCCCCCCTGATGCAGTCAAACGCTGTAGAAGAAATCCAATTCCACAGTGCTCTCAAGAGATAAGGCCATGCTCACCAGGAGAAAAGGAAATAGAGAGTAAGGATGAGATCCTACACAATGACCATTCCTTAAGAGCTCATCCTGACCGTTCCTTAACAGCTCATCCCAACCATTCACAGCAAATACCAACAGTTTGTACATTTTTTTTCAGAAAACAGCATTAGGAAACAAATAAAAACTGGTGAACCGTGACAGTATCCTGTTTGAAGGCCACAATTCTAAGAGATGTTTAGATACTGCACTTAGCAATGCTTCACAGAATAACTTAACAGCCTTAAAAATTGTATTCTTCATTTGGATTATCTTTTTGTTCACTAAAGTTTAAACCTACCCTGAAAATCTGTGGAGAAATAGGGCAAAAGCAAATACCAAAGAGCAGAAATACCCCCATTTTACCTTCAGCCACTTTGTTTCATATAGTTTTTTACTGCAGTGTTGAAGAAAGTTTTCAGTCTGAATATTTATTTTGGCATTACTTAGAACATTTCTTATTCGGACTATCATTGTTTGTTCTTGGAGAAAAAAACACAAACAAAACAGAGAACAAACAAACAAAACCACAAACCCGTATTATTTGGTTTAAAAGCTGTAAGTTTTTATTTGGTAAATAGGATTTGTTTTGAATTAATCTGAAATTAACCCTGCAGTTTTTAAGTTGTCAAGACTGTCAGCTTTTGATTGTCAACAGCTTCATTTTTCTACAGCATTAATGTGCAATAGCATAACTAATTCATATCAGTGCAGAGACAAACTTGTTTGTTGCTGTAGACTCAGAGAGGAAAGTTATGGACTCCCTAGAAATAAAGGGGGTTTAGACTTCATAATATAATTAAAATGATTTTTAAAAATCATCAAACTTTGGATACATCCTTTCCTCATTAGTGAGGTGTGAGTGGGTTTGTATTGGTTCGTTGATTTTTGTGAGATTATTATTCACTTACAGACAAAATACAATTTCTACTTAGATCATATGCAGTCTAAAATTTATTTGAAGAAACAAATGAAGTTGTCTCATCATCTAAAGCATTCTCAGCTAAGGGGAGAAAACAGCTGATGTCCTATACCAAAAGATTTTTGCTGTTCTGTACAAAAGAAACTGTCACAGCTGGCTGTGCAATGACGTCCCTCTCAGCTGGAAGATCGGTATCGAGGCACCTCTCTCATACGTTATTCTCATCTGCTGTGCAAAACTGGAATTCGTATCGAGGTACTCTGGCAGGGAAAGAAATAGTTTTGCCTATCGAACGTAGGAATTTCATTTTCAAATTAATCATTCTCCTGCACTATTTTAGTCCATGCTCCTGTTCCCAGAATCATGGGATCACAGAATATCCTGGGTTGGAATGGACCCACAAGGATCACTGAGCCCAACTCCTGGCCCTGCACAGGACACCCCAAGAGTCACACCCTGTGCCTGAGAGCATTGTCCAAACGCTTCTTGAGCTGAGGCTGGTGCTGTGACTGCTTCTGTGGAGAACTCGTTCAGTGCCCACCCACCCTCTGGGAGAAGAACCTTTTCCTGATATCCAACCTAAACCTCCCCTAACACAACTTCAAGCCAATCCCTCAGGTCCTGTCACTGTCACTAAAGAGCAGAGATCAGTGTCTGCCCCTCCTCTTCCCCTCATGAGGAAGCTGCAGACTGCAATGAGGTCTCGCCTCAGTCTCCTGTTCATAACTCCTTGTCTTGGGGACATTCGTTGTGCACTTAATATATTACTATTTTTCTTTCTTTTTTTTATTTTTCTTTCTTTTTTTTTTT